>JAMLFY010000011.1:0-600000 GCA_030441495.1 Dalbergia oliveri
CTGTGTCACCTTTGCATTTCTTTCTGCTTTCACTTTGGGCAGCCACTAATTAGGTTGTAAATTGGGAATTGATTTTTTTGTTTTGTTTTGGCCTTGGATCTGAGTTTTAAGTTGAGGTGATTTAATCATGGGTCAAGTCCTCATTTCTTTTTGGGCCTGGTATTTAGGATTGTTTTTTTTGTGACTTTTGGGTCTCTTTGTTTTTCTTTGAGGGTTGGAGTCTCTTCTTGTTTTTTGGTAAGCTTATTTTATTCCTAAATAATAATAATAACAATAATAATAATTAAGAATCTAGTTTTCTAAATTTCTCCCATTAGGCAATGATCAATATGGTGATTGAGTAAGCAAATGTTATCTTCACTATTATCAAGTCATGGAGATTCATTGAGTAGCCTAGTGCTAACTTGAATTCTGAGAGTGGATTTTATTTCAAAGAAATTTCTTATTCTCTTATAAAAAATTTTCACATTTTAACGAATGGTGAAAAAATACAGATGCTATCTTCATTATTATTCGAATCATAAGGATTTATTGAGTAGCCAATGCTAACTTAAATCCTATCAAGAGCGGATTTTGTTTTAAGAAAATACTTCTTTGAAAAATGTTTATTTTGTAAATTAAAATATTTAACACAAATATTTTCTACAGAACTACGTGACTTTGAGTTTCTCATTGCAGGGGTACGTAGGGAGGCGCCCCTGTCAAGTCAAAATTAATTTTCCTTAAATTGTTTTGTTTAAATTGTAAATATGTTTTTTTTTGTTTATTCACCTATTTATTTATTTAGAAAAGGGTTATTATTTAATTTGCACAATTAATGAAAGGTACCGTCGAAGACGGGTGTATTAGGGTGCGTAAATTCTTACCCTTCCCTATGCATAACCGACTCCGAACTCAATTGGTTTCAAAGACCATTTTTTTTAATAAATGGGTTTTTCCATGTTTTTCCCAACTCAAATAAACTTGGTGGCGACTCCCAAATTTTAAATAAATTTTTCGCGTCCGCGCGAATCTGCGCAGATGGGACTCCACTGGGACTACATAAGAGTAAGGCCTGTTTAGTTAATTGTGCAAATTAAATATAGCCATTCGATTTCTGTTTTTCCTTTCCTATTTTATTTTGTACAGTGTTTTTCCTTTCTTAGAAGTTTAATATTCTTTATGTATAAACCTTAGGGTAGACGACCATTATTGTTCTGTATATATTTGTTGTTTGTATTTTGTTTTGCAGGAGTGCATGTAGTGTTAGGATTGAAAGGTTTGTATGCTCCCTGCACACACTTCACAATCACTTATCTCACACACTTGTTGGGCTCTATACCAAGCCTCAACCAAGGATAGGGGGTTTCTTGACATTGTCATGAGGGTCTTCATGCTCACTTGATAGTTGTTGGGATACCACTCAGATTGTTACCGGCTTTATGGGTCAATCATATTGAGAGGGTTCATCCCTACTTATGGTTGGTTCGAAGGTCGATCTCTGTCCTATGGATAGGGCAATCTGGGACCATGACAGTTAGAAGTCTAGATCCACCATGAATGTGTGCACGCATAGTTGAACTTAGCAACCACCCAAATCAGGTTCTTGGCCTTAGAACTTCCCATCCATTAAAGTTTTACCCGTTAGGACAAAGGGAGCATGCTTCTTTCATCCTTTACTTTGCACTTCTTTATGCTTTATTTTAAATAGTTAATGTTGCATCAAAACACTATCACATGCATTCATCACATCATATTCTTTCCATAATTTACTTTCTAATAAGAAAAATTTGATAGGTTTGTGTGTTATCATGTTCTTAAGGAAGCATCTTATATTCTCGATAAGCATGCATTTTTTTCCTTTTCTTTCCATCTGTTAATCTTATTCATTCATTTTTTATTTCCCAGAGTGTGATCTTTGATTGTTAATAGTCATCATCAGTTCAAAGCAATATGGAAGCAATACAAATGAACACTAGCAATGCACATAATTGGAGAAGGAACATCAAAGTTACAGTGACCAGTAATGAGCTTGAGAATGTGAAAGAAATAATTCAGTTGATGCCTCGTGAAGTCCAATCCTCTTTCAGACACGCATATGGGCGTATATTGGATTTGCTACTTATCCCAGGAGAAGTAACAGCATTGAGTGCTCTCTCAGTTTTGGAACTCTTCTATTTGCTGTTTTGAGTTACCTGATTTTGATACGACACGACCATAGAAGAGTATTCGGTCATGATAAGACTACCAATTCGAGACAAATCTGTGTATCTCTATCAAGGGCATTATGTCAGGAAGAAAAGATTGCCAAAATAATCGGAGTTGAAGTAAATCAGATGGAAATGGAAGTGAGGGGATCCACTCAAGGAATCAAGAGGAATTTTCTTGAAACTCATCTGCAAACCTTGGCCCAACAAGGAAATTGGGACTTCTTCAATCGAACGTTGGCACTAACGTTTATGGATTAGTCCTATTTCCATTCACACCAGATGTTGTTGACCAGGCCGCCATGGATGTATTTTTCAAGTTTGAGACACAAGGCATGAATCCTATTCCGGCTATATTGGCAGATACCTTTCTTTCCTTGGGAGTTTGCCTCCAGAAAATGGTGGCAGGTTGCGATGTTGTTCGCAAATGTTATACGTTTGGTTCATGACTCACACATATGCCAATAATCGCATGGGCCTCTTTCCTGATCCTTTAGGAAGCTTCCATCATGTGCAGATAAGTCATCAAGAGGCACTGGCATGGAAAAAGAGTTCTCAGAAATCCAATCAAATTCTTTCAAATGGGTTTGCCCTTGGTACCATGGAGAAAGCGTTATATATAATTGCGGTGACTTTCACAATGTTCCTTTGATGGGTCCAAGGGGATGTATCTCCTACACACCTGCATTGGTGCTTAGACAACTTCATTGGACCCAAACAAAACCACAAGAAAAGCAACTTGAGGGGTTTAGCTTCCTATATCAGAAAGATAAAAGCACCATGGAACAAGAAAGAAGATTAAAATGGCATGGGATGACATCAAGGTCCTAGGAAAAAGAGCTCGGGCAACAGCGGCTAACCTCTCTCAGAATACAGAGAATGGAGGCAGGAAGAGTTGGGAAAAATAATATCCCAAAGAGCATTCCAAGCAATATGGTTGTGGAAACCTTAGAAACAACACAATTCACCTCCCAAATAGAAATAATGAAGGCACAAATGCGATTCTTGGAAGAGAAAAAGGAGGCATCTGATTCTGGAAAATATCATTCTTCAAAGTCGATGTGAGAAAATGGCTAAGGAAGTTGAAGCCTTAAAAGATGAATGTGCTATCACAAGATCCAAGAAAGGCAAAGAAAAGGTTCCGAATACCCATTTGGCCAAGATTCAAGAGCTGGAAGGAAGACTTCATATGTTTGAAAAAGAAAGAAACAAGTTAAAAGAGGAGATTAATAAAAAGAGTCGGGTAAAAAGGGTAGAACAAGAAGTCAATAGAGATAAAAGCATTTGGAGCCTGAAAATGGAGATCAGCAAAGAGAAGGACAAGAAACTGGAAGCGCAAGTAGAACACTTGTCAACAATGTTGGCACAGACCAAACATGATGCCATTCGGGGTGGACATCGGCAAACCAGTATCATGACTTATTTGTTGATGCGACCGAATTTGGAAAATCATGGAGAGAAAAGGCCCTCGAATGGAAGGAAAAGTATGGGAAGTTAGCTGGTGAATTGAGTCATTACATCCCAAACTTTGTCCATCGCTTTGCAAAGGCAAGTGAACAAATTGGTAAGATGCCACCATTCAAGTTACCTCAAGAAGTGACAGAATTCATGGATTCATGTGAAAGCATTGCCAGAGGTCTCAAAAGAAAGAAGATGAAGCTTCTGATGTAGTTTCATGAATGAAGGTCCTGTTGATGTAGTTGTTTTCTCTGTCCGTTAGTGTATGATGTATTCTGAAATGATTTGTACTCAGAATTTCACTCAGAAGTAAATGAAATTTTAATATTTGTGCCTCTTCTACAAGTTACTAATTGTCTATAGTACGCTCGATGCTTTCTATGAAGGATCAAATGTTCCCCTAGAAAGTGATCAATCACATTTTTGCTTTGAGATTGTTTATCCTTGCGCAAGAATGTGAGAAACTCAATCATATAGAAAAACTGCATTGCTAGTGTTCATTAGATAGCATCTATAGAGGAGCGGATTCTCCCTAAAGAGCCGCTATTAACCGCACCTTGACTTATAGGGTGATATGCCCATAAGAACGGGTGCGGGGCATCCTAGTGTCGACAAAGAACCTTTGATGACTATTGTTCATTTGTTCTTCTGCATATAGTTATAATAAAAAATTTTAACCTGTTTGAATGTTGTTAACATTTTGATAGTGTGAAGATTTGTAACCATTGGGCGCCCAAGAAGACGGATCCGATCAAACTCGTGTCCACAATACTAGAGCGCGGACCAAAATGGCAGGAGGTAATGCTGATCCAGGAAAGGCTCATTCGGATGCAACTCATGTTGAATCGGGAAGGAATCTAAGCATGGAGGTTGATGCACTGAGAGGGAAATTGAACGAAATGTCGAATAATCAAACAAGGATAGAAGAAATGATATTAGCCATGAAAGAGTCACTAGATTTATTGGGAGCATACCAAAATCGGGACAGGTTTGGTATGCCAGTGAGTGTACAACCAAGTGCTGCAATGGTAACCATACCTATGGTATCAGGGCAGCTCTAAACATCACCCAAGGGATGAATGACATTGGCGGAATGTCAGTAACTCTCAACCACCATGACGATGCCAATAGTGATTCCTGTTGGAGAAGGTTATCATGCCGTAGAAAATGCACATGTTGAAGAGCACGACACGTTACCCCTATTTGGGAACCATCCCGTGTTGTTGTTCAAAAACAATCACCTTTCTTAGGGAACGACCATTCAGAGGTGGAGAAAGATTCAAAGAAGAGTGGATGAAGAAAATACAAGAACAAATTAAAGCTATCCAAGGTCCTAGCTCCTATGGCGGTGTGGAGATTGAGCAACTGTGCGCTCCATAGACCTGATAGTTCCCAAAGACTTCAAGGTCCCTGACTTCTCAAAGTATGATGGGACCGGTAACCCGTTGTTCCACTTGAAGAGCTACTTACTAAGATGGCAATATGGTCCAAAGATGAAAGGTTCCTTGTTAGCTTTTTCCATGAAAGTTTAACTGGACCTGCCTTGGACTGGTACATTCAGCTGGACCATTCGAGAGTCACGAGCTTGGAGAATTGGCCGATCGTATGAGTCAATACAAATTCAATCTCGAAGTGGCACCTACCCGAGAACAATTAAGCTCAATGCAGAAGAAGAAGGATGAACCATTTAAGCATTACGCCCAAAGGTGGAGAGCCTTAGCTCAAGTTCAGCCACCACTCATCCCAGCTGAAATGTGTTCATACTTTTTGGGAACTTTAGGATCCCTTATATCGGGGCAATGGCAGGAGCCGCATACAAGGATTTCTCAGCTGAAAGCTGGAGAAAGGATTGAGAGCCTGGCTAAAGCGGAAACTTCCTATGAGCCATGAGGAAGTAAAAGAGGTTCCGCCTAGAAAAAGGAGGCAGAAGTCAATTATGTGCAAGGTCAATCTTTCATGCCAGGATATGCCTCGACACACCCAAGAACCCAAATACCATCAATCCCTCCTTACCCATTATACCAAGCCACTCCAACTGCAAATACAATGCCATACCCCCAACCCCAAGTCAATAACATTCATATACGCCCATACCAACCAGTTCGTCCAACATACACTTATAACCCAACCATACATCCAGAATTACCCAAATACCACACCACCACGGCCTAATACCCAAAACCAAAGTCGTTCTCGATTCCCAAACTTACCACCTTTCCCAAACTATCCATCTCAAATGCTGACCTTTTTCAACGGCTAGTTAATGCTCACCTGACTCTAGATATCCCTGCGCCCATTGGAACCACCATACCCAGCTTGGTATAACCCGAGCTTAACTTGCAAATATCATATGGATATAACAGGGCATTCTATCGAAGATTGTGAAGGCTTTAAGACAGCCGTGAGAAAGCTAATTGCTTGCGGGAGATTAGACTTTCAAGAAGAGTCAAAACCAGACATTGTCAATAATCCGATTCCGAACCATGAAGGAGGAAGTCGGATAAATGCCTTGGAAATGGAGGAACCCTGGATTAAGAAAGTGTTGAGTCTTAGAACACCCATGGAGAAAATTTTCTTTGGTTTAAAGAAACTGGCTACGGCACAACGATACCTGCTTTGCAATGAAAGAGAATGAGAAGAATGATATGAAGTCAAACTTATGTACCACTCTGAGGTTTCGGTCATGATATAGAAAGTTGTTGGGATTTTAAAGTTCAAGTTCAAAAATTACTCAACATGGGTGTGATTCAGGCAAGAAGAGGCCGAACTTCCTTGAGGAAGTAAATGTGATCGAGCGTTTTGTGCTTCGATTGCCCGCTTAATCAGACAAAGGAGAAAAGGTAGTGATCACTATGAAGAAACCAACACCTTTTGTGTATGAGGACACACATGCTGTACCTTGGAGCTATGAAACCAAGGTTGAGATGAAAAGTGATGGAGGGAAATTTCAAAGGCTCAAACAAGTGAGGAGGCGACTAATATCATGGAGGTGAAAGGAATAACAAGAAGCGGAAGGGTGTACGGACCAAAGAGCTAGAAAAAGGAAAATTCGTGGACGAAGGAGATGTCAGAGAGAAGAAAAAAAGAAGAGGAAGAGGAAGAATTCCTTAAAATCATGAAACAGAGTGAGATATTTGGAAACAATTAAAGAAGACTCCAGCCATATCTCTTCTGTCGCTAATCCTCGTCTGAGTCTCATCAAAAGGCAGGATTAAAGGTTTTAAAGGAAGCCTATGTCAAGCCCGCACTTCATTGGAGAATATGGTAAATATGGTGGATCCAGTGAAACGTGTCAATATGATCACATTCTTAGATGAAGAAGTGGTGTCACGGGCTAACCCACAAGCATTACATATAACCCTTAAATGCAAAGGCCACATAGTGCCTAGAGTCCTTATTGACGGAGGATCAGGGTTAAATGTATTACCAGTGTCAACCTTGAAACAACTGCGATGAGTATGGATGATATATCACCCAGGTGATGGTGGTGAAGGCTTTTGATGGGGCTAGGAAAAGCATTTTGGGGGAGGTGGTGTTGCCACTAGAGATTGGACCAAGCAAATCAGAAGTGTTATTCCAGGTAATGGAGATTGGCTCAGATTACAATATGCTATTAGGAAGACCATGGATCAATGATATTGGTGCTGTCCCTTCAACCTTGCATCAAAAGGTCAAATATATTGAGAATGGATCAGTCGTGACAATCCATGGAGAAAGGGACATCATTGTGTCCAAACCAGTCTCACTACCATATGTGGAGAATGTTGAGCCAATAGACGATAATTTGTGGCACCTGGAGTTGGTGAAGCCTAAACACGAGTGCAGTGGATCCACAATGCAAAATGTTAATCAAATAGTGGCTCATATCATGGCTAAGAACGGATATTTACAGGGTAAAGGGTTGGGTCACAACTGCAAGGTATCAGAATGCCTATACGATCTCCAAGAAACCCAACCGATTTGGCTTGGGATATGATGCAACATTATCAAAGGAGATGAGTGCCATGACCCTCCAACATGAGAATGATAAGAAGAAAGTAAGACAAATCCCTCACCTGAAGGAGACATTTCCAGGTCCAGCGAGGTGATTATAGCTGGAAAAGTTCGTTCCTCTGCTCCGTCTCACCATCAATACCTTGGATATGGAGACAACTGAAGAAAGCAACAAGGTTTATGCTGCCAATGATGATGAAGTACTAATGAACTGGACAACTGAACCAGTGATTGATGTTATTGCTGCAAAGTAATTGTCTGTGTTGTAAAGATTTATGCTGTTATTTATGCTACTTAAAGACATCAGTTGAATAAAACTTGCATGTTTTTCTTTATTATCCTACTCATCTTTTACAGTTCTTTGTGTCTTCTATTCTCCTTCCGTTCTTTTTATTTTTATCTTTATTTTCTTAGCCCATGCATTTGAATTTTTCCACATTGCTTACCCACTATATATTTTAGCATTCCAATCCACCATAATTGCTTTCCAGGAATCTAAATGCTATAGAAATTTTGCCACATGAAATGGACTTTGGAAGCCTATCAATTGATTCTCTTGCTACACTCTATTGTGACAACCATGAATCTGAGGAGGATGAAGAAATTGTTGGGCAATTTTCTAATCTGCGGAGAATACAGAAAAGGGATTTGACTTAGACAATGAAGTGATTGAATTGATTAACATGGGCACTGAAGAAGAGAGAAAGAGCTGAAAATAGTAGAAAACCAGGAACGCAGAAATGATTGCACTTGTTTGAAGAATATCTGGATGTCTTTGCATGGACCTATCATGATATGCCGGGTTTAGATCCGGAAATAGCTTCACATAAGATCCCTTTGTATCCAGAAGCTTAGCCGAAAAGCAAAAGTTGAGAAGAATGCGACCTGACATGTCGTTGAAAATAAAAGAAGAAGTGACTAAACAACTAGAAGCTGGATTTCTGGAGGTATCAAGACATCGACTGGGTGGCTAACATTGTACCCGTACCCAAGAAGGATGGAAAAGTGAGAATGTGCGTGGATTATCGGGATCTAAACAAAGCTAGCCCAAAGGATGATTTTCCTCTCCCTCACATCGATGTCTTGGTGGATAATACCGCTGGAGTCACCGTTTTTCATTCATGGACGGGTACTCTGGATATAATCAGATCCCGATGGACATTCATGATAAAGGAAAAACTACTTTCATAACTCCGTGGGAACATTTTGCTACACAGTCATGCCATTTGGATTGAAGAATGCCGTGCCACCTACCAACGTGCCATGGTCGCATTGTTCCATGATATGATGCATAAGGAGATTGAGGTGTACGTAGATGATATGGTCGCCAAGTCTAAAGAGGGAGAAAGTCACGTGGCAATCCTGAGAAGGTTATTCGAAAGGCTCAGAAAAATACAAGCTGCGGCTGAACCCAAATAAGTGCATTTTTGGAGCTTCTACGGGAAATTACTCGGATTCATTGTTAGCAGAAGGGATAAAGGTGGACCCGACAAGGTGAAGGCGATACAAGAGATGCCAGCTCCTCGAAATGAACGGGAAGTGAGAAGTTTTCTGGGAGACTCAACTACATTGCTAGATTTATTGCTAACTTAACTAGCACTTGCGAGCCCATATTCAAGCTGTTACGAAGCATCAGGGAGAATGGAATGAAGAATGTCAAGAGGCCTTTGACAAAATAAAGGCTTATTTAATGAAACCTCCAGTTTGATCCCGCCTACGCGGGTCGTCCTTTAATATTGTACCTCACGGTATTGCCCGCAACTGGGGCAATGTTGGGACAGGATGACGAGTGGAAAGGAACAGGCCATTTACTATCTGAGCAAGAAGCTTAATGACTGTGAATCTCGCTACTTGACCATTGAAAAGACCTGTTGTGCATTAGTGTGGGCTTCCAAAAGGCTGAGACAGGACATGTTATACTACACTACTTGGCTAATCTCTCAAATGGATCCACTAAAATACATATTTGATAGTCCTCATGTGTCATTGAGAATGTCGAAGTGGCAAGTGATATTGTCAGAATTTGATATCAAGTATGTGACCCAAAAGTCTGTCAAGGGAGGTGCAATTGCTGATCATTTAGCTGAAAACCCTTTGGAGGATGCACAACCTACCATGGCTGAATTCCCTGATAGCGAGGTGCGGTGGAAGGAGAAGATGAAGAAGAGGAGAATATGTGGAAGATGTATTTTGATGGAGCTCAACATGAATGGATGTGGAGTAGGAGCTGGAGTGTCACAAGCAGGACCCAATTTCTATCAAACTAGATTTTGAATGTACCAACAACATCGCAGAATATGAAGCATGTGCGAATGGTCTGCAGGTTGCAATTGACTTGGGAATCAAAGAATTAAAAGTCTTTGGAGATTCGGCACTCATTATCTACCAAGTTAACGGACAATGGCAAACAAAGGATCCAAAATTGGTACCTTATCAGAAGTACTTGTCTCGATTAGTTGAGCACTTTGATGATATATCGTTCTCTCACTTAACTCGAGACAAGAATCAATTTGCGGACGCATTGGCAACTTTGGCTGTAATGACTAAATTGGAAGTCCACACCGATGTCCAACCTATCCATGTAGAGATGCAAGGTGAACCGCATATTGTGGTAGTGTGGAGATTGAGTCACGGCCAGCCCTGGTATCATGACATCAAGCAGGATATTAAAGGGAGAATACCCAATTGGGGCAAATGAGGTGAACAAGAAAACAATCCGACTGGCCATGTCCTTTTTCCTGAATGGTGACGTCCTTTATAAGAGGAATCATGATACTACTCTCCTCAGATGTGTAGATGCTCATGAAGCTCGAATAATCATGGTTGAAGTCCACGAAGGGATTTGTGGAACCCATGCCAATGGACACATGATGGCACGCAAAATCCTAAGGAGTGGTTACTATTGGTCCACCATGGAAAGCGACTTGTATCAACTATGTTCGAAGTGCCACAAGTGCCAAATATACGCAGCGAGTCAATGCTCCAGTTACATTACATAGCATGGTATCTCCCTGGCCTTTCTCGATGTGGGGCATGGACGTCATCGGCCCAATTAATCCCAAAGCATCCAATGGTCATCGTTTCATTTTGGTAGCGAAGACTATTTCACTAAGTGGGTGGAAGCCTTCGTATGCCAGGATACGCAGAAAGTGTTTCTTAGATTCATCAAAAAGGACATTATCTGCAGATATGGGATCCAGAAGGATCATCAGACAATGCCCCTAACCTCAATGGTGCTGAAGTTCAAAAATTTTTCGAGACTTTCAAAATCAAGCACCACAACTCAGCTCCTTATAGGCCGCAGATGAATGGCGCGGTTGAGGCCGCAAATAAAAATGTCAAGAAAATTATCGCCAAAATGGTGGTGAACTATAAAGACTGGTACAGGATACCTGCCATATGCACTACATGCATATCGCACCAACATACGGTCAAGCAGGGGCAACTCCCTTCTCATTGGTGTATGGAATGGAAGCTGTATCCCCCATAGAAGTGGAAATCCCGTCATTAAGGGTTCTGATGGAGGCAGAATTGGAAGAATCTGATTGGGTGAAGGCTCGATATGAAAGTTGAACATGATTGAAGAAAAATGACAGCCATTTGTCATGGCCAATTGTACCAAAGTAGAATGGCTAAAGCTTTTAACAAGAAAGTTCGTCCTAGAGATTTTTATCCAGGAGATCTGGTTCTGAAGAAAATTCTCCCAAATCAAGAGGATGCAAGGGGAAAATGGGCTCCGAGTTATGAAGGCCCCTACGTTATCAAGCAAGCGCTCTAGGCGGGGCATTGATTTTGCAAGACATGGATGGAAGAGAATTGCCTAAACCAATCAACACCGATGCAGTCAAAAGGTTTTATGCTTAAAAGATGCGGAAGAAGCCCGTTAGGTCGAAAACTCGAAAGAGCGGCCTAAGCAAAAATTAGGGCAAAACAAAAAGGAAGAAAAATAAAAAAGAAAAAGCTCGCTAGGTCGAAAACCTGAAAGGGCGGCCTAGGCAAAAATTAGAGCAAATAATGGGCATCATCTTAAGCAACTCACACTTGGGCAAATTCCTGTGTTGAACATGTCCTGTGAGCCAAGAGACCAAGACTGAAACTTGGGCAATTTTGGGGATCAAGAAATGAGGAGATTGAGGAGACAATGGTTGTGACATTGATTTGCTGCAAGAAATCAATTGAATAAGTTACCAAGGACCAGAACTTGGGCAAAATTTCATGCTTGTAGCAATCCAGTTTTTCATGCAATTTTGTTTCCTTTTGAAACATGTTGCGTTGTTGTCGTCCAAATACATTGAGCAATAAAAATCTTCATTCAGTTAATCCTTCCACTTTTCCTTTGCATGCATGTTTATTTATGATGTCTTGAGTAAGTATAAATTTAAGCTTAAATTATACGACCCAATAATGCTTACAGCAATACATCAATGACTAATCTCACAAAAGAGAATTCAGAAGCTTCAAGTAGGCTTAATGGAAAAGTAATCACCATTCTAAAAAGGAAAAGAGAGAAGAAGGAGAATGGGAAGAGGGAGCAAGGTCACAGAAGAAAGGAAAAGTCTTATGTGTGCTAGAAAGTCCAGTGCGGAATCATGAGTTTGATCGGTTAAAGTTTTCCTCGAGGTTTACTCAATTTAGTTACCATTAGTTTTTCAAGAATGTGTTTGAAATAAACTGAAAATGGATGATAAATTCATGACTTTTGCACATAACCTGAAAAAGGAAAAAGGATGTCTTATTTGCCAATTTCATTTTCGGTCGGCCTAGATCCAATTTACCTTTTCACGGCCTCAACCGCAATTTCAATTTCATTTCCAGTTCTCATATTGCCAATTTACCTTTTCAGCGGCCTCAGATTGCCAATTTACTTTTTAGTCGGCCTCAATTGCCAATTTCAATTTCATTTTCAGTCGGCCTCAGATTGCCAATTTTACATTTCAGTCGGCCTAGATTGCCAATTTACCTTTTCAGTCGGCCTAGTTGCCAATTTTACATTTCAGTCTGCCTTGCCAATTTCAATTTCATTTCATGTCGGCCTAAGATTGCCAATTTACTTTTTAGTCGGCCTCAATTGCCAATTTCAATTTCATTTTCAGCGGCCTCAGATTGCCAATTTATCTTTTTAGTCGGCTCAGATTGCCAATTTTATATTTCAGTTAGTCTAGATTGCCAATTTACCTTTCAGTCGGCCTTAGATTGCCATTTCATTTCAGTTGGCCTCAGATTGCCATTTACTTTTCCAGCGGCCTCAGATTGCCATTTTAATTTCTTGTCGCTTGTTGACCCATGCCCGTTGGTTAAGACTTTAAATTCCCTCAGCCCTGTCGACTCGACTTTTAGTTTCCTGTCACCTTTTACTTTTTTTTGTGTGTACAAAGGAATGTCACATTTCTTGGCTTCTGAATTGCATCATCGCATTGCATGTGCCTCTCATGAGCATTAAGTTTCTTTCACCAGTTGAATTAAATCTATCTTGTTTTCAATTTCATGCATTGCCGAACAAAATTAGTGTTCATGTCTTTACTCATTCCTTATAAAGGCAATATAAAAACTTGGGTTTTTTTTATTTTCTTATAAGAAATAAGCAAAGAGGGGCAACTGAACACCAATTTTGTCCAGTCATTAAACAAAGAAAAAACCAAAAATTAACATTTTTAAGTTTAACCCAAATTCAATGCAGCAGTGTTCCTTTTTGGTTCATTTTAGTATTGTTTTACATTTTGGTTCGTGTGCATCACAACTAAAAAAAAAAATGAAAAAATGATGATGGGCACAAGTTCAGTTGTTCAGAGGCAAAATAAAAATGGGACACTGACTTCCACTCCTGCACGCCTCCAGGAGAATGGGGCCTCTGCCTAGCTTGAAGAAATGGCAGAGGCATGGGGAACAACTGGGTTGCATTTCAGAGAGTATGGAGATTTTGATAAATTAACCAGTGCAAGCTTAGGATAAAAAGGAGAACGGAGTGAACCTTGCAGGGGCCCGAAAATCCGCAAAAAAAATATAACCCACATAACCTTGCTCTCACCCTCCATCATCGAATCACTAACACATCCTTAGTGTCTTCACTAAAAATCATCATCAGCCACAACCATTTTCATCAGCTTCATCATCAAACCAAAACCACAAACCCATAGTCAATTAGAGCAACAAGACTCCATCAGCATTAGAGATAATGAAAAATAAAAGAGAAAGAGATAAGCTTTGAGTTAGAACCTCCCTCCAGCCATCCTAAGCCGCCGTTTGCTCCTCTTCATCATCACACTTCCACGTCCCCTCAAGCCAAAGCCGCGCACAGGACCACGACGCTCAATCACAGCACCACCGCGCTGAAACCAGCCCCTTCCACCATCAAGCTGCGGCGTCGACGGAGCATCACAGGAGTCGCGCCAACCCACCCGCGCCTAGCACCTCAAAGCTCGCTCGATCCTCCCTCGCCGCCCTCACTCTCCCTTCCTCGCTGAACCCGCATCCCACCCCGCCGCGCCCTCCGCAAAGCCCAGCCCGCATCGCGCCAGTGCCACCGTGAAGCCAAGAGAGGGACCTCGCCCACCTCCGCGCTACACCTCACGAAACCGCAAAGGTCGCCGAGACCGCCGCGACAGGTAGCTCGACCACGCCGAACCTCCGCAACCACACGAACCTCCTTCCTCGGCGCACACCTTGAGGTCCACTTGAAGTTCGACGCCACCTTTGCCCCCCACCTCCACCGCCCCCGTGTCACCTTTGCATTTCTTCGCTTTCACTTTGGCAGCCACTAATTAGGTTGTAAATTGGGAATTGATTTTTTTGTTTTGTTTGGCCTTGGATCTGAGTTTAAGTTGAGGTGATTTAATCATGGGTCAAGTCCTCATTTCTTTTCCTGGGCCTTAAGTATTTTAGGATTTTTTTTTTGTGACTTTTGGGTCTCTTGTTTTTCTTTGAGGGTTGGAGTCTCTTCTTGTTTTTTGGTAAGCTTATTTTATTCCTAAATAATAATAATAACAATAATAATAATTAAGAATCTAGTTTTCTAAATTTCTCCCACTCTAGGCAATGATCAATATGGTGATTGAGTAACAAATGTTATCTTCACTATTATCAAGTCATGGAGATTCATTGAGTAGCCTAACTAAATTCTCTAAAAAGTGGATTTTATTTTCAAAGAAATTTCTTATTCTCTTATAAAAAATTTTTACACACATTTTTTTCCGCGATGATAAAAAATGGTGATAGAGAAATGTTATCTTCATTATTATTCGAATCATAAGGATTTATTGAGTGGCCAAGTGCTAACTTAAATCCTACTCAAGAGCGGATTTTGTTTTAAGAAAATACTTCTTTGAAAAATGTTTATTTTGTAAATTAAACGTTAACACAAATATTTTCTAGAACTACGTGACTTTGAGTTTCTCATTGCACAGAGGGTACGTAGGAGCAGGCGCCCCTGCAAGTCAAAATTAATTTTCCTTAAATTGTTTTGTTTAAATGGTAAATATGTTTTTTTGTTATTCACCTATTTATTTATTTAGAAAAGGGTTATTATTTAATTTGCACAATTAATGAAAGGTCCGTCAAAGACGGTGTATTAGGGGTGCGTAAATTCTTACCCTTCCCTATGCATAACCGACTCCAAACTCAAATTGGTTTCAAAGGCCATTTTTTTTTAATAAATGGGTTTTTCCATGTTTTCCCAACTCAAATAAACTTGGTGGCGACTCCCAAATTTTTAAATAAATTTTCCGCCGTCCGTGCCTGCGCAGTGAGAGTGTGTTTGAAGTATCCAACATAACAGGATATCATTTGAAAGAAGGGTAAGTAAATACTAAGTTTGCATATTCTTTTTTCCCTCTAATTGCTCTTATAGTGTCAAAAATCAAAACGTCTGGTTCTTGGTTATTAATATAACTGTATACCATGTTCTTAAAGATCTGTGCAAAGCTGCAAATGTAAAAACTTTTTAAACAGAGTAGATATCATAAACAATTTAGATCTGTAGAGATGTTTAATCGTCTAATGGTGTGACCAAATATGTGTTAGTTGATCTCCTCTGTTTATTAAGTTTCAATATTTTCTACTTCTTTCGTTTCGAATCAATATCTTGTGCAATGATATGCCCACTTGTGCATCTTAATTTGTATATTATTGTGATATGAAGAGATAAATACTCACTAGTCAAGATAAAATTAAATTTTGCATAGTCAACAACTCAACATCCTGATCTGAAAGCCATTTATATACTATATCTGCAGGTATGAGTTCAAGTTTATTCAAGATATTGTTAGCAAAGCCGCCACTAAAGTATCTCCTAAACAATTAGCTATTGAGGAGCATGTAGTTGGGCTGCAGTTTCGAGTTGCCGAAGTGAAGTCACTTCTAGATATTGAGTCTCATAACTGTTAGGTGTTGATTGAAATTGAGTTGGAGAAAGTTCCTTAGAATTGAGATGGAGGGGGGTTAACCTATATATATAAGCCTAGTTCTCCATTTCAGTGCACGTCCTAAAACACATTAAGTTTGTATTAACTATTTTTTTCTCTATACTCTTGTTTTAGAGTGTTGTGAAATAGTTCAAATATTTGCTTTGAAGTGTGGGTGTACTGGGTGTGGGTGTTTAAGAGAAGGTCTTGTGTTATAATAATTTTCACATAGTGATATTTCGTCATTTGACAGTCCGTGATTTTGGAGTTTTCCACGTTAAATTCTTGTGTTGTGATTTGGTTCTTATTTTATTTTTCTGTTGAAGGTGGTTCTCAAGGACGGAAAGTGGTTTATTTTCCCAACAATAACAACACTTCCATGTTAGGGATACTTGGAACCGGTGGAATTGGCAAAACTACACTTGCCAAAGCTTTATATAACTCCATTTGCAACCAGTTTGAAGGTGCTTGTTTTCTTTTTAATGTTAGAAAAACTTCAAATCAGGACAAGGGTCAAGTACGTCTACAACAAATGCTCCTGTCTGCAATGCTTGAGGAGGGACAAATTGAGTTGATCAGTGCTGAGAAAGGAATCTCTACAACAAAAGAAAGAATTAGCACAAAAAGAGTTCTTATAGTTCTTGATGATGTTGACAAGATAGAACAATTAAAAGAATTGGCAGGAGGATGTGATTGGTTTGGTTCTGGGAATAGGATTATTATAACAACAAGGGATAAATGTTTGCTCATAACTCATCAGGTCGAAAGATTTATGAAATGAAACTGTTAAATGATCGTGAATCTCGAGCTCTTTTGTCAGAATGCCTTCAAAATGAGTTTTCCTACTACAAACTACAAAGACCTGTCCAATCGAGTAATATGTTATGCTAAAGGACTTCCACTAGCTTTAAAAGTTATAGGCTCTAATTTGGTTAATAAAGATTTGAAGCAATGGGAGTCTGCATTGGACAAATATGAGAAAAATGCTCCTACAGATATTCAAAGTATTCTTAGAATAAGCTATGATGGTCTGGAATGCAATGAAAAGGATATTTTCCTTGATATTGCATGCTTTTTCAATGGGCAAAGATTGGAATATGTAAAAAGAATACTAGATGGGTGTGAGTTCTACTCCGAAGATGGTATTAAAATACTAGTTGATAGATCTCTCGGAATGATTGAATATGATTATTTGAGAATGCATGACCTAATACAGGACATGGGTAGAGAGATTATTAAGCAAGAGGCTCCAAAAGAAGTTGGTGAACATAGTAGATTATGGTTTTCTGAAGATGTTTCGAAGTGCTAACTGAAAATATAGTAAGAACATTACCAACTTCTTGCTTTGATTTTTTCCCTCAGCGATGGTATTAAGTTTTTCTGCTTATATAATATGCAAAATTATCCAATTTCCCCTCATTAGGCGTTAGCACAATCTTAATATCGTTTGCTTCTTTTTCTTCTTCCCCCAAGTCTGCCTTAAAAGTAGGAATTCGTAATTAATGTCACATATATATACTTGTGTTAAAGGGAAGTAGTAAAATTGAAGGAATAAAGCTTGATTGCCGGGAAGAAGTTAACTGCATTGATAGTGCCTTTGAAAAGATGAAGAAGCTTAGAATTCTCTTTGTTCGGAACACAAGCTTTTCATCTAGGCCTATTCATTTGTCGAATCAGTTAAGGCTGCTTGATTGGAAGGGGTACCCTTCAAGGTCTTTCCCACCGGTTTTTATCCCAAGAAAATTGCTGCCTTCAATTTGCGTTGTAGTCGTGTCGTATTGGAAAAGCCATTTCAGGTATAAGTTGCATGTCGTCTTCTACTTTTTCTTCTTGTAGAGTAAGATATTATCATTATGCTAGCTACATTCATGTATAATTTGACATAATTTAGAAATTCTGGTACTCTTATTAATTAATTGATTTTGTTTTGCAGAACTTTGAGCATTTGACTTACATGAATTTCTCCTATTGTCAATTAATCACTCAATTTCCTGATGTGTCTGGAGCCAAAAATTTAAGAGAATTGATGCTCAACAGTTGCAAGAAACTTGTCAAGGTTGATAAATCAGTGGGACTTCTCCCCAACCTTGTTTATTTAAGTGCTTCAGAATGCACTCAACTAAGAAGTTTTTTGGCAAGAATCTGTTTGCCATCTCAATACCTTTCCTTTGACTTGTGTAAAAGACTTGTACACTTTCCAGATGTGGTGGGAAAGATGGATAAGCCATTAAAGATTTGTATGAAAAATACTGTCATCAAAGAGCTTCCTCATTCATTTGGTGATCTTATTGGTCTTGGCTATATAGATATGGCAAGTTGTAAGGAACTTCGAAATCTACCAAGTAGTTTGTTTAGGTTGCCAAATTTTGTCACATTAAAAATTGGAGGATGCCCTCAACTTCGAGAATTATTTAAAAGTTTCAAAGGAAACCATTCAATACCAGAGTTCTGGCCAAATTTAAGGACTTTGCATTTCAGCAATGCATGTCTATCAGATGAAGATCTTCACATAATCTTGCAAAGTTTTCTACACTTGGAACGCTTAAATGTGTCGTCAAACTATTTTGTATCATTCCCGGCATGTATTAAAGAGTCTATCTGCATGACAAGTCTTGATGTGAGTTATTGCCTGAAGCTTCAAGAAATTCCAGAGCTGCCCTCAAGTGTTCGGAAAGTAGATGCAAGACACTTTAGTTCGTTAACGACAGAGACAACAAGCATGCTATGGTCACAGGTTTCCTTCTTTCTCTCTCATTTCATTTCACTTTTGCTAAAATAAAATTTTAAGGAAAAAGGACAAAGAAGTCTGCCATAAACCACTTTTTAGCTCTTCTTGAATCTCGCAGGTGTGTAAAGAGATAAATAGATTAGTAGTTGTGATGCCCAAAACAGAGATTCCCAATTGGCTGGACTATCATGACCATAGGAGGATCCCCGCTTTCTGGGCACGTGGCAAGTTCCCTATTGTGGCTTTAGTGTTAGTGTTCAACAAAATGAACTACCAAGCTGTTGGTCTGCACTTGTACATTGACGGTGAGCATGTGCACATCCAATGCCGACAGTTCAATGTTGCCGAAGATCATGTGCTATTGTGTGACATACGTGCTTTATTCAGTGATGAGGAGTGGGAGAGGCTTGATGCCCGCATTCGACATGAGAATGATTGGAAGAGAGAGCAAGTGCAGTGTGAAACAGACATTATCCTTGGACACTCGGGATTTTATGTCTACAAGCTAGAAACAAACATGGATGATATCCAATTCACAAGTCCATATCCCGAGTTGTCAGGTATTGGATCGTTGCTAGTTACAAATACAATAACCATACCAAGGGATGAGGTAGAGGTTGGAAGTGCAACGGCTTCTTCAGGCCTTGTGGAAGACTCTGCTAGTACTATAATAGTTGAAGAAGCATCATGCTTAGAACATGTTGAGGTACCTGATGAATCAAAACCACACACTCGAACTTGTAGCTCCTGTTATTCCACAATACTGTCAACTTTCAAGAAGCTTCTTTGCTGTGAAACCGGGGCAGATCTCTAGAGGAGATTTGGATGTCGTCGCCAGAGACAGTCCCACAATTTAAGAGGTCGCGTCTGGAAAACGAGGATCAATTTGATTTTATGGATTTATCGATGGGTTTAGGTGCAGGCAGACTATCCTGTGACTTGGATGATGATGATGTTGGTGAGTTGGTCAATGACTTTGGAGATGGTAATAACTTTGATCACGATCAACAAGTGCATCCTTCCTTCTCAGAAAGCCTCCAAACTGTGGTGTCAAACTTGAAAAGGGCCGCGGCTCCAAGACAAGAGAAAGATTTGGGCTCAAAGCTAGAAGACGGAGGCAATGATGACGACTGTAGCCTGGAATGGCTATTAAATGATGATGAGGAAGTGGAAGGAGAGTGGTCAGATGTGGAAGCATAGAACCTGTTAAGGTTTCTTGTGATTCAAACAGTATCAACCCCGTAGTAACATTATTGGCACCTTACCCTGTAACACCTCCCCGCTTAGCAATATTGTCAAAATTTTAAGGGAATTTTTCATTCTTCTGACATGACATTTTGTTATGCTTAAACAATTTGCTCTGTCAGCCTCAAGCTTTCCGACTCTGTTTTTGGTCTTTGGCATTGCCTTTGTTCTGACTAATGCTTTTCAATATCTTGGTCCATTGATAGAATTCCGCACTCAAAACTGGTATATTTTATATATGATGGTGTCTAGTTATTTTCCCTGCCGTTTCAGGCTTGATTCCACACCCCCCCTCTCTCCTCTTCTTTAATTGTATTTTTATCCAAAGTTTTATTTTTGCTACTTATGTTATGCTGGCTGAAATTCCGAGTCTTATTGGAATCTCTATTAATGTCATCTCACACTTTGATTCATCCTCTATCCTTCACATTTGAATATCTAAATCTGTGCTCTGTAGTAAGACAAAAAGAAAAGAAAAGAAAAAATTAATGTAATGGCTTAATTTATAGGTTAAATATTGTAGTAGAAATATACTTTCGCTTGTTGAAATTTAGCTGATAAAGGAGAAGTGGTAGATTGTTTGAAATCTACCATTCTGAATGTGACAAACCTTCTATCATGGAAGCCGCTACTGAAACACCCTGTTCTTCTCTGTTCTGCACATGTATGTAAAGCACCTCTGGCTTAAAATCTTTAATATGATAATGAGAAATACATGATTTTTGGTAGGAAAAAAAAAATGCTGTCATTCATATAAAGGATTGCTGCTGAAGGGTGTACTCTCTTGCACCAAGTTGCGAGAATGGAGTTATACAAAGACCAACGCCTACCTGGTGTGGCATTCCTAATGCAAGATGAGTAAGCAGCTACCTTACCCTTTTCATTCACAAGTCCGCACATATGATCTGTGACTATAAATAGCCTTTGTATATCTTTGAATTTGGCTATTATAAAGTACTTTTTGTTAAATGCATAATCATATAACATTTGATGTAAAGTCGACAGCCACATGACAAATCATAGATGAATTATAATCCATGCTGATAATTTCATTGATGCTCGAGATTGTATATATATCTTTCTAGTTGTCTTTTTATTCAGCACTAAACGTTTACGCAAACACCTTCTAAAACTACCGTAATTCTGAACTTGGAAGAAAAATAAAACATAGTGAGAATGGATCAAGAAAAAAACGACTATATATATTAAAAACTACTGTCACTGATGTTGTACCACTAGTGATAGTGAGCTCATTGGCCTCATTGGTGAACATCACTATTTGAGTTGTGGCATTTCTATAATTTCCTCCGTTGTCCTGGGATTTGCATTACTGTTCTTCTCATTGGTATGCACCATGCTTGTAGAAAATCTTTTTATAATCCACATTAAAATGTAAATAAATAATATTAACCAAGCCTCACTTAAGCGGAGAGCACAAGATTCAAACTTCAGGAAAAGTTATAGCTTTGAAAATTGGAGTGGTTAAGTGAAATATTAATTAACCTCATGGAAACTCAATATAATTTTTGCTATATTATATAGTCAATTTTTGTCCTATAAAATACAATCTTTGTGCCGATACAAAATTGTTTTAACTTTCAACAGTGTTATGAATTTATGATTTTATTTGTTTGAAGTCCTTTTAAAGTTCAATTAACTGCTATGCATAAAAATTTAAAATAATTAGTCTTATAAAGAAATCAAAACAAATAAGTTAAAAATAGTAACTTTCAAAAATTAAAAAAATATATCATTAAAGTATGTATGTTAATTTAAGAAAAAAATATTATTTGGACTCATTTATATAATAATATTGATTGATAAGGTATGCTTAATGAGATTCATAGCCCATCCAAATAGTGTATGAGTTGAGTTATATAATGTAATATATAGTACAAATAACACTCTTTAAACAATATGATCCTATTCATCCAATAAGCTGCAATTTGGATGCTCGATATTCAAATTAAATGTAACCAGTATAAATTAAACAAAAAAACGAAGTTGAAATGGGTTAAAATATTAAAATTTTGTTTTAAAAAAATAAATGAAAAGTTGGAAACAAATTGATTGGGAGGTGTGCACCGTGGTCGTATGTATATGCTCCACTCCTCCTATTGTTATTAGTCCACGTCTTGGCCAAAGCCTTTGTTAATCCATAAGTCAATGTGATGATGAATTAATGAGTAATTGTATTTGCTAATCGTTCATTCAATGAAGCCCATGATCATCGCAATACTCGGTCTCTGCTTCTAGTTCTCTCTCTCTCTCTCTCTCTCTCTCTCTCATACACACACACATACGGTCTCATGGCAAATCATGATGTTTCAACTTCTGAAAAAGAAGCAGGTACTATGATGTCTTTCTGAGCTTTAGTGGTGGAGACACGCGTTACACCTTCACAGGTCATCTCTACGACGCTTTGTGCCGTAAGGGAGTTAACACCTTCATGGATGATGACAAACTGAGGATCGGAGAAACAATTCGACCTCAACTCCTTCAAGCCATCGAACAATCAAGGATGTCAATCATCGTTTTCTCCGAGAACTATGCAGCTTCCACGTGGTGTCTTGATGAG
This sequence comes from Dalbergia oliveri, assembly GCA_030441495.1. Classification (NCBI taxonomy): domain Eukaryota; kingdom Viridiplantae; phylum Streptophyta; class Magnoliopsida; order Fabales; family Fabaceae; genus Dalbergia; species Dalbergia oliveri. Next base: position 22,585 of record JAMLFY010000011.1, read on the forward strand.
CTCCTCAAGATCGACGAGTGTCAGGAGGAAAGGAACCAGCTCGTGTTTCCAATATTCTACAAAGTAGAGCCCTCAGATGTACGGCATCAGAGGAATAGCTATGGACAAGCCATGGCTGCTCATGAAAATAGGTTTGGCTGTGACTCTGATAAGGTGCGAAAGTGGAGATCAGCCTTGTTTCGCGTCTCCAACATATCAGGATATCATTTGAAAGAAGGGTAAGTAAATACCAAGTATGCATGATTTCCTTTGTTAAATTAAGTTTCAATATTTTCTAGATGTGTTATTGTGAATCAGAATCAGTGTGTTTGGTTTTCAGTTTGGGAATTGCTTCTGCCAATTTTTGATGATGTTTAGTTTCCAGAGATCAAAATCAATTCTTATTTCTTTCTTACCTCTAGAAATTGAGGAGGCGTTTGTTCGAGCTTTTTTGGGAAGAAAAAGGGAAAATTACTTTTCATATATTTATATAATTTAAAAAAATCAGAATATAGAAAAAATTAATTTTTAAATTTTTTTAATTATATATAAAATTTATGTTTTATAATTATTTTTTTAAAATCTAAAACAAATACACTTTATAGGAGAACCAAATTGATTACGTACTTTATATTATAATTATTTTACTTTAAAATTAATTTTAATTAAATCAATTTTGATAGAATTAATTTTATTAAAATCAATTCCAAAAGTGCATAATCAAATACACACTAACTTGTCCGGAAGTAAGTGCAACCTAGTTTGTCTATTATTTCGAAGAAGTGAACCCCGATTAATTTTGTGCAATCAACTTCGTGATTTGAAAACCATTTGTGTATGCATTGGTAGGTACGAATTTAAGTTTATTCAAGATATCGTTAGCAAGGCCACCGCTAAAGTTCCACCTAAACAACTACCAATTGTGGGGCACGTAGTTGGACTTCAATTTCGAGTTGCAGAAGTGAAGTCACTTATAGATATTGGGTCTGGTGACAGCACTTTCATGTTGGGGATTCTTGGAACTGGAGGAATTGAAAAAACAACACTTGCCAAAGCTCTGTATAACTCTATTTGCTACCAATTCGAAGGTGCTTGTTTTCTTTTCAATGTAAGGAAAACTTTAAGTCAAGACAAGGGCCAAGTACAACTACAACAAATGCTCCTGTCAGAAATGCTTAAGGAGGGAAAAGTTGAGTTGGACAGTGTTGAGAGGAATCTCTACAATAAAGGACAGACTTAGTGCAAAAAGCACTCCGTCGTAGGGGAAAGCGGGTCAAATCCTGTAAAACGACGTACTAAAGGAACGGTCGAAAACATATATACGCGAAACTGGAGTAACCTAGGCATACAAAGAGTCAAGTGCCGTATCGCCACACCCACGTGGCGAGTCAAGGAAGAATACCAGTGATGACATCTGCGAATATGAGTAATACAATACATATAGCTCAGGGGTGAGAATACTATAAAATTCTCAGGAGGGTAATTCCCCCATATACTATACAAAATACAGGTAAGGAATTTATGCATATAAATCATTCATATAAAGATCGTAAGCATCAATGCTAAAATATATAGATTATGGGAACTAGAATGACTTGGAATCAACCATGTACTATTATTTGCATCCATAGGTTCAATTCCATGTATTTCCTCAATTTGTCAACATAGGGGAATTCCACATAGAACTGCATTTGTAATTAATAATTTCACAGAGGACAATAGACTGTCAGGGCATGAGCTCATTCCTATTCATGATCATCGGACTTTATTTTTTTCCATTTCGAATCACACATAGTTCTCTCCTAGCCGATACATCTACCGACTTATAAATTTTCTAGGGAAGTCCTTACTTTTGTCTTCCCTCTTTATTCCATTTAGGCCTTGTTTCTTTTCCATGTGTTCAAACATGCAACAACAGAATTTATACACACTATTTATGTACTTTCTCACATAACTACATTATGTACTTCTTTTTCCTTTCTCAAAACATGCTTACCTTACAAATATGTATTCAATTATAGTAGAGGTTCATTTATGTCTCATGAATAAGTAATTGGAATAATCAACATGGATTCATATGCCATAAACTTGAATAGGTATCATACTATCATAAATTTTCAACCACCCTCACATTATAGCACCTTGGGATTATGCTAGGTACAACTTTTAAGTGCCATAACAAACGGCCATTTCAAGAGCCACAAAAACTCTACATGACATTAATGTGTCTAAAATAACCTAAAAATTTCAGGGCAACAGAGCTCTATAGCTACTTTAGTAAAATGTACCCATCCAAGAGATAGTAAGACTACACGGTGTTCCTTCTTCAATAGTTTCTGATAGGGATCCTCGTTTTACTTCAAGATTTTGGGGAGCTTTCCAAAAGGCCTTTGGAACCAAGCTGTCTAGTACGGCTCCCCCCCAAACGGACAGACCGAACGCACCATATAGACTTTGGAGGATATGCTAAGAGCATGTGTGATTGAGCAGAAGGGGAGTTGGGATAAATTGCTTCCATTGGTGGAGTTTGCTTATAATAATAGCCATCACACTAGTATTGGCATGGCCCCATATGAAGCTTGATATGAAGGAAATGTCAGTCTCCATTGTGTTGGTATGACTCGGGGAAGCAGGATTGTTAGGACTCAATCTAATTAATCAGACAACGGCACAAATTCATAAAATCAAGGATAAAATCCTCGCGCAGAGAGTCATCAAAAGAGCTATGCGGATAATAGGAGGAAGTGTTTAGAGTTTCAAGAGGGAGAGCACGTATTCCTTATGGTCACACCCACTACCGGAGTAGGTAGAATTTTAAAGGTCAAAAAGTTGTCATATAGGTTTATAGGCCCTTTTCAAATCCTTCGACGGATTGGGTCAGTTGCTTATCAAATAGCCCTACCCCCATCCTTATCCAATCTTCATAATGTCTTCCATGTATCTCAACTTAGAATGTATCACCCAGACCCAACCCATATCATTGAACCCGAATCTATACAGTTATAGGAGAATTTAACGTTTTAAACGCATCCTGCTAGATCATGGATAGAGAAGTCAGGCAACTGAGGAATAAATCCGTGCTAGTAAAAGTAGCTTGGGGTGGGCCATGAAATAAAGATTTCACATGGGAGTTAGAGTCAACTATGAAGAGAGATATCCGGAATTGTTTCTAGATACGAAATTTTGAGGACAAAATTTTTGTTAAGGTGGGTGGTAATGTAACATCCTAATTCTTTTCTTTAGAAATTGATTGAAGAATGGTTAATGAAATATTAAGATTCTGAGATGCAGTTGTGATGAGAACGACTTATGAGTGAGTACAAAAAAAAGTGAATAGTATTTTATGAGCTCCCAGGCCCGGGACAAGTTAAAATTCAGAATTTGGAACAGGAGGTGCCCAAAGTTAGGAAAATATGAGAATAAGGTTAGAAATACGTGGGAAAGACAATTTTATGATTTGAATTAATTTTCGGGAACATCGGTTTTATTGGGTAAGGTGTTTACCCGTTCAATGAGATTTTGGTGTGTGATTTTTAACACGAAGGATATTTCCATCACCACAAATGAGTGATATATATCTAATTAGGATATGTGGAAGGCCAAGATTTAATCTTGGAATAACCATCCATTGTTGCTTTATTACATAAGTAATGATTTCTTTGATAAATATCTTTCATGCTTTAAATTATAAGAAACCTAGTCACCAACTTCTTCCCTAAGCCAAGCAAGAATTCGGCCAGCAAGCAAGGGAGAAGAACCAGCCACCATTGTTATTCCTTTAAGCTTCCCTTTGAGTTCTAGCCTCAAAAACTCTAAACTAGAGTTGTTAAAACATCAAAAGTTCTTCATTAAACTTCTTTTACACCTAATTCTCTACCAATCTAACCGAACAAAATTTCCATTCTTTATCAAAACCTTGTCTTGTACCTCACACCTCATTGATATCAGAGGGGTTTGAAGTTGGATTGGGAGCTTTGGAGAGAAGGAAGCAAGCTTGGTTAATCTTGAAGCCAAGGAGCTAATAGGTTACTCAAAGTAGGGTTTGTGTCTTTTCTTGTCAAATTTTTTTGATCTATTTTGGCATGACCTAGGTCTGAAATTTCTAGTTGTATTGATGGATAATATGTTGATATTGATGTGTGAATTTTGATGGTGTGTTTGGATGGGGTTAGAAAAGGGTTTTTCTCAAAGGAAATTGGGACTAGGCTGTTGGATTCCTAGTTGTCCTGAAGCAGTAATTATGCACGAATTTTCTGGTATAGTTATGGGTAATTTCATCAGCTATAAAAATTATATGTTGTATTTAACATCTTAAACTAACTATATGAATTTTCTTGGGTGTTGATTTTAAAGTTTACTGCCTCAAAAAAATCAAGAACCGAAATGTGACTGATGTTGTCTTGGTTGTTGAAACTGAAGCAATAAATTTGTCTAAATTTATTATTATATAAATTAATTGAATTAGCCCATGAAATTTTTACACGAATTAGTAACATATTGAAGTATCACTGTAAATTTTCTTGTACCTTGATTCCATCAATTACTAGGGGTAAAAATTTTGGGAACTGGGTTTAAACTGTGAATTGGTGGCCTCTGACCACTAAATTTGTACATTTTACTGAAGTAGCTATAGAGCTCTGTTTGCCCTGAAATTTTTACAGGTTATTCTAGACATATTGAAGTGTCATGTAGAATTTTTGTGGCTCTTGAAATGGCCGTTTGTTATGACAATTAAAAGTTGTACCTAGAACAGTAATTCTGCCAATCTGCTAGAATGTGAGGGTGGTTGAAAATTTATGATAGTATGATACTTATTCCAAGTCTATGGCATATGAATCCATGCTGATTATTCCAATTACTTATTCATGAGACATAAAGGAACCTTTACTATAATTGAATACCTATTTGTAAGGTAAGCATGTTTTGAGAAAGGAAAAAGAAGTACATAATGCAGTTATGTGAGAAAGTACAGAAATAGTATGTATAAATTCTGCGTTGCATGTTTGAATATATGGGGAAAACAAAAACAAGGCCTAAATGGAATAGAGAGGGAAGGCAAAAGTAAGGACTTCCCTAGAAAATTTATAAGTCGGTAGATGTATCGGTTAGGAATAGAACTGTGTGTGATTCGGAAATGGAAAAAAATGAAGTCCAATGATCATGAATAGGAATAAGCTCATGTCCTAGTAGTCTATTGTCCTCTGTGAAATTATTAATTACAAATGCAGCTCTATGTGGAATTAGGCCTTCCCTATGTTGACAAATTGAGGAAAATACATGGAATTGAACCTATGGATGCAAATAATAGCACATGGTTGATTACAATGGTGCCATTCTAAGTTCCCATAATCTATATATTTTAGCATTGATGCTTACGATCTTTATATGAATGATTTATATGCATAAATTCCTTACCTGTATTTTGTATAGTATATTGGGAATTACCCTACTAAGAATTTTATAGTATTCTCACCCCTAGCTGTATGTATTGTATTACTCAGATTCGCAGATGCCATCACTGGTATTCTTCCTTGACTCGCCACAATGGGTGTGGCAGGTACGACCCGCACTTGACTCTTTGTATACCGTAGGTTAGTCCCAGTTTCACGTATATATGTTTTTCGACCATTCCTTTAGTACGTCGGTTTTTACGGATTTCGACCCCGCTTTCCCCTACGACGGAGTGCCTCTCCATATGGCGCACCCTGACGTATTTGAGGTTCCACTTGCTCCACCAGGCACACCGCCAGGAAATGCACCTGTTTCTTCATCCTCCTCTTCAGACTCGGACCCATCTGAGGGCCCAGACGCCCGGAGGCGAGGTCATCGCGCCGATGGCCAACGGCTTCCTGGAGGAGGGCGAGATCTTCGAGACTGTTGGCATGTACATAGCAGGAGTATAGTGTTAGGACTTTACCAGCCTAGACGATGTAATATTAGTTTTCTTTTGCTCGTTGTACCTATATGAGTTCTTATTGTTCTTGACGATGTTGATAAGATTGAACAATTAAAGGAATTGGTAGGAGGATGTGATTGGTTTGGTTCTGAAAGTAGAATTATTATAACCACAAGGAATTAATATTTGCTAGTTGCTCGTCAAATAAAAAAAAAATTTACGAAATGGAAGTGCTAAATGATCGTGAATCTCTTGAACTCTTTTGTCAACATGCCTTCAAAACAAGTAGACCTATTACAAATTATGAAGACCTCTCCAATCAAGCAATTCATTATGCCAAAGGCCTTCCATTAGCTTTAAAGGTTATAGGCTCTAATTTGATTGATAAAGATTTGAAAGTGTGTAAGTCTGCATTGGACAAATATGAGAAGAATTCTTCTACAAAGATTCACAGTATTCTTAGAATAAGCTATGATAGTCTGGAATCTAATGCAAAGAATATTTTCTTTGACATGGCATGCTTCTTCAATGGATAGATATTTGGAATATGTAAAATGTATACTAGATGGATGTAACTTCTACACAGAAGATGGTGTCAAAATATTAGTTGATAAATCTCTCATAACTGTTGAAAATGGTTACTTGAGAATGCATGACCTAATACAAGACATAAGTAAAGAGATTGGTAAGCAAAAGGCGCCAAAAGAAGTTGGTGAACAGAGCAAATTATGTTATTATGAAGTTGTACTCAAATACTAACTGAAACCGTAAGAATATTACCAAATTTCTCTCTCTCTCTCATTATTTTTCTCTCTCTCTCTCTGTTTTTCTAATGATAGTAGGTTATCTACTTATAACATGCAAACTATTTGATCTTGTCATTATGAGGCAGTAGCACATCTTAATAACTTCTAATTCTCCCTCCCCCTTCTTTACATTTGCCTTAAAATTTGGGGTACCTAATTCGTGTCTCATACTTTTGTTAAAAGGGAAGTATTAAAATTGAAGGAATAAAGCTTGGTTGCAGTGAAGAAGTTAATTTCATTAATACTGCCTTTGAGAAGATGAAGAAGCTTAGAATTCTCATTGTCGAAGACACAACCTTTTCATTTGCTCCTAGTTATCTTCCGAATGAATTAAGGATGCTTGATTGGAAGGGTTACCCTTCAAAGTCTTTCCCAATAGGTTTTTATCCTAAGAAAATCGCCGCGTTAAGTTTATGGTGTAGTCCTATCGTATTGGAAAAGCCCTTTCAGGAACCATTGCTCGTAGTTAGATCTTATGCTAGTCACTTGCATCTACAATTTGACATGATTTTAAATATATTGTTACTCTTATCGATTTTATTTTTTGGTAGAAATTTGATCATCTGACCTACATGAATTTCGCCTATTGTCAATCCATCACTCAATTTCCTGATGTGTCTGGAGCCCCACATTTAAGAAGTTTAATACTTTATAGCTGCAAGAAACTGGTAAAGGTTGATGAATCGGTTGGAACTCTCCCTAACCTTATTCACTTAAGTGGTTCGGAATGCACTCAGCTAGAGAGTTTTCTGCCAACAATCAATTTGCCATCTCTCGAATACCTTTCCTTTCACTCATGCAACAGACTTGCAAGCTTCCCCGACGTGGGGGAAAGATGGATAAGCCATTAAAGATTTGTATGCGATATACTGCTATTAGAGATCTTCCACATTCCTTTGCTGATCTTCTTGGCTTCGATTTTTGGATATGACTGGTTGCAAGGAACTCCAAAACCTACCAAGTAGCTTATTTCTTTTGACAAAGGTTGTCACATTGAAAATTGGAGGATGTTACTCAACTTCGAGAGTCATTAACAAGATTCAAAGGAAGCCTTTCGATAGCAGAGTGCTGGCCAAATTTAGAGACTTTGCATTTTAGCAATGCATGTCTATCAGATGAAGATGTCCAAGTAATTATGCAGAGTTTTCCAAACTTAAGACTTAAATGTGGCTTCTAATTATTTTGTATCATTCCCACCATGCATTGAAGAGTTCATTTGCTTGACCAGTCTTGATGTGAGTTATTGCCTGAATCATCAAGAAATTCCAGAACTGCCATCTAGCGTTCAGAAAGTAGATGCAAGATACTGCTATTCCTTAACTGCAAACACCATAGGAATGTTATGGTCACAGGTTCACTTTTATCTCTCACTCATTTCATTTCATTTCATCAAAATAAAATTGAAGATAAAAGACTAAGAAAGTTTGCAATAAACAATTTTTTTTTTCAATCTCTTCCTTGATGTGGCAGGTTCTCAAGAACAAAAATAAATTAGAAGTTGTGATGCCCAATGCAGAGCTTCCAGAATGGTGTGACTATAGAGACCAGGGTGGGATCCCCATTTTCTGGGCGCGTGGCAAATTCCCTGTTGTGGCTTTGGCATTTGTGTTCGGCAAGATGAACTACAATGCTGTTCGTTTGCACTTGTACACTGACGGTGTGCATGTAACTTTTCACCGTCAAGAGTTGTACAATTTCATTGTTGCAGAACATCATGTTCTGTTGTGTGACCTACGAGTTTTATTCAGCAATGAGGAATGGCAGAGGCTTGATGCACGTGTTGGGCATGACAATGGTTGGAAGCGCGTGCAGGTGAAGTGTGAAACAGACATGATCGTAAGACACTGGGGAGTTTATGTGGACAAGCAACAAACAAGCATGGATGATATCCAATTCAAATGTCCATATCCTAACCCCTCAGGGACACAAATATTTTTGATGGCAACAAATGCCATAATGGGACCAATGGACGAGAAGGGGGAAGCAGAATGTGAAACAACTTCAAGCCACGAGGAAGATTATTTAGTATTCGTGCGGCGATTGAGAAGGGTTCTTCCCCCTCACAACAAACGCGGCCTAACTTCTAGAGCTTTTTCAAGAATGGTGCATCTAGAGAGCTACGAAGGACCAAACTTCTGGATAAAGGAAACAGCTTTTTCGTGCTTCCTTCTGGCCCTCTTTCTTGGCTATGTTGCCGGTGACGTGGCCCCCCTCCAAACTGGGTGTGAAAATAGGAGCCGTATCCTTTATTTTCCTCTTGTGGTTCTCTTTTTCACAGACTTTTATCTGGCACTCTTTATTTCCGTGGCAGTCGCGAGTTCATTTTCTTCAATGCTGATGTTCATATCAGCCTTACAATATCCACTTGAGTTACCGGATGTCCATAAGCTTCTCCCTAGAAAGTTCAAGCTGGGATTTGTGTTTCTGTTTCTCTCATCGGTATGCACAATGCTAGCTTTGAGTTCAGCCTCAGCCATTGGGTTAGAGCGAGAGAAATGCCCTGACGTTTTGTTTTACGGTTCCAGCTATCTTCTTGTGGTCGTATTTCTGTTGGTGCAATTCCTATCTTATAGGGAGGTTCGAAGACTAGTTAAGCGGCAATTCCTGACGCTGACGCTTAAAGAGCTGGCTCCAACTACATTGATCAATGATTTCATTGAGTTGAGGAAAAGCGATTTTTTAAAGCGCAAGCCTCTCACCGAAAGAAAACAGAACCTGGCATCGGCGTTGGTGTTTTCCCTACTTCTTGCTGTTGGGAATGTTTTAATAACACAGGAATTCAATTCCCAAGTTTAGAATAAGTAAGTAAATAATAGACTTGAATTTTATTTTTTGATTTGAAATATATCTACAAATGAATTGATGTATTTATTTTGATTATTTTATCCTTTTATTAATAAAAGATCATATTTTACTAACAAATCAAAAACAAAATAACACACTCAAAACCAAACCAGAACACTTAAAAAAAAAAATCAAAACCAAATCAAAGTATTCTGAAATAAATTTATCAAACATTTGTTTTTCTAAAAAGAAATGCTAAAATTAATTAAGTTATTGTGCTGTTCTACTTGTTCTTCTTTCTTTCTTTTTTCTATGAATTTTATTAATGCATTTATCAAATTAATCAAAGTGAATATTTAGTAAATTTTAGGAATTACATTGCGAATTTTTCAATAGTAACTAGTTCATTTTTCCATTTTTATTTCTTTTGCCTTTTTAATTAACTTTTGAACAACATGGTTTCAAACGGAGAAATGTTTGAATATACAAACTGCTTGCAGAAGTCAAGTGGCAACAGGACAATCTAGTTCCTAAGTTTATCCAATTTCTTATTACGGAATTGATATTTTGTTGTAAAATTAAATAAGTAACCTTCATTCCACTCTATATATTGTACTAAATTCTTTTGGATTTGACTAATTCAACGTCTTGGTTGCAAATTTCCGGATCTTAATGAACTAAAAACGATATGCCAAATATACATTGCAAAGATGAAAAAGACCAACTACTTCATTAACAAAAAGAAAGTTGAACAAAACACTTCAGAACAGTAAATGACAGAAGAAAACCACAACTACTCTTCACGGCTCTAACCAAAATACCGAAAAGAGGACAACTTCAACCTGCAAGCATACATCTAAGAATCACCATAAATTGCAATCTTGTCCATTATACTAGAGACCGTTTCCTTGCTCTCCCTCAGCACTTTGATACTCCTGTTAAGCTTCTCACGCTTTCCAGAAATTGATGGGGATTCCTCCAGCAGCCTTTCAATCCCACCTCCTTTAGCAGACAACAAATCATGAACAATCTCTTTTTCAAGATCCTTGTTGACAAGGTTGTTGATGCTCAGCATCATATGCAAGGCTATGCTGTCAATAAGCCTCTTCTGGACAATCTTCCAATAAGCAATCATTCTAACTTTCAAGTCAAATGCTTGATTAAGCACACTTGTATATTGCCTCAGATGACCAACATCTATCAGACCAAAACCTTCAACACTCACCTGAGATGGGTTATTTTTAGTGTCCAAAACAGCTTTGACAAATGCATCCTGCAGTGAAATAAGCTTGTTGTATTCCACAGTGAACTCAGAGTTGCATGTATAATCAGTTAGCTGTTCCATTTCCACAGCTACCAAAACATGTTTGATGGAATTCTCCCTCATCTTAGCAATAAGACTTTGTCCAGCACGCCGAGTTGACATATGAAGCTGATAATAGTTTTCACAATGTCGCATGAGAACAGAAAGCACCACACTTTCAAGATAGTCCCATACATTATGAACAAAAGCTATAGGCATGTGTGCAATTGCCTTCACTCTCCTCTGATGTATGGAAAGAAAAGCAGTGCGTGGCATGAAATTAGGAAGACCAATCCATTTGGCCTCTTCCAGCTCCTTTATCTCTTCCATGAGAAAATTTTTAGTGATATTGGTTTCAGAAAAAGTATGAAGTTCACTAGAGTAAGAGTCAAGCATCTCAACCAAGCGTGCAGTACAATGCATGTTTTTCTCATCTGGGTACTCTCAAATTCCCCTCTAAGAAGAATTTTCCGCAGTGACTCTTTGGACAAACCAATGATGTGCATGAAAGCAGTCATGGCATCAGCAACTGAGGCTAAGGTAGCAGGCAATTTATCTAACTCAGACAAATTATGAGTGAGCTTCTCATTGATCTTCTTGACAATCTCTGGCAAAGTTTTGGATATGATCATAGCTTGAACCTGGACAAGCTTTTGAGCCAACACAGGAATGCCCACAATAGACTTATCTATTTGGGAGAGAAGAGGGTGAGACTCAAAAAGCCTTGCTTCTTCAATCCTTGCTTCTTCATAAGACTCATCACCAATTCGATTTCTCACACAAACATAGCCGAGTCCTATCTTGACATCATCAGCAGTGACCTTCTCTAACAAGCCTTCAGGAGACTTGTCAGCTTTTGTGACCACAGCCAATGTCCTCAGCCCAGTTTTGTCAACTGTCTGGGACATCCTAATTGATTCACAAGTGGTAAAATCCACAGTAGCAGAAAGAACATTCAGAATAATGCTCTCTTCAGGCCTAATGTACTCCATGATAATATCCTTGATCTGATCATAAATATTCTCAGGTTGGCCATGAACAGGCACCCGAGTAATCCCAGGAAGATCAACCATGGTAAGATCAGGAACACCATTCTTCCTAACAATCAGAGTTAAAGGGTTGTTAGAAATCCCCTTGCCATTGCCTGCCAACTCATCAGTGGCAATGTTGATGGCATCAGAAACATTATTTTCATCAGTAGAAAGGGTCTTTCCACTGAACTCCAGCATGAGCTCTGGCGTTGGAAGAGGGTGGTTTTGGAGCCTCATAACAAGAGGCACCCTGGTGCATATTCCTTGCCCACGTGGCAAGCTAATGCCAGCAAGAGATTCAAGGACACTGGACTTTCCTGAAGACTGATCACCAACCACAACAATTGTTGGAAGCTGAATACCCTCCTTGGCAATGTTAAGGCGCCTTAAATTCTCAACTGCATCAAGGATTGGACGTATTCTCTCATTGTAAGAAGACACAATTGGTGGAACAGTAGAAAGAGGCTCTGGCTGCTCTGTATGGACTAATTCAAGAAACTCCTCTTCCACACTTAGATGAAAAACATTTTTCTTTCCTACTCCAACGACCATTTTTTCTGCTGCAATGATCACACACAACTGACACGAGTGTTAATCAAAGGGGGTGCAAGATGGATATACAAGGGTGAAGGGCCTTTTTGGTATGCTTTTGATGAGTGGAGATTCAGCTCAAATGAGTATATTTGTAGAGGAACTGAGAAGGGTCGTTTGGTTTGGTATCTTTAAGAAAAGCAAGCATGCGATGAGTTTAACCTAAGAGGTCTTCGAAGTTCAAGAAAATTAAATTGAAGGGATGCTTCCTTGCTAAGTACTATCCGCCGCCATTTAAAATATTTTCCTTAATTAAAATAATTATCTATTTTAAAATTTAAGTAAAATTAATTATTTTTTTTAATAATAATCCTGTTAAATATTATTGAAGGAGAAGAAAGTTATAATGAAGAAAAGGTGATAAAGTTGAATTATTAAAGAGAAATAAGAGTAATTCAATAAATTACTTTTAATTTTTTTTAACTTTGATGATTTCCTAATCATTAATCATTTCTCTTAATTAGAGTGTGCATTTAAAATTGGATAATTATTTAAAAATGGATGAAATATTCATTTTATCCTATATTATAACATTTGAATCAAAATTTATATAAAAAATATCGTGAAACATATATTAAAGGTGGCCAAGCATTTGAAAATTTCCCACATGCACCTTATTCAATGGAAATCAAAGGTTTCAGTGATAATGGCATTGCACCTCGCAGTTTCATGATGAGAATAGTTAAACATTAAGCAAAGAAATGACGCAAGACATTAGACATGTCTGAAGTGCGCGTTCTTCGCGGAAAGAACAAAGAGGAATGATGTGACCGTGGATTGTCCCTAAAATTTTGTAAACAAAAATACTAAATTCTCTTAATTGGTGTGCTAATAAATAAATTCTCTTAATTTAAAATCACACTCATTTTATATTGATTATTATATGAAGATATATTATTACTTTTAAAAAATATTATTTGATTATATATTATTAACTTTTTAAGGAGTTAGGAAAATATAATTAATTTACGGTGTAAAACACTTTATACTTTGAATATATCAAATTTAATCTCATCGTTTAAAAAAATGATATTTACGATTTAATATCATAAGTTTTTAGTTAAAAACATAGGCCACACGTCTGATTCATGAGTTTCATTAGTTGCAATCTTTAGTACATTTTAGACTTCTTTCATATTCATTAGTTGAATTACGGCATAGATGCCTCAGCAATTAATAGCTTGCAGTAAGTCAGTAACGCTTACATGACTTACTAATGGAAATCGTCTAGCTTGTAACCTTACATTTTTGTTTTTAATTTTTTAATGCTTTTGTATGAATTTTTTTTTAATTTAACTACCATCTATAATTATAAATGTGCAATGCACAAAATGACAACATTAAAAGTAAAAAAATCAAATTGAGTCAAATTGATTTTAAATACTTATGTAAATAACTTCATAATGAAAAAATGACTAACAAATAAGAGTATAATTTTTCAATTTTTATTGTAAAAAATAAAAAAATTGTTGATAATGAAACAATATGAGATAATGAGACAGTACAATTTATTTTTTAAGTATAATTTTGATATATTCAATATAAAATTTGTTGCTCTATTAGCCAATTATATTTGTATATTGATGAATGTTGCCATATAATTAACAAAGAAAAAATGATTGTTTTAATTTATGAAAGGTCACCTTTATTACACTGTTAACTATATGCACTTTTATGTCTTATTTTTAAAATAATTGTTGTATGTAATAATTAAAATGTTCTTATTATGACATCAAATCACTGATAATGTAAAAAAATTAAATTCTTTGTACACTTTGTGTGCTTGTCCATGAGCTAAACTCAAAAGATCATTATATTGTATTACATTATGTTCTGTATGTATCAGGAACTATGGGTATACAATTAATAAAAAATGGTCAATGAATAAAAAATTGAGAAACGCCTGCGCTATTAGTTTTTAAATTTTATAAATCGACTTGTATAATTACAATTTTAACTATGAATGACATTTGAAATTAAAAAAAAAAAAGTAAAGAAGTTTAATTCTAAATCCAAATCACAAATTCAAGCCCAGTTCTAAGCATGGACGGACATCAGTGAAAAAGCAAAAGGCCAAACATAAAGATATTCAATTATTTATCCAGGTTAATTAAAGGTAGCATTTTATCTTTGAGAAATCTAGTGCGATGTGATCCTTTTAAATGAGAAATAAGAAAAAATACTCCGTCATTTTCAAAATATTTTACATAACTTTATATTTTAAGATATCTGATAATTTTATATTTTTATTCTTCTAATATTATTCCCAATTAATTTCATATTTTTCAAGTATTTTTATCTAATATTAACCTTAAATATTATATTATATTAATTAATACATAGTAATATATTAGTCCATGTAATATATTTTATTTCATTATCAATATTATTTATTATTTTTCTTAATATCTATATTTAGTCAAAATTAATAGATATTTTAAAAGGAAGAAAGTGCTTATGAATTAAAAAAAAAACACAAAATTGCTTTACCAGAAAAATTGGTTAAAGTTCCTAACTTTTATGGTATCAAAGAATTCAATGAGAGGAAGTGAATTAAGTAGTGAAGGACCAATCGCAATGCTTTAAATTGTTTTCCTTTGTGTTATTAACTTATTTATTGGGTTCATGAAACTAATACGGTACAAGTATATTGGTTGGCATTTCTTCTCTTTTTGATTCTGTATACAATTTAATTTAGGAAAGTACTAAACATCCCGAATTTTTGCCAATAAATCAATGTTAGAATAATTTGGGATAATTAATAATTTTTAAATAAATAAATAAATCCTATCGCAACATTTGATTCAACTATTATTTAGTTATTTTGTATAAGATTTTAGTTATATTATTATGGCTATATAGCATTACTTTTAGTTTATTAGCAAAATAGAACAACTTTTTTTATACTTATATCTTAAGAAAAGTTTGATTATTACTGATTTATTCAAGAAAAAAATGTTAAACAATCATAAATTTTACTAAAACTTTTATATCCAGTATGATGGATTATAATTGATAATTTTTAAATAACTAAATGATCAGATCATATCAATTTATTATATATAATAATTATCATAATTTTTATAAAAAAATTTATGATTATTTTTCTAAACATGTAACATTAGGCAAATTATAAAGTAAATATCATATGTTTAGATCCATTATGAACCTCATATTATTAGGCATTAGATGATATCATTTTTATTAATGGCTTAATCCAATGATCAATAAATAGGGTAATGATAGAAAAACATTTGAGATCTATCATAAAACCACCCATAACATTATTCTTATTTAAAAATATCTTCATTGGAACTACCACTTGAAATCCTAAACCACAAGGCGAAGGCATCCATTACTAACAAATTAAAGTCCGTACATGTAAATGTTTTTTATTCCACAAAATTCCAAAAGCAAAAGTGAAAAAAGCGAAGGCAACAAAAAAACCATTATAATTCTGTCATCTTTTTGAAAGTTAAAGGCTGTGCTCTTCAATAAAAGAAGAAAATGGATCCATCGTGCTTTTCAGAAAGGTCATCAAAGTGATTCAACATGGTAGCAAGGCATGTGAGTATCTTTGATGTCCATTTTGCTTCGTATGTTCATCCCCCCATCAATTATCCTTGCTTTGTTTCAAGTTATTATATGATTTTTTTTGTTACAATCAATAAATCACATAATTAATAAAATGAGCTTAATTCTTATCTCATTATTTAAAAATCATGCACAATCTACCAAAAAAAGGAAAAAAAATATATATACATGAAAGGATACAAGAGGACAATAATATAGAAAATATTTACATTGCTAATGAGTTCAATTTCTATATATTAATAGTGTAAAAAATCATTAAATTATATATTATCACATTAATAAAATTAATTAAATTTTATTTTCACTATTTAAAAAGTCATGTAAATAAAATTATTTTATTGAATAAAAAATAAACTTCACTATTAATATATTTACTTTAAATTCATGCTATATATGACAACCCTTAATTTATCGAGTCCACGCATACCTCGTCGTAAGGTACTTGGTGCTTGAGTTTCACAAAGTCATTGCTTAAGTTTCACAAAGTTATTGTCATATTTCAGCGTCTGCAAATGTAAAGGCAAAAGTTATAGATAAATTATAAGTTGGACCCTTATATTTAGGTTTATTATAAATCCTTTATTATTAATTATTAGATAAATATTAATCTTATTAGATGATTTAATTTAATAATTAATAAATAAAAAACCTATAATGAATCTCGACATACAAGATCCGTCAAAAAAATCACCAAAGTCAAAATAGTGGGAGTATGGGACGTAGGAACCTGACTAACCTACTCGCGCCGGATAAGATGGTCCCGTATAGTTTGGGACCATGGCATGGTCCCAGTAAACAAAATTACAACCATGCCACCGCATCCGTTCACTCATATTTTACAATTTGGGTATCCTTCTTTTCTAATTTGCACATTGATTCAGATGATATTCTCCTTTCAACTGCCTCTCCGACTTGTCCTCCCCTGTGAAACCCTATCCAGCTCCCTTCCTTGACTTCTCCATGCCTCATCTCCCTGTTGCCGTCGTTAGATCTGACTCGACTCCATGCCACAGCCATAATCACATTCACGGTAGCAACACTCCATCGGTACTGACGGAGGTGGTGATCATGAACATGAAGATTAGCGACCTCGCCGGGGGCGGGAACAAAATCTCCAGAATACTGTACAATTGGGTTAACTAGGCAAAGTATGGAGGCCTCGGTGGTTCTTGCTCCAAGACGACGTTCTCTCCAACAACAAGATTCATGGTCCCAATAAGATCGTCATCAATCCCGAGAGCGAGAAAGCCTCCAAGGTCATCGACTAGGAGTCCAGGCACAAGATTTCCAGCAACAGCAAAAATTCCAATCCCTGCCACCATCGTTGCAAGACTTCCGGTGGATTCCACCTCAAGGTTCCTTTGAATTTCCTTTTCCACTCTAATAAGGTTTCCATTGGAATTTCAATCTCCGATTTTTTTTTTCATTGGTTTGTGTAACTAATGTGTTAGAAAGAGAGAAATTGCAGTAAGCATTGTGTTAGAGAGAGAGAGAGTGTGTGTTTGCAGTAGTGTGTAAGAGGTAGAAGAGCAAAGTAGCAACGAAGGAGACCCAAATTGTAATATCATCAAATAGTTAAATGAATGGATGCACTGGCATTATTATAATTTTCTAGGACCATGCCATGGTCCCAAACTATGTGGGATCATGCTATCTGGTGCCGGACTTAGTATTTCAACCACATATTCATTACTAGTTTTTTTATTTTTTGGTGTACATATTCATTACTAGTTTACTTACTACTTGAATTTTTTAACTTTTAAAAATAAAAAAGAATAAATAAGTTAAGGATTTATCTCATGATTAAGGAGTTCAAAATTGATGCTTTAGCATTAAAAATATAAGTTTTGAAGTTTTTAATTAAAGTATATGTCCTATTGAAAAATTTTGAATCTTATTTTTTCTAATGTTCTTAATCTGTAGCTTTAGAAAATTGGATAGAAAAACTGTAAGTTAATGATTTCAACCTAAATTATGATTGAGTTAACTAATAAAGTAATGAGTAAAACCCCCAAATATCCCTAAGGATTTTCAAACAAGATAAAATAGTCTAAGAAATAAAAACAGACAAATTAGTTATCCATTTTAAAAAAAAAAATTATGTACTAATAATTTAAAATAATTTTACATTATCAATTAATAAAAATTCAAAAACATGTCATATCATAGTTAATAGTTATCATATTGGATAGTTATGTAATGTGATTTGAGGTTTTTTAAAATTTTTATTAGTTAATAACGTAAAATTATTTTACACTGTATATAAATTAAATTTAAAAAATATTTTTCATAAAATTATAAAAAATTTAATAAATATCTTCATAATCATGAAAAAATGCTAAATTTGAAACAAATATAAGAAAAAGATACTTATATTCAAATATATATATATATATATATATATATATATATATATAGTTCGAAAATAATAAGTAAAATCAATATGTATAATTGAGACCATTTGTTTCATTATTATATCATTGTAATTATCGTTTAGTAGTTTGTAAATATTAGATTAGATATGCCGAAAAAATAGATTAGATGTGCTTGTTGACTAATTATAAAAGTGTATCTTAGTTTTTTTTTATATACATTTAGTTAGGACAAGCTAATAATAAGCCTTATGAAACACTTAACCAAAAGTAGTTAGTTAGTTAGTTAATTAACCATACTAGTTAGAATTCGGTTACAACTATTGTGTATATAAGGTACCTATTGTTGTGTATTCTCAGTCTCAAGTTTTAATGAATCATTTCACTTCTCTCTCTCTCCATCTTAATATTGTTTTGTTCATAAAACAACTACTGTGAAACTTGATAGAATTTTTGTATAAGAAATTGTCTAAATTGTACATAAGAATAATTTAGTCTGTTTTATGAACGTACATTTGAGATAAACCTCTTTCTAATGATCGGTCTACATTGGCTGGCTAGGAAAATGCCGGGGTTGAATAAGGGAAAGAGGAAATTAATCAAACAAACGAAATAACCCAAAAAGTCAAAGTTGTTAAGAAGGATATAATCTCTAATTATTTATTTGCTAAGTAATTTTTAAAAATAATATGTATGATATATATATATATATATATATATATATATATCTTGAGCAGTCCAGCCCACTCGGTAACCACATCTTATTTTATCATTGGATAAAATAGAATAAAAAAAAACTATAGAGTGTTTTAATTAGAAGGACAACAAACAAATTGAATGATTAAATTTATCAAAAGTTTCTTTCGACTTTTTTTTTTGAAAAAAAAAACTGAAATGATAAAAAATTATCACTTAAAAGTTAAAACCTCACAATTATTTGTTATCTTGTTTTTCTCAGGGAAGCAATGCTACGAAGAATTTAGTGAAGAAGGTTGGCGGGTTATAACCCGGGCCTCTTGGCCATAGGACCACAATGGACCCATCATTTATAATCGTTAGATCGGCATTAAATTCAAGGTTGTGTCAGCCTGAAGGATCTACTGCCTGTTAAACTAGCAAAAGTGAAATAGTCATGAAATTTCAAAGCAACCCCACCCCTACTGTTTTTGGAGCTGCAACTAGTTAGTGTCATTTTTTGTCTTGCTTCTTTTTTTTCTTCCTCTGTGATAAGCTCGAATATAATAAGGCCAAGGCAGCAAGTGGGTACCATGAAGATAGAGCAAAACCATGGTTGCGTAATTAGACCAGAAGAACTTGACCAAAAGAAAAAAAATCATGGTCATAAGTCCCCATTTGCCTACCTCAAGATACATTGTAAATCACTTAGTTACATATTTCAATAATTATAATTTTCGTTGTTGTGTTTGAAATGAATGGAATTAAATATACTCTTTCAATATTTTAGAAGCTTGTGAGGTTGAAAGAAATACTAACGAAGGTTGAATTGTCAATTAGTAAAACTAGCTCTAGCGTTAAAAATAGGGGGTCCATGGTGGCCTGAACAGGAGCCCCATGGCAAAACTCACATGGTGATTGAAATTTGGTCCCCCACTTCACACATCACATGATCCAAAAAAAAAATTACAAATTAATCGACTTGCACTGACTCCAATTTAAAAAAAAAATTTATTTGATCCTTTCATTCCTTTCACTCACCCCCTAACATCAAGCCACTAAGCAATGGAAAATAGGAAAATAACCACTCTAGCCTCCCAAAATCTTGTAAGCAACAGGAGCACACACCGCAAGATATATGATTAAACATAATAATCAAAGGTGACGGATAATTTGATCCGCATTACTTCTGGCACTTCAAATGGTCCACCTATAGGAACCGTTGGATGTGGTTTAAGGAAGATCTAATGGGGTATTGTGCAAGTGTACTTACGTTTTCAATACTTTGCAAAAGCATCCAAAGTCTTTATTTTTGCAATCCTATCCCTGGCTATTTGTCTGATGGTCTATCGTTGACACTTGACGCCGCCATCATCTTGCGAACGATGATGTAGCCTAGATCCACTTACTTCTTTTTCTTGGTCTCAGGCCCAGCAGAGACTCTGTAGGTCTTATCTAGAGCTTGACATTGCCTCCCTGGATGTATAGGTGTTAAGGTTGGTTGTCTTGATTTGCTCCTCTAATGTGTAAAGCTTGATCCTTTTGTTTTGATTTATTGAAAATATTGATGGAGTTTTTGGTATAAAGTTCTTTCAGGAATTTATTTTGTCCTGATATGATTCAATTTCCACTTTTCTCAAAGAGGGGAGTTATTATGGATTAAATGATGGAATGGAAGAATCACTCTACAGACATCCTGAGGTGTAGCCAATGCTGAGTCACTTTGCAGATCCATGAGCCTAGACCTTCCTTTTGGTATTGATTTCTCGAAAAAAATCTTGGAGTTTTTGGATAACATTCTTGTTTAGCAATTTAATTTGTTACCCACTTCTTAAAATCACTGAGGTTTCTTTCTTTTAAATCTCTGAATCCTTACAATGTTATTTATTTTTTCTTATTTTTTGTAAAGTTACTATTGATGAGATTTATTTGGTTATTGCTAATCTTCCTTTTAGGGAAGAGTTTTGAGTATGTTTATTTGAATTATCGAAAATAAAAATCTTAATATCACAAGTCTGTTGTTGGAAGCATTACCTTGTTGATTTGTCAATCTATCTTGCAAAAGGTCATATTGAAGAACACAAAATATGAGGAAACTGTATGCCACTTTGCAGATTGTAACACCCTAATAATTAACCCAATACACCTAGGTTGTATTTGATTAATTACTAGACTTTACTCTTTGCTTCAATTCTTTCATCATACTTTGAAAATACTTAGTGAAATTACGAGCCATTTTTTTTTTAAAACATAATTGAAAACGTGAGCGCGCATAACGTGAACAATAATCGAAATAAAGCGAATAACGCAAGACATAGCATGAAAAACACATCATATTGGCTCCATCATATAACATCCATAATTACATAACACATAGATAGTTTGCCTACCAACAGAATAAGACTAGGTGTAGGCAATCTAACAAAACATAAATAATATATGGATGGAAGGACATCCATTAATGGCACCTAGTAATAACACTCCAAGGATAGGGATAGATATAAAATATACAAGTGAAACTAGGATCAAGTTCATACCAGGTGAAAGCCTCAATGTGATTCACGAATGCTTCCTTCTATTTGAAGACGAGATGGAAAGAAAAATAGAGGGAGTGAGAAACTTATAAAAAGAATCTCAGTAGGGTACTCACCTCATGATGCATTGTGTCATCATCATCGTCCCCAGGAACCTCGGGGTTATTATGAAATAATGAGCATGCTAAGATTGATTTATTAAGTTTGAAAATATACTTTACCGAGGTTCGTCCCTTTTAATCATGCGTCTTATAATGCATCATAAACTTAGCATGTCATGTATATAATGAACTTTTCCTTTCATATATATTAACATAGTTATGCATAAAATCACATCATATTCCTCATCATCATTTCATAATACTATGCATAGCAGAACATCATATTTCTCATCATCATCTCATAAATACTATGCATAGTAGAACATCATATTCACATAATGCATTTACTTAGTTTCTTAGGTGACTTAAAGTTACTTTCATCATCATTTTCCTGGGCCACCCTATACTCCACCCTTTTGGGAGTAATCTAGGTTATGAGCTCATACCTTACTAGTCGTCACTAGCATATACTTATCCCTTTTGATAAGTTAAAATCAACTCTACCCTTTTGAGAGAACGGCTAGGGCAAGAATTACCTTTTCACCATCTATAGTCTTGATGGATCTAAAGGATCAATTTCTCATGATCACCTTTTCACCACCTATAGTCTAATGGGTCCAAAGGATCATTTCCTTATAAGTTTAAGTCACCATTAAGTCTTAGCATGTTATATCATAATCATCAAGATGCATGAACATTCTCATTGTTTGCAATAGCAACTATAACATGCAAGCCATGAAATCATTCAATAATATCAAATTCTCAGTAGGCATTACTTCATCATATAACTGACATTCCAAAGCATCAAAAGATGTCATCTAAAATTCTCACTAAAGCTCCCTTAAATAACCGAACTCTAAAGTTGGGTAACCTTAATTATCAAACTAATTACTTATGCATCTAAGGGATTTATTACCATCAATTATAAGCCTTAAGAACATTATTAGACTATAGGTAGCATAACGTAAGTTGTTCTTAAGGTTTTACTGTGTAGAAGTTACGTTTTTAACCCTTTTCGTTCCGCTTTTCCTATGATGCTAAAATTAATTACTAAACCAATTATGAATCATTGTCCCTTATCTAAACATAATAATATCTGGTTCTTAAGGTCACTAAAGGCTCTGGACAGAATGCATAAATTTCATTCTCTAAAGTTCTAGAAATCTTGCTTTACGGTTTTCTAGGAAGCTAGTTTTATCTCTAACATGCATAGAATCATTCCTTTATCAATAAACCATAATTATCACAACTTCAAACATATTAAATCATCATCATTTATTGGTACTAATCTCATATCAGAAGCCGAATCATGAACCTCATATAATTGTATAAAATCACATTTTAAGTGAACATAAAATATTAGTTTCTCGTAGAATCCTTGTAAAGCTTTAAAACTCTTTTAGAAACTAATTCTTTTTGAAAGAATCTTCATAATTAAAATTCTCACTTAAGATAAAAGGAGCAAGTCTTGAGCTTAAGAGATTTATGTGATATCTTAGAATCATAAACATGCTATGCAACCTTATTTTAATCTTGTCATTATAAGGTGATAACTTGGAATTATAAACATGATATGCAAATCCATTTCTTTATCTTTAAGATTTAAGGTGATGACTTGAAAATTAAACATGATGCAAGAGCTTGAAATATAAACATGATGCAAGAAACTTGAGCGTGGTAGTCCGCAGGACCAGTGGAGGAGAAGAGAATCTTAAGAAACGAGCGGCGGTAATCGCACTGGAAAGGGAAGAGAATTATTATTACATCTTTTTAAGCTCCAATCTCAAGACTTCTTAAAGAATCAATTCTTTAACTCCAATAATCTTATTTCTTTGCTTGTGATACTTGGGCAAGTCTTTGAGCTCTAGGATCTTTAGGTGATGACATAAAAATAAACATGTCATGCGTTGATTCTTTTAGCCATTATAAAATAAAGTGAGAGCATAAAATAAATATGAGATGCATCCTCTTTATTATCTTTGAGATTAAGTGACAACTTGAAACATAAACATGAAATGCAAGCTTGGAAATTTAAACATGAATATGCAAGTTCATTTATTCATTCTTGAGAATTTAGTGATGACATAGAAAGTAAACATGGTTATGCAAGGCATAAACTTAAACATGGATGCAAGTTCATTTTATTTCTTTACTAGAGCTCCTCCAAGACTTTAGAGAAATATAAATTCAACCCAATATATCTTAGCAAGACAAAGTGCAAAATACATCTTTCAAGTTCTAAACTCAAGATCATAAAAACATCATAAAAATATTATTCTTTAAAGTTTTGCATCAAGTGGAACTTTCAAGCTTTAGAGGCCTAACTTGTGATGGATTCACAACCCACCCTCAAGGTCCTCATCATCAAGCCATCATCTTAGTCCCACCTAGGCCATATGGCTGAATTGATTAAAGAAAAGGAAGAAGAAAACCAAATGGAAAAACTAGAGAAAATCCATGAAATCATCATTTTGAACCAAGAACAACACTTAGCAAAACATAGAAATAAACTTAAAAACAACTCCCTACCTAATTTGATTTGAAGGAAAGGAAGAGAACTTGGTTTCCTTGAGTGAAATGAAGAAAATATCCTTGAAAAGCTGAAGAAAGAATTTGGCCAAGAGAAAGAAAGAAAGAAAGCTTTTGGTGCTCCTAAAACTAGAATTTGTGTAAGTTATGAACTAAGCATCTAAACTATCTTCAAGCATGCCTATTTATAGAGATTTTGCAGCTCATAAATGGACAAAGGAAGGAAGAAATCTGACCAAAAATTAGAGGAAAAAAATAAGGAAGAAAATCATTTTGTTTGGTGGCTTAAAACATGGAATCATGTTTCCATGTTTTCATGATTCTTTGTTTTCATTCTTTGGATTTTTGTGTAATAATTTTCTGACTTATTACTCAATAATTTCGTGCATTACAGCCTTGTGGAAGAGGATTTTGTGTGTTCCATGTATTTTTTAGGTGTAGGCAAGGTATTCATGCAATTTAGAGAATTTACGGTTAAGGGTTTAAGTGAATTACTAAGCAATTTGGGTGTTTTAAGCAATTTTAGGTTCTAATCAATCTAAATAAATAATTTTGACTCTAGATTAATAATTAGAATTTAATAAGCTTTAATTTGAGCCTAATATTGCTTAGGTTTTTTAGACGAATCAAAAATCTCAAAATTTGTAAAACTACACAAAGAGGGGGCAAAACGGTCATTTTACTTAAAAATTGCCCGAGACCACCCGAGCTTAACCAATGGTTAATCATGGCTTAAAAACACCTTTTAACACATTTTAGTGAGGTTCGGGCTCAGTTGGCACGCAAATCGAGTTAAAACGGCCGCAAGGGCGTTTTGGTCATTTGGCGTCGGAGCTCAAAATTAGGATTCTTCTCCTCTATTAACACACATAACACAAACAATCCCTTATTAACATCAAAACATCCCCTTGAGGACGGGTGGGGCCCACGATCCTCATTTTCTGAGTAAAATAACCTCAGGGCATTTTGGTCATTTTACACGTACAGAAAATTGGGGTTTGCAATACTTGCACGAATTGCTCCTAACTTCTCTTCTAACGTTATATTCCTTTATTAAGGATTGTTTGGTCTCAAATTTTATATAATATTTACCTACGGTAATTCGGTAATTCCTAATGACAGTAAAAATTACAGTAAAAATTGGGCGTTACACAGATCGAAGAACTTACATTTGAAAGGAAGTCCTATTGCAAAGGCTACCTCCGTCTCCAATTGAAATGCAACAGAAGTGGATCGTAAATTTGGTTTATTTTGATTTGATATGGGATAAGAGTTAAAAGAGTTATAAGGACGAAATAGAAATTTTATTAATTGGAGTTAAAAGAGTGTGGGGGTCATTTTACAATTTGTTTGTCTAACCATCTGAAGCGCCAAAAGAAGTGGGGATCATATTATCCACCACCATAATCAGAATAAACATTCTTCATTCTTTGGTAATTAAGTAGCTTATCAATTTCTCTCTGTGACTAAATCCATATATATATATATAATGATTACCTCACAATAGAACCAACATATTGATATTAAGAGTAAGAGCCCAAATGCAAGCTATGGCCTTGAATAGAAATTTAGGGGAGCCAATGGCAACAAAACCAAGAGCCAACAATTCAAATGGTTAATATACATACTTCAAGAAAGAAAGAGCAAGTAAGAAAGGAAAGAAAAAGAAAGAACCCGCTCTTAACAAATCTTCCACACTACTCTCAGTTGCAATCTCTATTTTCGATCACCAAACAAAAAGAAAGGAAAAGGCAAAAAAAGGAAAAATCACAATTAATTATAACTGAAAATCACTCCAAAAAATTGCAGAGAGAGATCGAAGAAAAGAAAATGCATAAAGGAGCTAAATGGAAAATAGATCTGAAGATAATATGGATGAAGATCGTTGAAGGTACGCAAACCTCTGGTTAAAATGCACATGAACCATAGCGGCAGCAAAGAGGGCAACAAGTCCTTGGTATGGTTGGTAGAGCGACGACCAAACTTGTCGACCATGGGGAAAGCATTTGGGTTTTGTAATTCATCATCGCCGGTTGATCTCCATTTCAAAAAGTAGAAGGGTTTCTAGTAAAAATAAAATTTTTCTGAAGCAATTGTCAATTTTAAAATTTTAAAGAGACGGGCTACATATTAGCCGTTGAATTTCATTAAAACCTACTCAACAGCTGAAAATGGCAGATCATGTAATGGTCCATAACTAGTGGGGACCAAATTATCCACCACCTACTCACACAAATCATTTTTTAAATCCAAAGTGATAGAAAGACCAATGCCGTGGTCGTATCAAGTACCAACCTACTCCCTTGTCTCTATGTTTGGCAGAAAAATAACGGAGAAAATAGAAAATGTGATAAAACATATTGAAAGAAAAGAAGCTTAGATGAATTTTATTTTTCATGAGTTTGTTTGGATGAAAGAAAAATAAGGGAAAGAAAATAGAAGAAATAATTTATTTTGTTTGTTTGTGTGAAAAATTAAGAGATAAAAATAATAATACCAAATGATAAATTTACTCTTATATTATTGTAAGAGATTATTTCAACTAAAACATGGAGTCATATATAGAATTAATGGAAATAAAAAAATTGATGCAAATATTTCATAAATTTATTCATAAGTATGATGTAAATTATAAATATAATGAACATTGGTCTTCTGTATTTGTATAAAAGCATTCATGTCTACATTTTAAGTTTATATTTAATAACTATATGAATAAATATCAACTAGAAACAGAAAATTTATTTAAAGTATAAACATTATTTAAGGTTTGAGATGGGTGTTTACAACCAAGCTTAAACCCAAAGCTCAAGGCTCGGGTTTTGAAATTTAATCCATACATTTTTCATACCAGTTCTCCATTGTTTAAATTAAACTGACCAGCCAAAAGTCCAATAATTTCTTAAGATATATAATAATAATAATAATAATAATAATAATAATAATGATTTGTGAAAAATTATAAGATTTTAAAATTCAATTAATATATTTTATATTGATATGGTTTATTTTGAAACTTATACTATAAAATATCTCTTAAATTTTATTTTTTACTTGTAAAATTTTATAACTTTACTATGTATAATCTCCAAATTCTCATATATTGTTTGAATATTGGGTTAACAGGACATAGTCGGACCATTATAGAGTTGGATGCGAGTTTTAAAATTGACCCAATCTAAAAATCGGTTCGGGTTTGAGTTTTGTCCAACCTAACCTAACTGTCCCTTGTACACCCCCTAGTTTGAGAGACAACGGCAATCTTAGTTTTTTTTTTTTTTTGCTTTGCTTAGAAAAGATGCAGATTTGGTTATTTGTGAATATTGTCCTCCAGTTGCTAGCCAATGCCTTGTGCGTTGCCAAGGTATAAGAACATGGGTGTGACGATGTGTTCAAAATCAGTTGCATTTAACCACATTTTGTAAACATGGTTAAATGAAATTAGTTACGTGGCTAAACACCAAAAACTCCCTTCCCGTCTCAAGTTTCATTCCTCCACTTCCAGTCATTCCCCTTCTCCGCACCCTCCAATGACAACCACCCATTCCACGTACCATTCCCTCCCTTCTTCACTACCATCACCACCCCATTATCTGAAAACCCAAATCCCAACCAAAGGGAACACAGGCCTAGACTCTGGACTCCTTACCCGATTCAGTAACAATATCGAGAAAGAGAGGATGGAGGACTCTTGCCTATTAATGCATGCGCATCGCCTCTGTGGCCGTAGTTGTCGCTGTCATTCTTGCTAGCAAGGAGGACTTGTACCTACCAAGATCGTTAGCCGTCACGTGAGCTCTCTCCAAACACCCTTTTGCCCCTCACAACAAGTATCCATCTCCCCTGCTTTCACCACCCAGTTTCTGAGCTCACAAAAAAACCCCACATCGCAAAATCATAGAATATCATTGAAAAACCTATGAGCTAGATTTTTTGATTTCATTAACACATGAAATTTTGAGATGGGTAGCTCCAAAGTGAATAACTTTATCATCCAATTCTATTTTTAATTTTGATCGGATGCTTTTCCCATAACACAACCCCCAGGCTCCAAAACAATCGATATTTCTTTTATTCTCTGACCAAATGTGAATCTAGGTAATTTGGTTCATTTTGATTCCAATAATTTTGTC
Source organism: Dalbergia oliveri (assembly GCA_030441495.1). Lineage (NCBI taxonomy): Eukaryota > Viridiplantae > Streptophyta > Magnoliopsida > Fabales > Fabaceae > Dalbergia > Dalbergia oliveri. Next base: position 50,913 of record JAMLFY010000011.1, read on the forward strand.
TTCTTCGTTCTTTGACACGAGACCCCTGTCATAAAAAAGGCTCATATTTTTTGAGCTTTGAGAGTACGAGTGAAGAGGGTTATACACTTATTGGTGAACAATTGGTTATGGATGAAGATAAGAACATTGGCAAACTCAGCAATAAGGGTGTGGATAAAAGCCTAGACCTGAAGGGTTTTCATAGAATGTCAAGTGTTCTTTTTTGGGGGAGAAAGAAAAACAATTTCAAGTGGGGTAGTTTGGTAATTGGGGTTGGGTTAAAAAAAAAAGAAAAGAGAGGGAGGGCGTGGTTTAAAACCACTAAACTCCTCCCCCAACAAGTCTCTCACTTCTCTTTCACTCCGTCCTCTTTCTGTTCTCTCCATTCCCCTTTTTCTTCCTATTTCTTTTGTTTTATTTTTCAACCTACAAACTCCATTGTGATCTTAGTTTGTCATTAAATCTTCATACCCATTTGCTTCCAAGCTTGAGGTAAGTCTCTACTCTCAATCTCATTCATTTTTTTGGTTACTCTAGAGTATATCCTAAAACTAGTGAGCTCTCAAAAATGATGAATAGATATATGTTTGATATTTTAAGTATAAATCTAGTGAGTTAGAAGCTCTAAAATTAATAGGTTGTAGTGGAAAGTATAAGACTTGATTTTTTCTCTAATCCTTAGAAACCCTAGGTTCCATAAATTAGGGTTTTGTTCAATGGGCTCTCTAATTGATAAATTATTTTGAAATAAATTATTTAAACGTGTCAAAATGCTTATGTTTGCTAATTTCTGTTGACGCGGAGCGAGCTACTCCCTCCGAAGCTGCAAGGAGAGGCCCAGTTGATCTCTTTGTATTGTGAGTGACTATTTACATAGTGGTGATGTTTTAAATTATTTTTATGGGAGAAACTAATTTAGTATATTTGATACAAATTTCATTATGAGCTACTTGGATTATTTAGTTAGTTCGGTTAGTTGATTTTTATCAAATATGATAGTTATTAAATGACTTGATGATTTGGTTGAAATTATTGGTAGCTCTCTTTGTTAATTTTATAATGCCCTATTTTTTTATGTGTTATTTCAATGTGCATTGAAAGAGTTATGATATTTGATACTTGCAAAGTTAGATTAATATGAAGAAGATTGAATTTTACATTTGTAAATTGTGTTTGATAAAAAATTTATTTAAGAAAACCATGATGAGTTCTAAGATAGAATTACCACTTGTCATAGCGAAGAGAAGTGGCAATACCGCTAGCCATAGCGAAGAGATATAACGGGATTACCGCTGCTATAGCGAAGAAATGTAACGGCCTATGTGCATATAGTTTCTCTTAGTGAGATAAAGTTTGAAAGAACCTTATTTGAGAAATAATAAACCTTGTGATTGATTTGAGTTACTCCCTAAATAAGATTTATGTTTGTTATATAACCCTCATGAGTATTTGAATATTTGATGATGAAGTAAAATTTTTGTGAGAATAAGGAATTGGAGAAAATAGTGAGAAAGTGTGTTTTAGTCATTTACTTTTACGATTTTTGCTTAGAAAATAAAATTTCAAAGAATATTTATTTTCAAACTATGGAAGAAATATAAAAAGTTTGGCCTATTATATTTTTTTTATTATTGGCTTTTAGAAATGTGTATGATTTATAGCCTATTCCATTTTATATCAGGCTTGCGTTGATCGGTTTCTCCTTTGTCCATTTTGTTTATAGTTTTCATTGGGTTTGTTTGACTCACCCTTCCCTTTTCTCCAGATTTTCAGGTAGCTAAGTAGTAGGTTCCTGAATTACTATTTGCCCAGGATTTATTCTTTTTGGTAGGCCTCTGTTATAGTTGAGACTTTTTGGTTATTGACTCTAATATTTTGCGGCTATATGACATAGATTGGGTATTTTGATTATGTGTATGAGCAAAAATTTAAGCATGATTATTTTGTATAATTGGAAATACTAGAATATACCTGGCTATTGAAATTGGATTATGTCATTGCAATGTTGTGATACCCTAGGTACACGAATCAGTAGTAAATTTCTCATGTCCCCAAGAGTTCCCATAGGACCCAGCGGTGGGTCCTAATTTTTTACTAAGTTTGGATCCTACACCTCCTTGAGGGCTATATGATAGAACTATATTCTTGGAATTAAAAGTCCTGATAATGGTTCCTAGAGGGAAAATAAGTTGAAGAGTGATTTTTAATGAATTTTATCAAACCTTTAAGCGTTTCATTCTTAACCCACAAGTTTAGAAAATCAAAGAAATTCTCGATTTTGAACTAAAACCCAAATTTTGGATTTTGAGTTGTTGGGATTTTAATTTTTTAGATATTTTATTTGAATCCAAATGAGGGGTATTTCCTTATTTACATTTACGTTTTAAAGTTAATGAGATTAACTTAAGATTAAGAAATGTAAATAAGTGAACCTCCTGAAACCACCCAGCGGTCATTTCAGGCAGGGGCGACAAAGGTTGTCGTAGAGAAATGCCTCCTGAGACCGCCCAGGCGTGGACGAGAGAAGTGCGGTCTAGCTGGAAAGAGAGGGGACCGCCTAGGCGGTCATTTCACCGCCTCGGCGGTAAAAAGTTTATAAAAAGCCGTGTTTCGGGCTCCGAACGCGCAAACGCGTTCCCTTCTTCTTCTTCATCAATTTCTTCTCTCTTTCAAATCCATCATTTCCAAGCTTCAAGGTGAGTATATGCTGTTAGATTATGTCTTTATTTCTTCATAATCTTGGATTTGGACCGATCATTTCTTTCATTGTTAACAAGTGGGAGTCCTCCCAATTCTGTTAGGATAGAGCCTCTCAGAGATTATTAGAGTTTAATCTAGAGTTATAATTGCTCTATGGCAGTTGTTGGTGCCATTCCAAGTTCTCCAGTTGGTGGGGCCCACATACTCCCTTCAAACGGTGAGTGGGTTCAGATCCTATGATCCTTATGTTGATCATTAGAGTTAATTTCAGTAAATTATGACGTGGCCATATGATATTAGAAATGAAAGCATAAAAATATATGTTTTTCTGAAAACTCATGGGACCATTATTGTTAAAAGTGATTTTTATTAAAGAGCAAGAGTATGAATATGATTATATTTAGAGATTTATAAAATATTATGATGATTTCCAGAGTAAGCACAAGTATATGTTAGGGTTTTTAGAGAAAATAAGTATTTTTATGATACTCAGAAGTATGGAATTCAATATGATTCATAACAATTGCCATATACATATTCTATGGGCTTGAAATTAAATGCCTGAAAGAGGTGATCCCCTGGGCATGATTTCATAGTCAAATTATACTAAAGTTGAGATTGTTATAGTTATATGAGACCAAAGCTTTAGAGTTTCAAGAGTTTTCATGTTTAAATAATTTTATATCTATTAGAGATTTTATGATTTCAAGAATAGAGTTTTAAGAGAAATGATTAGAGATGTTGTAATGATTATATGAATTTCAAGAATTATTGATTTTATATACTAGAGCTTGTGAACTCTAGGATAGAAGACTTTGAAAAAAGATTTAGATTTCTGATTGAGTTAGACAGTGGCTATAGAAAAACAGGTTGTGTGTTAACGGCAATTAATTGTTAATCTTGGTATAGCCCATAGGGCCAAGAAATAAGAAATGGGACCTAGTTAGGTGCCCCAGAGTTCAGAGATATTGTTATGTCACATGAATTGTGCATAACCAGAGATTTGTTTCTCTAGTAAAATCCTATTTATGTTTTTCAAGAAATATTGATGCTTTTAAGAGAATATTTGATTTAAAAGCTTTATGTATATGTACGAAAATGATTTCTCGATAGAGTAAGAATTTAGAGATGTTTTCTATGAATATGATTTTAGAGATATTATATTAACCAGTTGATGATAATTTATTTTCTTGATTGTCCCATGAGCGGTTTATGGTGAGGGCCTACTCACTTAGTTTTAGATGAAACTCACCCATCTCCCTTCTTCCATTACAGATACGTTAGCTTGGTCCTTCTCCTCCACCTCCTCCCCAACAGGAGACATTCTCAGTCTGGTGAGCTTCACTTCAGAATGAAGTTGCATGTGGTATTTTGTAAGAGATAGAGTGCTCCAGTGTACATTGCGAGGGTCCTGACCATTAAAATAATGCATGTTTTGTATTTTCATGATTATGATTTTTATGGTTTATTTGGTATTGAGAGCAACTAGATGTTTGTATTAGAGAGATATATATGTATATATCTAGAGCTTGATTATGAAAGTATTTAAAATGATTTAATTTTCAAGGAGCTAGAGATTTATATCAGAGACGAAATTATGTTTTGGAACTAGATTTATTAAATTAGGCATATAGAGAGACTTAGAGGTCATGAGGCTTACATGGAGATGGGATTCCCACGTACCGGTCATGTTCCCAAGTCGGGTCGTGAGACTGGATAATAGGTTAAGCTTGATATGTGGATTGCTAAGTTTTTAGGGGAGATGCTGCCGTATTTCTAGTAGCCAACTTATTTAAGTTTGTAATTTAATTTAGTGAGATAATATCTTTAGGCTTGCTGGGCTATGCAAGTTCATCTAGTCATATGCCGTTACGCCTATGATTGGGTCGTGACAAAGTTGGTATCAAGCTATGGTTAGTAGCTCCTATCGTCCTAATGGCTGCAATATTTGGACAATTATGGAATCTTGCTTATAATTTGTGTACCCGGGCTTAACGTACAAGTAGGAAGCTATAGGTGTCCATTGTTAAACTAGAGTCTTTTGATCTAGTTGTCAAATTCTATTAGGTGTTGTCTTTGCAATTCTCATATGATGATTATATCTTTTTCTTGATCTCTTATTTATATCAGGTGATAATGCCACCCAGGAATAAACTTACTAGGAGGCCGACTACAGAAGGCTTCCACTAAACCTCATGCAACTGCCACGAGAGGTGGTGGGCATGTCGGTCGTCGTGCTAGACGCACGCGGGTGGTGCAATGCCCCAATTTTAGGTTCCTAAAGCTACACGTGGGGATCCTACACTAGCTAGACTAGCTGGGTATGGATAATGTTCAATAGTCAATTCAACAGTTGGTGAATGCCCTTAGAGGAATCGAGGCCGGCAGATCAATTAGGAGGGTTTAGAGTCTAGTCAAGAGATGGCAAATGTTAAGCCACTAGTACACCTCAGGGGCAAGTGGTTTCCTTGTCTTCATTTACGAGGCACAACCCCCAATGTTCAGTGGTTTTGACTCTAGTGAGGACCCGAGGTTCTTAGATGATGTAGATTGGATATTTAAAGCTTTGGGTCGTTCTCCTACTCTGATGGTTGAGTTGGAAGCCTTCCAACTACAAGATGTAGCAAGAGGTTGGTATGAGACTACGCTTCATGCAAGGCCTGGAGGATCATTGCCTTTGGTTTGGAATGAGTTTACTCAATTATTCTTAACTCATTTCCTACCAAAGAGTATTCGGGTTACAGGAGACAACAATTTGAGTCTCTTGTGTAGACAGACAGATGACTATGATGGAATATAGCACCCAATTTGAAAAGTTGGCTAGATATGCATCGCACATGGTTGCTATTAAGGAGTTGTGAGTTGATCGCTTTATTGATGGTTTAAGGCCCTATATATAGGGTACTGAGTAGTTCTGAGATGACATATGAGCAAGCTTTGAATAGGGCTTTAGCCATTGAGCAGGGAGGCAAAGATAAAGGTGGAGCATCACGTGACTCACGCAAGAGATCACGATCAGAGGGCGCTTTTGGGGGCCATCAGGGCCGCAGGAGTGGAGGTTCTAGAGATGATATCAATCAAGGCCGTCAGGTCAACAGAGAGCCCTTAGTCACAGACTTTCCATGGTAGTCAGCCTTGCAGTGCTCCTAGGTGGGGCTTTCTATCACATCAGAGGCATTCTGAGAGAGTTCCTCCACTGGTGCTACATGTGGGAAAGTGCATTTTAGACCTTGCAGACGGGCTTTATAGGGTGTTATCATGGGAGGTGGGACACTTTGCTAGGAGTTGTCCTATGATGCACTCTCAGCTTCTACTAGTGGAGCTACAACATCTACAGTTCCAGGCCAATAGGGAAATGGTTCACATGGACGAGGATTTGGCAGGACTAGTGGAGTGGTAGAGGATCAGGTGCAAGAGGTCAGGGGCAAGCGGTAGAGGACAAGCTCGTGTTTTGCTATCACTAGACAAAATGCCCAGGCATCTAATGCGTTGTGACAGGTATACTCTCAGTATGTTCTCATAATGCACATGTTTTGATTGATTTGGGAGCTACCCATTCTTTTGTATCACCTTCCTTTGCATCTTGTTTTGGAAAGGACCATACACCCCTTGACGAACCTTTGATAATAGTTACGCCAATGGGCACCTTGTTAGCCACTTTGGTGTTTAAAGGATGTGAAGTTTCGATGGGTGGCAAACTTTTAGTAGTTGACCCGAGAGTTCTTAACATGGTAGATTTTGATGTGATTTTGGATATGGATTGGTTAGCTTCTTGTCATGCTAACGTAGACCCTACAATAAAGCGGTAAATTTTAGCATGCTAAGTGAACCGCCATTCACTTTTCAAGGTGATCGGGATTGGTCACCAAGTAACTTGATTACCTTCATGGTGGCTCAAAAATTATTGAGAAAAGGTTGTCATGGGTACTTAGTGATGGTGAGAGATACTAGTTTATTATAGGGGAGTTTAGAACATATCCCTATAGTATGCAAGTATCCTGATGTTTTCCAAGAGTTACCAGGATTACCACTTGATAGGGAAAAGAGTTTTGAATAGATTTGCTTCCAAATGCCCAGCCAATATCTATAGCTCTATATAGAATGGCTCCAGCGAACTGAAGAATTAAAGGACATTGAAGGAGTTACTTGATAAGGGCTTCATTCGCCCAAGTTGTTCTCCTTAGGGTGCACGTGTTGTTTGTTAAAAGAAGGACGATTCACTCGTTTGTGTGTTGACTATCGATAATTGAACAAATAAGAGTGAAAAATAAGTATCCCCTTCCTTGTATCGATGATTTATTTGATCAGCTTCAAGGATCCCAATGTTTCTCAAAGATTGACTTGTGATCTGGATATCACCAATTGAAGATAAGGGGTGAAGACATTCCCAAGACGATTTTCGTACCGTTATGGTCATTATGAATTCTTGGTTATGTCTTTTGGGCTTGCTAATGCACCGCGCCTTTATGGATTTGATGAACCGAATCTTTAAGCCATTCTTGGATCACTTTGTTATAGTCTTCATTGATAATATCTAAGTGTATTCTAAGTGTAAGGAAGAGCATGAACAACACTTGAGGTTGGCCTTGCAAACCTTAGAGAACATAAGTTGTATGCTAAGTTCTCTAAATGTGAATTTTGGTTGGACAATGCGACTTTCTTAGGTTATGTTGTGTCTAAAGAGGGGATAAGTGTTGATTATAAGAAAGTGGAAGCAGCAGGATTGGCCAAGACCTACCTCTGAAGAAGATTTGGAGTTTTTGGACTTGAGGATATTATCATCGATTTGTTAAGGATTTCTCTAAGCTAGCAGCACCTTTGACAAAGCTAACAGAAGCAAGTTAAATTCCAGTGGAGTGATGCATGTGAGCAAAGTTTTCAATAATTGAAGAGTTGTCTTACATCGCACGGTGTTAGCATTGCCTATTTCAGGTGGTGGTTATGGTTTACCGTGATGCTTCTAGAGTTGGCCTTGGTTGTATGTTGATGCGACATGGGAGAATGATTGCTTATGCATCTAGACAGTAAGAAGCATGAGCAAAACTATCCCACACATGATTTAGAGATGACGGTGATATTTGCTCTCAAGATTTTGAGGCATTATTTATATGGCGAGACATGTGAGATTTACATGATCATAAAAGTCTTAAATATATTTTTCAAGAAGACTTGAATTTAAGGCAAAGAAGGTGGATGGAGCTCTTAAAAGTCTATGATTGCACGATTGTGTACCATCCAGGAAAGGCAAATGTGGTGGCTGATGCCTTGAGTAGAAAGTTTATGGGAAGTTTTGCACATATAGCTGAAGTTAGAAGGCCAATGGTGAAAGAGTTCCAATAACTTGTTGATAGAGGAGTACAGTGAGTCAAGGTGCACAATCACTTTTAGCTCATGTTCAAGTCCGTTCTATCTTGTTGGATGATATTAAGGGCAATCAAGGAGAAGATCCCTTTTTTGAAGAAGGTTATGGAAGAGGTCCAAGCGGCAAAGCTTCAAAATTTGTTGTTGATTCTGATGGCATTTTACGTCTTGGCAAACGTTATGTGTTCCTAATGTGTCTGCCTAAAAAGAAGATATTAGAAAAGCGCATCATTCTTCTTATACCATTCATCTAGGTTCTATAAAAATGTATCAAGACTTGAAAGAGTTCTATTGGTGGAAAGAATGAAAAAAGAAGTAGCTGAGTTTGTTTCTAAATATTTAGTATGTCAGTAAGGTTGAACATCAAAAGCCCATGATTGCTCAAGAGAATGAAATACCTGAATGGAAGTGGGAAGAATCACAATGGATTTTGTGAGAAGATTGCCTAAAACCGTGAGGGGTTATGATTAAGCTTGGGTGATTGTAGATCGATTGATAAAGTTTGCACACTTTTTACCTGTGAAGACTACCTACAGAGACAATGCTAAGCTTTATTTGGAGAAGATTGTGTCTTTGCATGGAGTGCCAATATCTATTATATCTTATTGAAGGTTTCAATTCACCTTCACTTTTGGAAATCTTTTAGAAAATGTTGGGAACTAGATTGGACTTGAACTGCTTCCACCTCATACTATGATTAGTCTTAGAGGACAATACAAATCTTAGAGGATATGCTCTGTGCTTATGTCTTATATTTCAAAGGTAGTTGGGACCAATATCTCCCATTGATGGAGTTTCTTTATAATAGCAATTATCAATCTAGTATCCAAATGGCACCTAACATCTCCTGCCGCTTTAAATAATTACTTGTCCTGATAACCAACATCTGTCTTTTCAATGCTTTGTTCAATCACATTTTTCCTAGGAAAACTTCCCAAAATACTATCCATCTAAAATTACCCCAAAGTCAAGCACACTTAATTTTTCTTTTGTGATGTGATTGAAAAGAAAGAAATTTGTACCCATAAATTTTTACAAATTAATTCACAATTTGTAAAAATTTAACCAATCTCTATTTTAGTTATCCCACCTGCACTGACCTTTATTATTTCCTCACACACTCCCCTTCTATCCGTCTCTTCCCCCTTCTTCCACATCCCAGCATTACCCATCATGGTTGGGACAACAACATGCAAATTTTCAAAGCTGAAATTATACATCACGGTTTAAAGGTGTATCCTTCCTGATAATTTTATTCCTCTCTCCTTCCTTCCAATTTCCTTCCCGCTGAAAAGCCTGTGACAACCGCGTATTTGGATTGGCATTTGCCGGTAGCACTAGCCATTAGTCCAGCTTTGATATATTTTAATGTGAAAATTCAGCGCCACAGATTAGACAAACAAAAAGATGAATCTGGTCAACATCTTTTACATCAATGATTAACAATTTTTAATTAACACACTAGCTCAAAAGTCAAAAAAACATTTAACTACACACAAGCTCAATTTCATTGCGTAACCAAGGATGTATTCATTTATTTTCAAACAAATTATACCCTCCAATGGCCATCACAATCATCATTAATGGTAAATCAACTATGCACCACCACCATCGCCATTTTCCAGCCAAACCTGCCACGTTTTGCTCCGTTTCCGCCACCACCATCCTTAATTACAATATACTAAAATGTAGCTCGTATAATTCTTTTTTTAAAAAAATGAGGGTGGAATGAGTCAATCTTATTGCCTTCCAAATTTTGTTAAAAAAAGTACGAAACAAACAAATTCATGGAAAGGTGGAAAGTTGGGTGTAATGTGGTCGTATATGTAATGTTCCACTCCCACTCTCATTGATTGGTCAATCACTCTCAGCAAGGTGGTTCCCATCATGGCATCATCATTTCCCTTTCCCTATCAATATTCCCATGAAATTTCGTTGGTCAAGTCAATCCATCATCAGTTAATGTGTAATGCATCGAGTATTGTTAATCATTCACTGAAGAAGCTTAATCGCAATACACTGCTTGTAGTGCTCTTACTTACAGGCTGTCATGGCAAATCATGATGTTTCAACTTTTGAAACAAAAAGCAGCTACGATGTTTTTCTGAGCTTTAGGGGTGAAGACACGCGCTTCGCATTCACTGGTTATCTTTACGATGCTTTGTGCCGCAAGGGAATCAACACCTTCATGGATGATGAGAATCTCAGGATAGGAGAATCAAGTCGACCTCAGCTCCTTAAAGCCATTGAAGAATCCAAGATTTCAATCATTGTTTTGTCTGAAAACTACGCAGCTTCCACGTGGTGTCTTGATGAACTTGTGAAGATCGTCGAGTGTCAGAAGGAAAAGAACCAACTCGTGTTTCCAATATTCTACAAAGTAGAGCCCTCGGACGTACGGTATCAGAGGAATAGTTATGAAAAAGCCATGGCTGCTCATGCAAATAAGTTTGGTTATAGCTCTGAGAATGTGCAAAAGTGGAGATCAGCCTTGTTTGGCGTATCCAACATAACAGGATATCATTTGAAAGAAGGGTTAGTAGATACCAAGTTTGCAAGATTTTTCTCTGGTTGCTCTTCGAGGGACAACATGTCCGGTACTACTTGGTTATTAATATAACTATATACCGCGTATCCAATACTCTGCTGGTAGTCTTCTAACGATGTGACCAAATATCTTTAAGTTGACATCTTTTGTTAATTAAGTTTCGCTGTTTTCTATTTCTGTTATTCTGAATCAATATCTCGTCTGATAGTGTGTACTTGTGCAAGTTAGTGCGTGTTATTTTTTCTATTGTTGTTTTGAGGAAATAAATCCCCATTAATTTTGTGTAATCAACTTCGTGATTGGAAAATCATCTGAGTACTGTATCCGCAGGTACGAATTTAAGTTTATTCAAGATATTGTTAACAAGGTCACAGCCAAACTATCACCTAAACAATTACCAATTGAGGAGCATGTTGGACTACAGTTTCAGTTGCAGAAGTGAAGTCACTTCTTGATATTGAGTCTGATAAGAGCACTTTCATGTTGGGGATTCTTGGAACTGGCGGAATTGGCAAAACTACACTTGCCAAAGCTTTGTATAATTCCATCTGCTACCAATTTGAAGGTGCTTGTTTTCTTTTCAGATGTCAGGAAAACTTCAAGTCAAGACAAGGGCCAAGTACAACTACAAATTCTCCTCTCAGAAACTCTAGAGGAAGGAAAATTTGAGTTGGGCAGTATTGAAAAGGAATATCTACAATAAAAGATAGACTTAGTACAAAAAGACTTCTTATTGTTCTTGATGATGTTGACAAAATAGAACAATTGAAAGCTTTGGCAGGAGGGTATGATTGGTTTGGTTATGGAAGCAGGATTATTATAACAACGAGAGACAAGCATTTGTTAGTTATTCATCAAATCAAAAAGATTTATGAAATGGAGGTGCTAAATGATCGTGAATCTCTTGAGCTCTTTTATCAAAATGCCTTCAAAACAAGTAATCCTATTACTAATTATGAAGACCTCTCCAATCAAGCAATATGTTATGCCAAAGGCCTTCCTTTAGCTTTAAAGGTTATAGGCTCTAATTTAATTGATAAAGATTTGAAAGAGTGGAAGTCTGCATTGGACAAATATAAGAAAAATCCTCCAGCAAATATTCAAAGTATTCTTCGAATAAGCTATGATAGTCTGGAAAGTAATGAAAAGAATATTTTCCTTGACATAGCATGTTTCTTCAATGGGCAGAGATTGGAATATGTAAAAGGAATACTAGATGGGTGTGACTTCTATGCTGAAGATGGTATTAGAATATTAGTTGATAAATCTCTCAGTTGAAGATGGTTACTTGAGGATGCATGACCTAATACAAGACATGGGTAGGGAGATTGTTAAGCAAGAGGTGCCAAAAAGGTTGAACGGCAGATTATGCTTTTATGAAGATGTTCTTGAAGTACTCAATGAAAATACAGTAAGAACATTACCAAATTTCCCTCTTCTTTTTTCCTTTGTTTTTTTAATGACAAGTGCTAAAGTTATCTACTTATAACATGCAAACTTTCCAATCTTGCCCTCATCAGGCAGTAGCACAATCTTAATAACTTCTGATTCCCCCTCCCCCTCTTCATGTTTGACTTAAAACTTGGAATACCTAATTAATGTCTCATACTTTTGTTAAAGGGAAGCAATAAAATTGAAGGAATAAAGCTTACCTGCAGTGAAGAAGTTAATTGCATTAATACTGTCTTTGAGAAGATGAAGAAGCTTAGAATTCTCATTGTCCGAAACACAACCTTTTCATCTGGTCCTAGTTATCTCCCGAATGAATTAAGGCTGCTTCATTGGAAGGGGTACCCTTCAAAGTCTTTCCCTGCAGGCTTTTATCCTAAGAAAATCGCTGCGTTGATTTTATGTTGCAGTCCAATTGTATTGGAAAAGCCATTTCAGGTACAATTGCTTGTAGTTAGATATTATGCTAGTTACTTGCATTTAAAATTTAACATAATTTACATATATTCTTACTTTTATTTTATTTTTTTGGGTAGAAATTTGATCAGTTGACCTACATGAATTTCTCTGATTGTCAATCCATCACTCAATTTCCTGATGTGTCGGGAGCCCAAAATTTAAGGAAATTGATACTTAATGGCTGCAAGAAACTGGCAAAGGTTGATGAATCAGTTGGATTTCTCCCTAATCTTATTTACTTAAGTGTTTCGGAATGCACTCAGCTAAAAAGTTTTCTGCCGAGAATCTGTTTGCCATCTCTCGAATACCTTTCCTTTGACTCATGCAAAAACCTTGCTTGCTTTCCAGATGTGGAGGGAAAGATGGATAAGCCATTAAAGATTTCTATGAAACATACTGCTATCAAGGAGCTTCCTCATTCCTTCGCTGATCTTGGTGGACTTGGATATTTAGATATGACAAGTTGTAAGGAACTCCAACATCTACCAAGTTTCTTATTTCTTTTGACAAAGGTTGTCACATTGAAAATTGGAGGATGTTCTCAACTTCGAGAATCATTAACAAGATTCAAAGGAAGCCTTTCAATAGCAGAATGCTGGCCAAATCTGGAGACTTTGCATTTCAGCAATGCATGTCTATCAGATGAAGATGTCCAAGTAATTATGCAGAGTTTTCCAAACTTAAAAGACTTAAATGTGGCTTCAAATTTTTTTGTATCATTCCCACCATGCATTGAAGAGTTCATTTGCCTGACAAGTCTTGATGTGAGTTATTGCCTGAATCTTAAAGAAATTCCAGAACTGCCATCTAGCGTTCAGAAAGTAGATGCAAGACACTGTTATTCCTTAACTGCTGACACAATAGGAATGCTATGGTCACAGGTTCGCTGTTATCTCTCACTCATTTCATTTCATTTTATCAAAATAAAATTGAAGAAAAAAGACTAATAAAGTTTTCAATAAGCAACTTTTCTTTTAATATCTTCCTTGATGGGACAGGTGCTTAAGGAGAAAAATAGATTAGAAGTTGTGATGCCCAATAAACAGATTCCAGAATGGTGGGACTATAGAGACCAAGGTGGGATCCCCACTTTTGGGCCTGTGGCAAATTCCCTGTTGTGGCTTTGGTATTTGTGTTTGGCAAGATGAAGTACCAAGCTGTTCGTCTGCACTTGTACATTGACGGTGAGCATGTAATATTCCACCATCAGCAGTTGCACAATTTCACTGTTGCAGAACATCATGTTCTGTTGTGTGACCTGCGAGTGTTATTCAGCAATGAGGAATGGCAGAGGCTTGATGCACGTGTTGGGCATGACAATGGATGGAGGAGCGTGCAGGTGAATTGTGACTCTGACATGATCGTAAGACACTGGGGAGTTTATGTGAACCAGCAAAAAACAAGCGTGGATGACATCCAATTCAAATGTCCATATCCCGACTCCTCAGGGACACACATGTTTGTGGTGGCTACGAATGCCATAACGGGACCAATAGATGAGGAGGACGAAGGTCCAAGGGATGAGGAGGAGGAAGAACAAGAAGAAGAAAGTGAAACAAATTTAAGCCAGGAGGAAGATTATTTACTATTCATGCGGCGAGTGAGAAGGGTTTTTCCCCCTCACAACAAAGATGGCCTAACTGCTAGAGCTTTTTCAAAAATGGTGCGTCTAGATACCTACGAAAAAGCAAATTGTTGGATAAAGGAAACAGCTTGGTCGTTCTACCTTGTGGCCTTATTTGGTTTTTTTGTTGCCACTGATGTGGCCACCCTCCAAAGTGGGTGTGAAAATAGGATCCATGACTGTCATGCTCCTCTTGTGCTTCTCTTTTTCACTGATTTTTCACTGGCACTCATTATTTCTATGGCATACGTGAGCTTTTTGCTTTCAATGGTGATGTTCACGTCAGTCCTAACTTATCCACCTGAGTTGCCGGATTTCCATAATAATATCCCTAGAAAACTCAAGCTGGGATTTGTGTTTCTGTTTCTCTCATCGGTATGCACAATGCTAGCATTGAGTTCAACCATTTTGCTCTCCATTCGGTTTGAGAAAAAGGAATACTCTTACATTTTGTTTTACGGTGCCGGCTTCTTTCCTATGGTCATAATATTTCTGTTGATGCAATTCCTATTTTATAAGGAGGTTCGGAGACTAGTTAAGCGGCAGCAATTCCTGGCGCTTAAACAGCTGGCCCCAACTACATTGATCAATGATTTCATTCAGTTGAGGAACAGCAACTTTCCCAAGCGCAAGCCTATCACCAGAGAACAGTACCTGGACTTGGCGTTGATGTTTTTCTCAGCTGTGCATGCATAAATTTGAGGCAGGCGTTGAGTTCCGCAAGTGCAGGTATTTGTTAGGCAAGTGCCAGAATAATGAGATGGGATATCCAGTTTTCACTATGTATCCTCAATTTTTTGTAATTTCCGCTTTAGTCCTTGAATTTAAAAAATCTATAACATAATTTTTTTTAATCTTTCTTTAAACATGTATTTTAATCATTTTGTTAAATTTTTTATCCTATGAACTTTGAGTATGAGCACTTTAGTCTCTATTATTAAATTAAACAAAAGTAAGGTTTTATCTCTTTTTTTTTCAACATTTACTAATTTTATAATCAATATATACAAATTTAACAAATGAACTGTAAACTCAACTTAGTGGAGTCCATGAGAACATGTTTCCCTGAAGCCTTTATCCACAAACCATTCAGGAAAATAGGCAGAGTCTCCTCTTTTTCAATCATCTCCTAATATCAATAATACCTACAAATTCAATAAGCCATTTAACGTCAAAACTAAGTAAATCTAACTTTTAAGTTGAAACATAAAATCAATTATGGCAACTATTTTGAAACTTATTTTACATAACCAAACACATACTTATACATAACTCCAAACATAACATTTAATCATACAAGGATCCTACCCTTGACCTATGGATTGACTAATATACGTTAGACAATATTTCAAAAAGGATTTCAACAATAAAAAAATGCCTTCTAAGAAGGCTCGCCACTTTAGTATCAATTAACAGCTAAGCCATAAGAATAAAACCGTACCAAGCACATGTATCTAGAAAAAAAAAGGACAACGAGGTGAGTTTTGTAACTTTGTGAGAGATAAGATATTCATAGTTTACTAGGTGTAAGCATAAAACAATATAAATATAATGACATATGTGTACTCATAAGAATATTGTTTTAATCATAACATGAGATTTCGAAATATAATCTCAAAAATAGTTACTAAATACACTTTCTCACTATATTTACCAATTCCTCATTCTCACATATAATCAACTTTCGCATCAAATACTCAATTACTCATGAGGATTACATAAAAAGCACAAATTCTATTTGGGAGTAATCTCAACCCATCAATCACAAGGTTTGTGATGTCTCAAATAAATTCAAATTTTCTCTCAGAGAAACTATGTGCACATAGGTCATTGCATCCATTTGCTATGACAAGCAGTAATGTCATTATATTATCTTCACAATGGCGAGTGGTATTGCCATTATATCTCTTCGCTATGGTGAGCGATAATGCCATTATATCTCTTCGCTATGGCTAACGGTATTGCCATTACTTCGTTATGGCAAATGGAATTCCATCTTAGAACCCATCATGGTTTTCTTAAATAAATTTTTATTAAACACAATTTACAAATGTAAAATTCAATCTTCATGTTAATCTAACATTTCAAGTATCAAATATCATAAAGTTTTCCAATGCACATTGAAATAGCATATATCAAAATCATGACATTATAAAATCAACGAACAAAGCTAGCAATAATTTCAATTAAATCATCAAAGCATATTTAATAACCATCATATTTAAGAAAATTAATGAATCAAACTAACCAAATAATTCAAATAGCTCCGAATAAATTTTTTTATCAAATATAATAAGTTAATTTTTCCCATGAAAAATAATTTAGAACACCGCCACCATGTAAATAATCACTTACGTAAATTCTAAATCTTCTTCAAATCATAAAGAATATGTTTCATCATTTCAAACTAAGAACTCTTTTCTTCTTTTATTCTGTTTTCCAAATCCTAGTCTAACAATAACTCTACAACTTGACATAATTCAAATACATATATAATATCTTATAATCAAACACAAGAACTTCTAAACCATCACACTTCATTTAAAAAAAAATTCAATTTAGATCCATGATTTCTCAACTAACTCCATGACTATTTATGAACAAAATTCACTAAGTAAATATTAAACACTTTAATAGCATATTTATAATTTAAAATTTAATATGCAAAAAACAAAGTATATATATATATTATCTACTCACAACAATAGTTCCCAAGGAATCGGATAATACTTCTCAGCTATCGAAAATCTCCAGCTTGGCATCCGTTTGCTCTATAACTAGGAACAAGACAAACAAAATTTCAGAGATCTAACAATGTCATCGATTTAAATCAATTAACCCCAAAACATAAAAACCCCCAATTTTAAACACCTAGGGTTCTAGACCTTCAAATCTACCATGAACAATCACATAGGGAGGTCAATAGGATTAATGGAGCAATAGTGACACTTACCCACTACACCAAGAGGAAGAATGGAGGGAGGGTGCACCCTAAAACTCATGGCCTACACCATTTCATCCCCTAGAAAGAGAAACCGTCACCAAGAAAGCAAAGGGAGAGAGAACCACCCAAAAAGGGGAGAGGGTAGGACGTGGCAATGGTGCTGATGGAGCTAGCATGGCTGGGCCGGTGCTAGCATCTGGCTTGCGACGATGTTGGCGAAGGGAGAGAGAACGTGACATGAGAGAGAGAAACGTAGGAGAGGGACCAAGCAACAGTTGCCAATGGTGTCCTCGTGATGGTGGTTGGATGCAACGACCAAAGGGAAACGCAAGAAAGCATGCGAACGGAGAAAGGAAGAAAAAGAAAGAAAGAAGGAAAAGGAAGAAAGTATTTATGGGAGGGAATGCTCCGAAAAGAAAGGAGAATGGTGGATTAAAATGTAAAGGGTGCACCTATGGAGCACCCCCCTTATGGGTGCACCTGTGCTGCTTCTTTTTTTTGTTTTTGGGTCACCACATGAACTAAAGTGTAGATTCAACAACTTTTAAGAATTATATTGCACATCTTTTTAATTTAGGAATTAAAATGCTATGACATTTAATTGAGAGAGATAACTGGAGTTTTAGACAAAAAAAAAAGTGAATAAATAAGGAAAGGAAGGTAGAGGAAAGAGACATCACTTTGGTATTGATATGGCTTAAAAAAAATGCTCTAAAAAAAATATCAATACCATTTGGTAAAATTATATAAAAGTTGTTTTAATGAACAAAAACGACAATAATAGTGTTTGATAGTGTCACAACCCAACTTAGATCATGACTAGCGCATGAGAAACACCTTCCCTAGCAAGTCTTAACACACACAATTTCCTAGGAAAACGGATAGAGTTTCTCTATTTTTCAACATTTTCCAAATTCATATATAACTTGCAATATCCACAAATAAATTCATAGCACTTTGGGCATCAAGCATTCTAAAATGCGCCATTCCAACATATAACAATATCTCAACATAGCCCAACCATGATACCAAATTAATTTTCAAACTCTATTAAACATAATAGAAAACATAGTTCAAAACATAAAACTAGATTAAGTTTATAGATCTTTTTGATAACATAATCTAAATATCTAAGTCATAATTTCTCAACATAGACATAATATAAATCCAAGGACCCTACATGTGACATATGGAACAACTAACAAACTAATAGGCAAAAACAAAATATGGGTGACAACAAAAGGGCCTTTACAAAAAGGTTCACCAACTTAGAATTTATTAAGGTTGTGCCTGAGGAACACAGAACCAGCACTAGCACCTGTATTTGAAAAAGGTGGAAAGACAACGAGGTGAGTTTTGCAACTCAATAAGAAATAGAATATCCATAGTTTACTAATTGCAAGCATTAAACAACATAAACACAATAATGTATATGTACTCATAAAAACATGGTTCTAGTCATAAAATAGGATTTCTTGATAACATAGTTTTACATAATCTCGTAAATCCAAACATAATGGGAGTTATCTAAGAGAACAATAACAAGTCTAGACATAATCCAAGGTCATGTGCGGGTTAACACCTCACCTGCTAACTAGAGTTGGCCGAAGCCATATACAAGTCCATACATGACAAAGGTCATGTGCGAAGTCACCTGCTAATTGAGCCTTTAGCCATATACATGTCCAAACATGACAAAAGTCATGTGCGGGTTAGCACCTTGCTAATTAGAGTTGAACCATAGCCAAATACATGTCCAGACATAGCTACAGTTATGTGCAGGGTTAGCACCCCACCTGCAACTGAGAGTTTCCCAGTGCGCCAAGACTAATGCCACGCTTTAACAACAGGTTCTAACTATGAAATTTTTCCCAAAACATCTTTAACCACAAAATCCAATTTCAATCTTATAGTTTCATAATTCCTGTTTGGATATCATAGTCTAATAGTGGCTTCACAACTTAACATAATTCAAATACATATATAATATCTTATAACAAAACACGAAAACTTCCAAACCTTCACAATTAAACACATTCCAATTTCTTGATATTCTTACAACATAAAATTCATCCTCAAGTTATATGAGATATAGTAGATGTAAAATAAACTCAAATTTAATAATTAACATACTTTTATTTTGAGATTTCTTCCTAATTTCTTATGAGATTTTTCTCTAAAAAAAAACTCCTGAAATTATTATAAGATCTTTTGTTCAAAATATTCTAACTTCTTATAAGACTTCTCTGAAAATCTCCAACACTTTTATGAGAATTTTTGATAAAATTGATAAACTATTCTGATTTTCTATTAAATCTGCTACATTGTTATTAGATTTTCTAAAAATCTCCTAAACTTTTATGAGACTTTTTAATGAAACTTATATGTAACTCCTTACTTAGTAATTATTATAATTAAAATTTATCATGCAAAAAGTAAACAACAGATACACCATCTACTCACAACTAGTGATTCAAAGAACCGAAGAACAACTTCACTCATGCCATGATTTAAGTGTTGATGCTATTGCTCTATTGCTCTAGGAACAAGAAAATATTAATATTTATGAGTTGGCAATGTCACCAATTAACATCAATTAGCTTCAAATCACTAAAACTCCCAAATTATAGGGTTCAAGAGACATTGAAATTAATCCTAAACTAACTAAAAGTTGTAATAATTTAAATATAGTAGTGTAAAGCTTATTTATCATTTGGAAAGTAGAATTAGTGAAGAAATTATCAACTTCTAAAAGTGAATTAGGAGAGAGAGAAGAGAGAGAGAAGGAGAGAGAATGAGAAGAGGAGAGAATGAAAATGGAGAGAAGATGGAAGCAAAGAAGATGAAGAAGAATGAGGAAGTGAGAAGGAGAGAAAGAAAATGAGAAGGAGAAGAAGATAGTGAGAGAGTGTTACGGGAGAGTGGTCAAAAGAGAGTTATATTAATACCACTTAGTTACATTCTTATTTATTTTTTTTTTTCAGTTACAGCAGATAGATATGTTTTAAATGTTTAAAATGACAATAATATAGATAAATACTAAAGAAAACAATTTCTATTAGAGTAAATTTTGAACCAAAAAAATAGAGTAACTTTAGATCAATCTTTTCAATCATAGAGAACAGAAGTTAG
This sequence comes from Dalbergia oliveri, assembly GCA_030441495.1. Lineage (NCBI taxonomy): Eukaryota > Viridiplantae > Streptophyta > Magnoliopsida > Fabales > Fabaceae > Dalbergia > Dalbergia oliveri. The sequence goes on from JAMLFY010000011.1 coordinate 71,109, forward strand.
ATTTGAAAATTAACAAATGAGCTCCTCCCAAGTTGGAGCACTTCAATTTTTATAAGCATTCCAAATCCACCCATAGTTACATTGCGTAGAGCGAGGCACTAGTGAGGAGAATGCGGCAGGGATCTCCGGAACGCCAGCTCCAATTTGTTCTTGTTCGTCAGTTTTTCTCAGGTTCTTTCATATCCTCAATCAAAGGCGCAAAGTAATATATACGATTCTACATTTTCATACCATTTTTCATTTATTTCTCTTATAAAGTTTAACAAGTTCCCACTTTATAAGATGGCTCAAAGGCTCGATTGGTCGTGCAATTCTCGCAATTATTGCTCCGCCGAGATGATAATAATAAAAGCACGCGGTATGTTCTGCAGCAACCATACACTGAAAAGTTGATAGTGATAGAAGTGATTGGGTAGGGGTGGCATTGTAAATTTAAATATTATTGGGAAGAATAACAAATATTATAAATTTTAGCTATTTTTGTCTTTATACTGAGCTAAATGTCTTCTTCTCATTGAGCCTGCAAATTACTCACCTTAGCTACCAAAACTACTTGTAGGACTGATATTTATTAGGCTATGTTTTGCTGCTCTGTCCATCTTCCTAGAAAGTTCATCCAAGAATGTCTATAGTACTGAATGTAATTCATCAAATTCCTTCTGAATTGAATCATTCTACGAAGTACATCATTACATTACAATACTCTGCTTGTAGTAGTAGTAGTGCTATTCCTAATGCTCAGATGGTGGATCCAGTTTGAACTTCTGAAAAAACCAAGAGTAGTAACAACTACGATGTTTTTCTTAGCTTTAGAGGTGAGGACACGCGTTACGCCTTCACTGGTCATCTCTACGATGCTTTGTGCCGTAAAGGGATCAACACCTTCATGGATGATGAGAATCTCAGGATAGGAGACACAATTCGGCCTCAGCTCCTTAAAGCCAACGAAGAGTCAAAGGTTTCAATCATTGTTTTCTCCGAGAATTATGCATCTTCCACGTGGTGTCTTGATGAGCTTGTCAAGATCCTCGAGTGCGAGAGGCAAAAGAACCAGGTCGTGTTGCCAATATTCTACAAAGTAGAGCCTTCAGATGTACGGCATCAGAGGAATAGCTATGAAAAAGCCATGGCTGCTCATGAAAACAAGTTTGGTCACGATTCTGAGCAGGTGCAAATTTGGAGGTCAGCATTGTCTTGGGTATCCGACGTATCAGGACGACATTTGAAAGAAGGGTAAGTAAATAGTACTAAGTATGCCTATGTATGTTTTCTCTATTTGCTCTTAAGAGTGACAAAATGTCTGGTACATGCTTGTTAATATAACTAGATGCAACGCTCTTAAAGATCTGTATAAATGCCCATTTTTTGTTAGCATAGTACATCTGAGATACAGTTTAGATTTTTGGAAATGTCAAGTGTACAATTTATTAGCCATTCAAGAGCAAATGTCCAAAAAATATCTGAGCAAACTCACCTTAGCTACAAATATCTATTAGTTGATCTCCTTTGTTCATTAAGTTTCACTATTTTCTACTTCTGTTGTTCAAAATAGATAAATCTTGGATGATAATATGCACTTTTACAGGTTAGTGCAGTTTGCATAATAAACTTCATTATTCGAATACCGTTTGTATACTACATCTACAGGTATGAATTCAAGTTTATTCAAGATATTGTCAGCAAGGCCACCACAAGAGTATCTCCTAAACAACTACATATTGAGGAGGATGTAGTTGGCCTGCAGTTTAAGGTTGCAGAACTGAAGTCACTTCTAGATATTGAGTCTAACAGCAGCACTTTCATGTTGGGAATTTTGGAACTGGTGGAATTGGCAAAACAACACTTGCCAAAGCTTTGTTTAACTCCATTTGCAACCAGTTTGAAGGTGCTTGTTTTCTTTTTGACGTCAGAAAATCGTCAAGTCAAGACATGGGCAAAGTACGCCTACAACAAATGCTATTGTCAGAAATGCTTGAGGAGGGAAAGATTGAGTTAGGCAGTGTTGAAAAGGAATATTCACAATAAAAGATAGACTTGGCACAAAAAGAGTTCTTATAATTCTCGATGATGTTGATCGAATAGAACAATTAAAAGATTTGGCTGGAGGATGCAATTGGTTTGGTTATGGGAGTAGGATTATTATAACGACAAGGGATAAATATTTGCTAGTAGCTCATAAGGTTAAGAAGATTTATGAAATGGAGATGTTAAATAATCGTGAATCTCTTGAGCTCTTTTGCCGAAATGCCTTCAAGACAAGCCATCCTGCTACAAACTACGAAGAATTGTGCAATCAAGCAATATGTTATGTCAAAGGCCTTCCATTAGCTTTAAAAGTTATAGCCTCCAATTTGATTGAGAAAGATTTCAATGAGTGGAAGTTTGCATTGGACAAATATGAGAAGAATCCTCATAGAGATATTCAAAGTATTCTTAGAATAAGCTATGATAGTTTGGAAAGCAATGAAAAGGATATTTTTCTTGATATTGCATGCTTCTTCAATGGGTAGAGATTAAAATATGTTAAAAGAATACTAGATGGGTGTGAGTTCTACACAAAAGATGGCATTAGAATACTAGTCGATAAATCTCTCCTAGCAGTTGAAGATGGTTATTTGAGGATGCATGACCTAATACAAGACATGGGTAGAGAGGTTGTAAAGCAGGAGGCACCAAAAGATGCTAGTGAACGTAGCAGACTATGGTTTTGTGAAGATGCTGTTGAAGTACTAACTGAAAATACAGTAAGAACATTGCCAACCTTATTTCTTTTAGTTGTCATTTTCTTAATGATGGAACAGAGGTTTTCTAATTATGTAATATGCAAACTATGCAATGCTCTCGTCATTAAGCATTAGCACAATCTTAATAACATTTGATGTTTACTTTCCTATCAAGTCTGCCTTAAAACTAGCAATATGTAATTAATGGCACATATGCTCTTATTAAAGGGAAGTAGTAAAATTGAAGGAATAAAGCTTGATTGTCGTGAAGAAGTTAACTGCATTGATACTGCCTTTGAGAAGATGAAGAAGCTTCGGATTCTCATTGTTCGAAATGCAAGCTTTTCTTTTGGACCTGTTTATTTGCCGAATCAATTAAAGCTGCTTGATTGGAAGGGATACCTTTTGAAGTCTTTCCCACCGGGTTTTTATCCCAAGAAAATGGCTGTTATCAATTTACGATGTAGTCATCTTGTATTGGAAAAGCCATTTCAGGTAAAGACGCCTACCTTCTTCTACTTCTTAGAAAAAGTTAGCTGGCTACTTGCATCTAAAATTTGACATAACTTAGATATACATTTTCTGTTATAAATTAATTAATTAATTGATTTTTGTTTTGCAGAAATTTGAGCATTTGACCTACATGAATTTCTCCAATTGCCAGTCCATCACTCAATTTCCTAATGTCTCTGGAGCCCAAAATTTAAGAGAATTAATACTTAATAAATGCAAGAAATTAGTTAAGGTTGATGAATCAGTTGGATTTCTTTCTAATCTTGTTTACTTAAGTGCTTCAGAATGCACTCAGCTAAGAAGTTTTCTGTCAAGAATCTACTTGCCATCTCTCGAATACCTTTCCTTTGACTTGTGTAGAAGACTTGAACAATTCCCAAATGTGGACAGAAAGATGGATAAGCCATTAAAGATTTCTATGAAACACACTGCTATCAGGGAGCTTCCACATTCCTTCGCTGATTTTGGTGGACTTTGCTATTTAGATATGACTCGTTGTAAGGAACTCCAATATCTGCCAAGTAGCTTATTTATGTTGCCAGATTTTATCACATTAAAAATTGGAGGATGTTTTAAACTTCGAGTATCATTAACAAGTTTCAAAGGAAGCCTTTCAATAGCAGAGTACTTGCCAAATTTAAGGACTTTGCATTTCAGTAATACAAGTCTATCAGATGAAGATCTTGATCTAATTGTGCGAGTTTTCGAACTTGAAAGACTTAAATGTGTCGACAAACTATTTTGTATCATTCCCACCATGCATTAAGGAGTCTATTAGCTTGACAAGTCTTGATGTAAGTTATTGCCTGAAGCTTCAAGAAATTTCAGAACTGCCTTCTAGTGTTCAGAAAGTAGATGCAAGACACTGCAATTCCTTTAGTGCAGAAACATCAAGCATGCTTTGGTCACAGGTTTACTTCTTTCTATCACTCATTTCATTTCATTTTAGTAAGATAAATTTGAAAAGTAAATGGACAAAGATAGCCTGCAATAAACCACACTTTTTTTTTCAATCTCTTCTTGGTTGTGACAGGTGCAAAGAGAGATAAACAGATTAGAAGTTGTGATGCCCAAAACAGAGATTCCAGAATGGTGGGACTATCATGACCAAGGAGGGATCCCCATTTTCTGGGTACGTGGCAAGTTCCCTATTGTGGCGTTAGTGTTTGTATTTGACAAGATGAACTACCAAGGAATTTTGTTGCACTTATTCATTGATGGTGAGCATGTACAAGTCCAACGCCAGCTGTACCATAATTTCGCCATTGCAGAAGATCATGTGCTATTGTGTGACCTACGAGTTTTACTCAGTGATGGGGAGTGGGAAAGGCTTGATGCGCGCGTTGGGCTTGATAATGATTGGAAGAGAGTGCAATTGAAGTCTGAACCAGACATGATCCTAGGACAATAGGGAGTCTGTGTACAAGAAAGAAACCAACATGGATGATATCCAATTCACATGTCCATATCCCGAGTCCTCTGGGATGCGGTCGTTGCTAGTTACAAATACCATAACCATACCACCAGATGAGGTGGAGGTAGAAAGTGCAATGACTTCTTCAAGCTATGCGGAACACTCAGATGGTATTATAGAAGTGGAAGAAGCATCAAGCTTAGAACATGCTGAGGAACTTGGTGATTCAATTCATCAGTATAAATAATGTTTTTCTTTCACATGTGCTGGAGTTATGTTATGTAATAACATGTTGATTTACATGTCATCCACTTTGATCTATATTTTATTTATTAATGGATAAAATGTGAATGAACACTTATTAGTCCGTGAATGTAAATAGCATTTTTTTCCTATGTGCCGTACCGCAAGCCGCAACACTGGTTCTGCACGTCTCCAAAGTGAACTGCTCTGGCATCGTGGAAAGCCATTAGACGACCGATTTATTGTGGTATTGTGCGAATTTATGCTGCAGTTTCTGATTTTTGGGCGATTCGTATTAGCTGATTTGATGTGCTGGGAACTTTGGTGTTCTGCTGGGGGCAACTAACTAAAAAGTAAAAACATTGAAAAGTTGTTGCAAGAGATTAGGGTAGCCTTGTAAATTCAAATATTATTGGTAAGAATAGCAAATTATACAAATTAGCTAAAGACATAACCTTTTCTTTTGATTGAGAACTCACTTTCGCTATTACCAACTCTTCTTTCAAGTACGGTAAAAGCCACCTTCAAATAAAATATAAGATTGGATATTAAAATGTAACGTAAGATTAAAGATCGTACCAGTACTGCTGTCATGCATGTCCTACTGTTAATTTGTCAACTGCTCGTTGAGTCAAGGTACTTCTACCTGGTTCATACTCCTAGAAAGTTCAGTGAATATCCCTGCCAGTTTCATTGCTCAATCCATAAGTCAACGTAATTCATGTATTAACACTGAAAAGTTTATGCCATTGTGAATCATTCTATGTACCAAATCATTACAATACTCTGCTTGTAGTGGTGCTATTACAGAGATGGCAAATCCAGGCGAAACTTCTGAAACCAAGAGTAACAACTATGATGTTTTTCTGAGCTTCAGGGGTGAAGACACTCGTGACACGTTCACTGGCTATCTCTACGATGCTTTGTGTCGTAGGGGAATCAACACCTTCGTGGATAGTGAGAATCTCAGGATAGGAGAAACAATTCGACCTCATCTCCTTAAAGCCATCGAAGAATCAAAGACTTCAATCATTGTTTTCTCCGAAAACTATGCATCTTCCACATGGTGTCTTGATGAGCTTGTCAAGATAAATAGTGTCAGAAGGAAAAGAACCAGGTCGTGTTTCCAATCTTCTACAAAGTAGAGCCCTCGGATGTACGACATCAGAGAAACAGTTATGGACAAGCCATGGCTGCTCATGAAGATAGGTTTGGTTGTGACTGTGAGAGGGTGCAAAAGTGGAGGTCAGCCTTGTTTGGCATATCCAACATAAAAGGACATCACTTGAAAGAAGGGTTAGTAAATACTATGGATACATTTCTCTTATTGCTCTTAAAGCGACAAAATTGTGGTACCTCATTTTCAGAATAAGATCTGTAGAAATGTCATTTTTTTAAAACATGGTAGCTATAAGTTGATCTCTTGATTTTCACTATTTTCTACTTTTGTTGTTCTAAATCGATATCTTGTTTGTGATAATAGTACTTGTGCAGGTTATGCAGCTTAATTTGTCTGTTATTAAGCAGAAAGAGATCCTTATTAGTCAATAAAATAAATAAATTTCTGCATAATTGACATCATGGTTTGAATACCATTTTTATATTGTACTACAGGTACGAATTCAAGATCATTCAAGATATTGTTCGTGAGGCCACTGCTAAAGTATTTCCCAAACAACTACATATTGAGGGGCACACAGTTGGACTGCAGTTCCGAGTTGCAGAAGTGAAGAAGCTTCTAGATATTGAGTCTAATAACAGCACTTTCATGTTGGGGATTCTTGGAACTGGTTGAATTGGGAAAACAACACTTACCAAGGCCTTGTATAACTCCATTTGCAACCAGTTTGAAGGTGCTTGTTTTTCTTTTCAATGTCAGAAAATTTTAAAATCAGGACAAGGGCCAAGTAAGTCTGCAACAAATGCTCTTGTCAGAAATGCTTGAGGTGGGAAAAATCAAGTTGGGAAGTGTTGAAAGAGGCATATCTATGATAAAAGGGAGACTTAGCACAAAAAGAATTCTTATAGTTCTTGATGATGTTGATAAAATAGAACAATTGGTTGGAGGATGTGATTGGTTTGGTTCTCGGAGCAGGATTATTATCACAACAAGGGATAAACATTTGCTAGTAGCTCATCAAGTCAAAAAGATATATGAAATGGAAGTGTTAAATGATCGACAATCACTTGAGCTCTTTTGTCAAATTGTCTTCAAAACTGATAGTCCTGCTACACTCTATAAAGACCTGTCCATTCGAGCAATACGTTATGCCAAAGGTCTTTCGTTAGCTTTAAAAGTTATAGGCTCTAATTTTATTGATTAAAATTTGAAAGAGTGGAAGTCTGCATTGGACAAATATGAGAAGAATCCTCATCCAGGTATTCAAATTATTCTTAGAATAAGCTATGATTATCTAGAGCGCAATGAAAAGGAAATTTTCCTTGATATTGCATGTTTTTTCAATGGGCAAAGATTGGAATATGTAAATAGAATACTAGATGGGTGTGATTTCTACATAGAAGATGATATTAGAATACTGGTTGATAAATCCCTCATAACTATTGAAGATGGTTACTTGAGGATGCATCACCTGATACAAGACATGGGTAGAGAGATTGTTATGCAAGAGGGACCAAAAGAAGCTAGTGAACGTAGTAGATTATGGTTCGTGAAATGTTCTTGAAGTATTAACTGAAAATAAAGTAAGAATATTGCCAACTTTATTTATTTTTAATGATGGCATTATGGTTTTCTACTTATAATATGCAAACTATATGATCCCCACATCATTAGGCATTAGCACAATCTTACTCCCTTTGTTATACAATAAAATGTCCATTTTCACTTATGCAACAAATCGAGGAAATGATTGAATAAGTTTAGATGTTAGGAAAATTTAGATATATTTTACAAAACTATTCTTATTACTTAATCCCTCCATTTATTCTCTCTCCCATACATGCTATTTGATAAGGATATAAAGATAAAATGTAATTAATATCATTTAGATTTCCTAAAATGACATATAATTGTAGAAAAAATAAAATATTGAAAATACAAAGTTATTAGAAAAGGGGGTAGTAATAATTTTTTATTTTTGATTTTTTTGGTCTCTGGCTTAGAGTTGGTAAGTGATTAATTTCACATATCCTTGGGTTATAGGGAAGTAGCAAAATTGAAGGAATAAAGTTTAGTTGCCATGAAGAAGTTAGCTGCCTTGATAATGCCTTTGAGAAAATGAAGAAGCTCCGAATTCTCATTGTTAGGAACACAAGCTTTTCATCAGGACCTATTTATCTTCCGAATCAATTAAGGTTGCTTGACTGGAAGGGATACCCTTCAAAATCCTTCCCACCAGATTTTTATCCCAAGAAAATTGCTGCCTTCAATTTACGTTGTAGTCCTCTTGTATTGGAAAAGCCATTTCAGGTACAATAGCTTGTCTTCTTTTTCTTATATAAAGTAAGATATGATGCTACAGTTACTTGCATCTCAATATTGACATATTTTAGATATAATGTTACTGATATTAATTAATTGATTTTTGTTTTGCAGAAATTTGAGCATTTGACCTACATGAATTTCTCCCGATGTGAGTTCATCACTCAATTTCCTAATGTATCTGGAGCCCAAAATTTAAGAAAACTGATACTTAATAGATGTGAGAAACTGGTTAAGGTTGATGAATCAGTTGGATTTCTCCCTAACCTTGTTTACTTAAGTGCTTCAAAATGCACTCAACTAAGAAGTTTCCTTACAAGAATCCGTTTGCCATCTCTGGAATATCTTTCCTTTGACTTGTGTAGAAGACTTGCACACTTCCCACATGTGGTGGAAAAGATGGATAAGCCATTGAAGATTTGTATGAAACGTACTGCTATTAGAGAGCTTCCACATTCTTTTGCTGATCTTATAGGTCTTGGCTATTTAGATTTGACAAATAGTAAGGGACTCCTAAATCTTCCAAGTGGCTTATTTATGTTGCCAAAATGTCACATTAAAAATTGGAGGATGTTCTCAACTTCGAGAATCATTAACAAGTTTCAAAGGAAGCCTTTCAAAAGCAGAGTGCTGGCCAAGTTTAAGGACTTTGCATTTCAGCAATGCAAGTCTATCAGATGAAGATCTACACATAATTATAGAGAGTTTTCCCAACTTGAAAAACTTGTATTTGTCATTGAACCACTTTGTATGGTTCCCAACATGCATTAAAGAGTCTATTTGCTTGACTAGTCTCGATGTGAGTTATTGCCTGAAGCTTGAAGACATTCCAGAACTTCCCTCAAGTGTTCAAAAAGTAGATGCAAGACACTGCAATTCCTTGACTGTAGACACATCTAGCATGCTATGGTCACAGGTTTACCACTTTCTCTCACTCATCTCATTTCTTTCTCGCAAAATAAAAAAATTCAAAAGAAAAAAATAAAAAGGTAGAAAATTTGCAATGAAGCACTTTTTTTTTCCTCTTCAATGTCACAGATGCGTAAAGAGATAAATAGGTTAGAAGTTGTGATGCCCAAAACAGAGATCCCAGAATGGTTGGACTTGTGTCACCCAGGTGGGATCCCCATTTTCTGGGCACGTGGCAAGTTCCCTATTGTGGCTTTAGCTCTTGTTTTCAGCCAAATGAACTACCAAGCTGTTAGGCTGCACTTGTTCATTGACGGTGAGAATGTACATTTCCAACGCGAACAGTACCATATTTTCAATGTTGCAGAGAATCATGTACTATTGTGTGACCTACGAGTATTATTCAACGATGAAGAGTGGGAGAGAATCGATGGACGTATTGGGCATGATAATGATTGGAAGAGAGTGCAGGTGAAGTGTGAAACAAACGTGATCCTAGGACAATGGGGAGTTTATGTGTATAGGCAAGAAACGAACATGGATAATATCCGGTTCACGCGTCCATATCCTGAGTCCTCGGGAATACAATCAATTTTGGCAGTTACAGATACTATAATGATACCAAGGGATGAGGTGGAGGAAGGCAGTGCAACTTCAAGCCATTGGGAAGATTTGGATGCTAGTATGCAAGAAGAGGACGAGGTACCATCATCAGAATATGCTGAGGTACTTGATGATTCCAATCCTCACTCTCGAACCCGTAGCCCCCGCTGCTCAGCAATATTGTCAACCCTCAGGAAATTATGTTGCTGTAAGGTTACGAGCACAGTTCCAAAGGACGACTACTGGATGCCACCACCATTGCCATCGCGACCGGGGCCACTGCCACTGCCACTGCCATTGCCATCGCGACGTCACTGCTACCGCTACCACCGCTTATAGGTGGAGGATGGCATCAAGGGATGCCAATAACTTCAGACTCAGATGAAGACGTTGAGGAGGAATACAAGAATTTTGATATTGAAGGTCGTGATAATGAAGAAGTTGAGGAACAAGTGCCTCCTACCTTCTCAGAAAGCTTCCAAACTGTGGTGGACAACTTGAATAGGCTTATGGCTCCAATACAATACAAAGGTTCAGACAGCGGAGACTACGAGGAGGATTATAACTTGGAATGGTCGGCAGAGGCAGCGATATCAAGCGACGATGATGATGAGTTAGAAGGAGAGTCAGATATGGAAGCATATCTCGTGTGATTCGGACAGTTCATTTGTATCAATTACATACTCCTTTCAAGGTAATTAAAACTCTCTCAGTTTTAAAATAAATATCCTTTTTACTTTTAGGTTCATTTATAAAGTCATATATGTAGACATAATTTATGTCTAGATATATTATATTATGAACCTAAAAATTATTTTGAAATAGAAGTAGTATTAGTTTGGTTTGTGATCTCATGCATTCAAAACAGTGTCTAAACCATGACTGGTTTGCTTGTAATCTACTTTGTAAGGGTGTATTTGATTAGAGAATAAAAATTAGGTAAAATTTTTCAAATAAATATTATGTGTAATGTGTATTTAGAAAAATTTTATCTCTATTTTTATTCTCCAATCAAATATATCCTAAATTGTAAGCAACTTATTTAAAAAATTTTAATCTCATTTTCACTCCAACCAAACATACTTTAAAGTTGTAAGCGAGGAGGAGAGTAGGAATGAGAGTTGGATTTGAAGCATAGAAGATGTGAAGAGTTCTCATGGTCCAAACACTCTCCCCCTCGTGCTAACAATATTGGCACCTGACCTCTGACCCCTCCTGCTTATCAATGTTATCAAATTTAAAGATATTTATGTTCTGACCTATCTATTTTGCTTCAACAATTTGCTTTCTTAGACTCAAGCTCCCTGACTCTGATTTTGGTTTCGCCTTCTTACCTTTGTTCTAACAGAAGCTCTGCCTTTTGCTGCAACCTTTTCTGTAACGTAAAGAAAAAGAAAGGAGTGATGACATTTTTGTAAATTGCATTAAAAAGAAAGGAAAAAAATAAAAGAGAGGGGAGGTGGGTTTAAACCAACCCAGCACACACTCTCACCCCAAACTCACCTCACATATCCCTCTCCCTCCCGTCCCTCTCTGTTCCCTCACCCACACCCACGTTCTCTTCTTCTTCTTCTTTCTTTTTTTTTTTTTATTTTCTTCAATGTGATATTAGTTTTTCATTAAATCTTCATACCCATTAGCTTCTAAAATTTGAGGTAAGTCTCCAATCTGAATCTCATTCCCTTTTTTGATTGTTTTAGGATATATCTTAAAACTAGTAAACTTTAAAAAATGGTAAATGAATATATATTTGATATTTTAAGTATAAATCTAATAAATTAGAAGCTAATGGATTGTAATGGGTAGAGTCAATATTTGGTTTTTTCTCTAATATTTAGGAATCCTAGATTCTATAAATTGGGTTTTTACTCAATTGGCTCTCTAATTGATAAATTATTTTGAAATAGACTATTTAAATTTGTCAAAATGCTTATGTTGCTAGATTCTATTGATGCGAGCAAGCTACTCCTTCAAGTTATTAGGGAGAAGCCCAGCTTATCCCTTTACTAAGTGACTATTTAAATATAGTGGCAATATTTTAAATTATTTTTATGGGAGAAACTAACTTATTAGATTTGGTAAAAAAAATTTATTCTGGGCTACTTGGATTATTTGGTTAGTTTGATTAGTTGATTTTCTTAACTATGAATCTATGATGAGTTGATTTTCTTAACTATGATGGTTATTAACTATGACTTGATGATTTAGTTGAAATTATTACTAGCTCTCTTTGTTGATTTTATAATGTCATGGTTTTACTTAGTGTTATTTCAATTCATATCGGAAAAGATTATTATAGTTTATATTTCCAAGACTAGATTAATATAAGACATGTTTAAGAAAACCATAATGGGTTTTAAGTTAGAACCATTGCTCGCCATAGCGAAGAGATAAGATGACAAAATTGGTTACCGTAATGAAAAGATATAACAACATTACCACTCGTCATAACGAAGAGATATAATGATAGTACCCTTGCCATAATGAAGAGATTTAATGACATTACCGCCACTTGCCGTAGTGAAGAGATGTAATGGTCTATGTGCAAATAGTTTTTTTTAGTGAGATAAAAATTGTGATAGAACCTTATTTAAGGTACCATAAATCTTGTGATTGACGGGTTGTGATTACTCCCCTAAATAAAATTAGTTCTTTTTATGTAACCTTCATGAGTATTTGAGTATTTGATTATTAAGTTAATTTTATGTGAGAATGAGGAATTGGAGAAAATAGTGAAAAAGTGTATTTAGTAACTATTTTTTAGATTATACTTAGAAATAAAATTTCAAAGAGTATTTACTCTAAAACTATGGAAGAGGTATGGAAAGCATGGACTATTATTTTTATTATGGATTTTAGAAATATGTATGATTTATGGGCTATCTTGTTTCATTTTAAATGCTCATGCATTAATTGGTTTCTCCTTCTTGTCCACTTTGTTTATAGTCTTACTGGATCTGTTGACTCACCCATTCCATTTTTCCTCCAGATTTCAGGTCTGATTGCAGGTTCCTGGATTGCTATTTGCTCAGGATATTCTTTTTGGTAGGCATTATTCAGTGAGACTTTTTGTTGTTGACTCTAATATTTTGCAACTATAGGATATAGGTTAAGTATTTTGATTTATGTGTATGAACAAGAGATTAAACATGATCTTTTGTATAGCTAGTACTTATTATGTCTATGACTGAATTATTGGAATGTGCTAGTTGTTGAATTGGATTATGTCATTGCATTGTATAACGGGTTAAACTTGATATTTGGGTTGTTCAATTTTTAGGGATTTCTAGATTTCCATAGCCAAGTATTTAAGTTTGTAATTTAATTCAATTGGGTCATATCTTTAGGCTTGCCTGGTTAGGTGAGTTTATATAGTTTGTGCACTAATCACGGCCTAAAATTGGATCGTGACACTTTCAGTATCTTAAAAGTAGCAGCTCCACTCTCTAGTATGTTAAGTTTTATATGTGATGGTATCTAGTTATGGGACGAACATACCTGCGGTTTTTGGACTGCTAAAAAGTAAAAGAGTGAACACTCTATTTGATCTCTCAAGATTTTTGCGTCAGACTATTTCATTTCAAGAAAATAAATTAATGTCGTGGTCCCTCAAAATTGCAAATGATGGCACATTAGTTCCTCTATTAGTTTTTTGTTAGTAGACTTACACACAAGGCATAATACAATGATAACGTGTAATTAAAACATTATAGGCAAACTAAATAAAACTATTTTGGAACATATTATATTCATTTTGGTATCTAAAATTGTATAAAATAGGTCACTTTATGACTTATAATAGATATTTAAATTACTCATTTTGTGAATTTTAACCACCAAAATAAATCATTTTAAACTCTATTCCACTTCAAATAATATATGCATTACTTAACATCATATTAGTAGGTCGTATATAATTCTATTAGTGTTTAAAGAATCAAATACATAAAGAAGTATTAATGTATCATATTATTAAAATTTTGATGAGCGAGTTTAATTTTAATTTTTGAAGGACTACATAGTCTTATAAAATTTTTTGAGGGACTACATGATTTATTTAATCAAAGGAAAACTAGTAACTTGTAAACATCATTTGAGTGAAAAAGATGAAGACATATTGCTTATATTACCACTTCCTTTTTTGTTTTTCAGAACATGATGTGGAAAACCAGTTTATGCTAAATGGGGTCAACATCACCATTTCTTTATTAACATAAAAGGGAAAAGCCCACCTTAAGCACAAGTTCCACTTACAAGGCAAGGGTTCAATTGCTATCATATGCGGATTATTGTTCAGTTCCCAAAATAAGCAGACTTCTTGAGCACAACCTTATCCATCGTTGGAGTTTTCCACTTCAGCTTCATACCGTCCATGTACTCCAAAGCACGTTTTCATAGATCAAAGTTGCACTCATTAAATACATACGGATATTAAGAAACAATTTCTAGGCAAGAAGACTTGAAATTTAGAGGGGAGAAATAACAAAGTTACAATCCACCGTACAGTTGAATGAATTAATGACAATGACTATATGTTACAATTAACTATAATTCCAACGTCATAAAAATACTTTTCAATTTTTTTTTAACAAAGGTTAGATGAGGAAACTAAGTCCTTAAACCTAGAGTTTAAAATGATTCGGACACTCTTTAAGAAAACTTCCCATACCCTAGCTTTGCCCAAAACTTAACCCACTTCCAATTGAGCCAACAATTGGATAAAAATATTTTTTATTTAATTTAATAAAGACACGCTACATGATCCTGCCAATGCTGTCTGGACTCGATTTCACAAACGAGCTTTGACACACCACGACACACTGGTTTTTAAAATAAGATGACTTGTACAGCATCTTGAAAACAGAACGGGTCCTGGGCTTTGGTATCAAAGTGAGTTGTTCAATGAAAAGAAAACATGTGATCCAGCATAAGACAAAAATTAGTTTCAAGTGCACTAGATGCCACCTTCAAATAAAATGTAACAAATGAATGTTAAAAGTTCATACTTGTACTGCTATTGTCGCACACCTCCCACTGTTCTTTATTAGTCAACGCTTTTCCCTGTCCGTCTTCCTAGAAAGTTCATCCAATATATCGCTGCCAGTTTCATTGATAAATGTACTTCATCATCAATTAGTTGTGAATCACTCTGTGAAGCGCAACACTACGCCACTACAATACTCCTACTACTTTGCTTGCTGTGTCGCAATTACATTTACAGCGATGGCAAGTCCAGTTGCAACTTCTAAAACCAAGGGCAGCTACGATGTTTTCCTGAGCTTCAGGGGTGAAGACACGCGTCACACGTTCACTGGTTATCTCCATGATGCATTGAACCGTAAGGGAATCAACACCTTCATGGACAACGAGAATCTGAGGATAGGAGAAACAATTGGACCTCAACTCGTTAAGGCCATCGAAGAGTCAAAGATCTCAATCATTGTTTTCTCCGAGAACTATGCAGCTTCCACTTGGTGTCTTGATGAGCTTGTCAAGATCCTCGAGTGTCAGCAGGAAAAGAAGCAGCTCGTGTTTCCAATATTCTACAAAGTGGAGCCCTCAGATGTACGGCATCAGAGGAATAGCTATGGACAAGCCATGGCTGCTCATGAAGATAGGTTTGATCATGACTCTGAGAAGGTGCAAAAGTGGAGGTCTGCCTTGTTTCGGGTATCAAGCTTGTCAGGACATCATTTGAACCAAGGGTCAGTAAATTAATGGTGCCTTTGTTTCAGACTTTTCAAAATGTGATTATCACACTTGAATTTTATATATTATAAAAAAATTGAAAATTGAATTTTTCTTTAATTTTTTTTAACTTTTATTAAAAAAAGTTAAATTTTTCTAAATATTTTTAAAAAAATCATCAAAATATATGAAAAGTAATTTTTTGGAGTGAAAAAAAAGTGATTTTCACATTAAAAAGTCCATCCAAACTCCCCCAAAATTAACTATGCATAGATTTTCTCTATTTCTCTTGGAGACTTAAGGACTTGTTTGGTTTTGGTTTTCAATTTTTATTTTTAATTTTTCAGTTTTTAAGATTTTGTAAAGAAATACTCAAAACTAAAAAAAAAATGAACACAGAAATTTGTAGTTTTCAAAATTTTCAATATTTCTTTCACAAAATTTGAAAAACTAAAAGTGAAAACTAAAATCTGAAAATTCAAACCAAACATGTTTTAAAAATACAAAAATTAGAAATGCCTATATATGGAAAACAATTCAGATATGTAGAAATGTCAATTGTCATACAAGAATTCTAATTTAATGATGATATGTGACCAAATATTTATTAGTTGATCTCCTTTCTTCGTTAAGGTTTTTCACTATACTTCTGTTGTTCTGAATAGATATCTTGAATGTTATATAATATGTACTTGTGCAGGTTGGTGCAGCTCAATTTGCCTATTAATTATTTGAAGAAATAAATCCTCATTAATCGAGATAAAACAAAATTTTGAACACCATTTGTATACTTGATCCGCAGGTATGAATTCAAGTTTATTCAAGATATTGTTAGCAAGGCCACCACTAAAGTATCTCCTAAACAATTGCCTATTGAGGAGCATGTAGTTGGACTGCAGTTCCCAGTTGCAGAAGTGAAGTCACTTCTAGATATTGAGTCTGATGGCAACACTATCATGTTTGGGATTGTTGGAACAGGTGGAATTGGCAAAACGACACTTGCCAAAGCTTTATATAACTCCATTTGCAACCAGTTTGAAGGTGCTTGTTTTCTTTTTGATGTTAGAAAAACCTCAAATGAAGACAAGGGCAAAGTACGCTTACAACAAATGCTACTGTCAGAATTGCTTGAGGAGGGGAAAGTTGAGTTGGGCAGTGTTGAAAAAGGAATATCTACATTAAAAGAAAGACTTGGTACAAAACGAGTTCTCATAGTTCTTGATGACGTTGATAAGATAGAACAGTTAAAAGAATTAGCAGGAGGATGTAATTGGTTTGGTCCTGGGAGCAGGATTATTATAACAACAAGGGATAGATATTTGCTAATAGCTCATCAGGCCCAACAAATTTATGGAATGGAAGTGCTAAATGATCGTGAGTCTCTTGAGCTTTTTTGTCAGAATGCCTTCAAAATGAGTAGCCCTGCAACAAACTACGACAGCCTATCCAATCGAGCAATACGTTATGCCAAAGGCCTTCCATTAGCTTTAAGAGTTATAGGCTCTAACTTGATTGATAAAAATTTGGATGAGTGGAAGTCTGCATTGGACAAATATGAGAATAATCCTCATACAGATATCCAAAGCGTTCTTAGAATAAGCTATGACAGTCTGGAAAGCAATGAAAAAGAAATTTTCCTTGACATCGCATGCTTTTTCAATGGGCAGAGATTGGAATATGTTATGAGAATACTAGATGGGTGTAAGTTCTACGCAAAAGATGGTATTAGAATACTAGTTGCCAAATCTCTTGTAACCATTGAAGATGATTATTTGAGGATGCATGACCTAATACAGGACATGGGTAGAGAGATTATTAAGGAGGCACCAAAAGAGGCAATGAACGTAGCAGATTATGGTTTCATGAAGATGTTGAAGTCCTGACTGAAAATGTAGTAAGAACATTGTCAACCTTCTTTCTTTGATTTTTCTTTTTATTGACAATAATAAGGTTTTCTACTTACAGTACGCAAATTATTCATCCCTCTCATCATTAAGCATTAGCACAATCTCAATAAATTTTGATCCCCCCCCCCGGCGGGAAAAAAAGAAAAAAAAAACTTTGCCTTAAAACTAGCAATACATAATTGATGTCACAAATATCTTGTGTTTAGGGAAGTAGTAAAATTGAAGGAATAAAACTTGATTGCCAAGAAGAAGTTAATTGTATTGATACTACCTTCGAGAAGATGAAGAAGCTTAGAATTCTCATTGTTCGGAACACAAGCTTTTCATCTCAGCGTATTTGTCTGCCCAATCAATTAAGGCTGCTCGATTGGAAAGGATTCCTTCAAAGTCTTTCCCACCAGGTTTTTATCCCAAGAAAATTGCTGCCTTCAATTTACGATGTAGTCCTATCGTGTTGGAAAAGCCATTTCCGGTACAACTGCTTGCAATCTTTTTCTTATTAGTATATATATATAGACATAATTTAGATATGTTAATAATTGATTTATTTTTGTGTGCAGAAATTTGAGCATTTGACCTACATGAATTTCTCCTATTGTCGGTCCATCACTCAATTTCCTAATGTATCTGGAGCCAGCAATCTAAGAGAATTGATACTTAATAGGTGCAAGAGATTGGTTAAGGTTGACGTATCAGTGGGATTTCTCCCTAAGCTTGTTTACTTTAGTGCTTCAGAATGCACTCAACTTAGTAGTTTTCTCCAAGAATATGGTTGCCATCTCTCAATACCTTTCCTTTGACAATTGTAGAAGACTTGCACAATTTCCAGAAGTGGTGAGAAAGATGGATAAGCCATTAACGATTTGTATGAAACACACTGCTATTAGGGAGCTACCACATTCCTTTGTTGATCTTGTTGGGCTTGGCTATTTAGATATGACAAGTTGTAAGGAACTCCGAAATCTTCCAAGAGGCTTGTTTATGTTGCCAAATGTTGTCACGTTAAAAATTGGAGGATGTTGTCAACTTCGAGAAGCGTTTACAAGTTTCAAAGGAAGCCCTGTGATTGCTGAGTACCGTCCACATTTAGGGACTTTGCATTTCAGCAATGCAAGTCTATCAGATGAGGATCTTCTTTTAATTGTGCAGAGTTTTCCAAATTTGAAAGACTTGAATGTGTCATCCAACTATTTTGTATCATTCCCAGCATGCATTAAAGAGTCTATTTGCTTGACAAGACTAGATGTAAGTTGTTGCTTAAAGCTTGAAGACATTCAAGAACTACCTTCTAGTGTTCAGAAAGTAGATGCAAGGCATTGCAATACCTTAACTGCAGAGACATCAAGCATGCTGTGGTCACAGGTCTAGTACTTTCTCTCAATCATTTCATTTTATCAAATACTCTTAAGCCTGCAACAAACCACTTTCTTCATTGATTTGGCAGGTGCATAAAGAGATATATAAATTAGAAGTTGTGATGCCCAAAACAGATATTCCTGGATGGTTGGACTATCATGACCAAGGTAGTAACCCCATTTTCTGGGCACGTGGCAAGCTTCCTATTGTGGCTTTAGCCTTTGTGTTCAGCAAAATGAACTACCAAGCTGTTGGGCTGCACTTGTTCATTAACGGCGAGCAATTTCATGTCCAATGCCGACAGTACCATATTTTCAGTGTTGCAGAGGATCATGTACTATTGTGTGACCTACGAGTTTTATTCAGTGATGAGGAGTGGGAGAGGCTTGATGCACGTGTTGGGCATGATAATGATTGGAAGACAGTGCAGCTGAAGTGTGAAACTGACATAATCCCAAGACAATGGGGAGTTTATGTGTACAAGAAGGAAACAAACATGGATGATATCCGGTTCACGTGTCCATATCCTGAGGTCTCAGGTCTAAGACCGCTTCAATTTACTAAGATGAAATTGATACCAAGGGGGAGGAGGAAGAGGAAGGAACTGCATCGGATTCAACCCATGGGGATGACTTTGACACTGCTATACAAGTGGAAAAGGCATCATCCGCACAACATGTTAAGCCACTTGGTGGTTCAAATCCTCACGCTGGAACTTGTAGTTCCTGTTGTTCAGCAATAATGTCAATTGTCAGGACACTACTTTGTTGTAAGGTCAGTAGGAGAATTAAAGCACAATCAACACTCCGATTCCCGCCAAAACGAAGACAGATTAAATTGAGACGGGGGGTTCTGAGGGCACGGATGATTCGAACACTTGCTCATGGAGCATCAATGAACAACCGCTTAGATGATGAAGATGATGATGATGATGAGACATTCTACGTGGACGGTGATGATAATGATACTGGGGAATACTACGACTCTGAAGATGGTGATAATAAAGCTGATGTTGAGGAACAAGTGCCTTCTTCCTTCTCAGAAAGCCTCCAAACTCTGGTGGACAACTGGAAAAGGGTTGTGGCTCCAAGACAAGAGAAAGGTTTGGATGATGGAGAAGATGAAGACGATGTGTATGACGTGGAATGGGCGGCAGATACAAAGATATTGAGCGATGATGAGGAGGAGGAAGAGGAATGAGATCACAGTTCTGGAAGCATAGAAGATACTGAGATTTCTCATAGTTCATAGATATCACCCCCCCGTACTAACTATGTTAGCACATAGCCTGCTTATCGATGTTATCAAATTTAAGGATGTTTAATTGTTTATGTTATGACTTTCTATTTTGCTTCAACAATTTGCTTTGTTAGACTCAAGCTCTCTGACTCCTATTTTGGTCTTTTGCATTGCCTTTGTTCCGACAGATGCTCTACCTCTTGCTGCAAACTTTTCACTATCTTAGACCACTGTAGAACCCCACTCTCTAGCATATTAAATTTTTAATACGATGGTGTCTAGTTATGGGATGAGCATTCCCAGAGTTTTTGGAATGCTAAGTAAAAACTAGTAACTTTTACACATCATTTAAGTAAGAAAGATGAAGGCATGTTGTTTATTTTACCACTTCCTTTTTGGTTTTTCAGAGCATGATTTGGAAAATCACTCTATGCCCAGTAGGGTCAACATCACCATTTCTTGATTAACATAAAAGAGAAAAGCCCACCTTAAGCGCAAGGTAAACCATATGAATTAGCTAGAGAGCGGTGTTGCATTGGGTTAGTGGTGCAGTTGGGGTTGACTAGGTGCATGAGGTGACCAATTTTCTATAGGTAGCCAGTTTACAGCCTCCACGCCAATTTGCTAGATTAGTTCAAATTTTCGTTGTAGAATTTATTTGCGTGTTTTAGCATTTATTGATGAAGAAAAGTTGTGTCTTTCTTTTCCCATCTTTATGTGATTTTCTTTTTTCACAAAGGCGTTAAGGAGAAGACACATGTTTGTGCCTTTGCGTGGTGTTTATTCTGCTTTTTTATGTTTTCTTGAATTTTTGTGAATAATTTTCTTTCATTTGCATTGTTTCTTTGTTATGCCTTTTTTTTTTATGCGTTTTCATGTTTCCTTGGATTTGTGAGCCCTGTTTTTTCCTTTTGCATTTTTTTTATACATAAGCAAATAAGACCAAAAACACAAGACCTCAAACCAAAACTTATTTTAGGTGGAGACTTCTAGCTGAATCCCAAGGACAATAAGATGCATGCTCAGCAACAGCCAGTGCCAAACCATATCACAAACATCCAAAGAGGCACACAACTTAGTAAGAAAGTCAGCAACTTGGTTACCCTTGCGCAGCATGTGGCAAAGAGTGCAGCTATGGTCATGAAAAAGTATCTATTTAATGTCCAAGATCAAACTACCATAGATGTGGAATAAAACTTCACTTGAACCACTTGGACAAGATGAACAATTTACAGGCAGTCCACCTCACAAATGATTGCATAATAGCTAGCTCCACTCGTTTGCATTATTTCTTTGTTATGCATTTTCTTTCTTTTTTTTTTTATATACTTCTAATATTGTTATGTGCTCGCTAGCCGTCTTTGGTTGGTTTGAGCTTTTCTACTATTGAGAAAGAATGGGGGAGAGGTTGGGGAAAAAGGGACGTGGGAATCAAGCACCCAGCCTCCCATCCAAAAAATGCATGTAGGAAACAACTACATCCACTAGGGCAGGGATGGAGGGAGGGGGCACAGGGGCCTTGGTCCCCTTCCCCTCAATGTTTCTAATATACATACACATGTGTAATTAACAAAAAAAATATAAAATATACTTAAGCTTACATGTATAATAAATAAATAAATAAATTATTGCGGTTTGAGCTAGTACTTAGAGTCTAGATAATATATGTGAGCCGTAGATTTAAACCTTATTAGCTTCAAATTTCGTTGTACAAAAAAAGCATATTGAAAAAAATAAATAGAAGATCTATTACCTTATTTTTATTCATTTAGATGTACTCAGATTCAATTTTATTAATTCCTTGTAAAATATTAGTTTAAAAAAATAACTAATTGAAGCTCTTAATCATCCTAATAAAATATTTTTATTTGGAGTTTATACTTAGACTTTCAAAATATATTTTAATTTATCACTAGTAAATTTTATATATTATACAAAGTATGATATGATAATATATATTAAAAAATATTTTATAATATAATTATGGTTTAATGTTTTTGACCCCTCCTTTGAACTCTTTCTAGATCCGTCCGTATACCTGCATGGGACAGGTGCATAGGAGAAAAATAGATTAGAAGTTGTGATGCCCCAAACAGAGATTCCAGAATGGTGGGAGTATCATGATTAAGGTGGGATCCCCATTTTCTGGGCCCGTGGCAAGTTCCCTATTGTGGCGTTAGCATTTGTATTTGACAAGATGAACTAACAAGGTATTGGGGTGCACTTATTCATTGACGGTGAGCATGTACAAGTCCAATACCACAGCCAGACCGTAATTTCACTACTATTGCGGAAGAAAGGAAAGAATTGAACACTCAGCTAGTAGTATTTTAGAAGGGGAAGAAGCATCACGCTTAGAACATGCTGAGGTACATGATGATTCAAATCCTCGCCCTCGAAGTTGTAGCCTCTGCTGTTCTGCAATGGTTGGAAGGGCGGACAAAGATATTAAGCGACGATGATTATGAGGATGAGGATGAGGAAGAGGAAGAAGAGTTGGGGCATGGGAGACGATGATTATAGCTTGGAATGGTTGGAAGGGACAAAGATATCAAGCCATGATGATTATGAGGATGAGGAAGAGACAGACAGCGAAGCGTACGTAGGAGATATTGAGGTTTCTTATGATCCGCTCTCATACTAAAATTGGCACCTTACCATATATATAACCCCTCCTGCATAGCAATATTGTCTAATTGAAGGAAATTCTCTGATTCTTTTGATCTGACATTTTGTTATGCTTCAACAATTGCTCTGTCTGACTCACAAGGTTTTTTTACTCTGTTTTTGTTCTCTTGCAATGCCTTTGTTCTTGCAGGTGATCTACCTATTGGAGATCAAAGCTCACTCTGTCTGAATCAAGTTTTATTGATGTTTTGTGAGATAAAATGAGTGTCAGAGATATTCTAAAATTTTAGCATTGGAGTTATCATGGAATTGTTTACTTGTCAATGAGCACTTGAGATCAGTGTATGCATAATTTATGTGAATTAAATATGCATAATTATATTTTTATTTAATATAAGTAATTTTTAATATATATATATATATATATATATATATATATATATATAGTTTATGTCAAAGAAAAGTAAAATGAAAATTAATATAATGTAAATATATTATGATCTCTATAAATATATAAGTTGTCTTGGTTTTTGTTCCTCTTTTTTTTTTTTTGGTTTTTGTTTCTTTGTTTTTTTAATACTATGTGTTTGGTTTTATGTTAATCTACACTATCAAGTGCTGATATTTGTAAAAATGAAAAGATGATTTTTGACATATTTATAAAGACAAAAGGAATTTAAATTTTCAATATTTATTATGACTAAATATATATATTTCTAAAATATTTAAAACGACTTTGATTTAATTTACAGCGTGAAGACAAAACTATAATATTACATAAAAAAAAAAACCAGAAATAGTTACTTAATAGGTAAATGGTAATTTCTGGACTTAGAAGTCTAGAAAGAAACTTTATTTTTTTCACCTTTCTTTTTTTTTTTTTATGTCCGGCTGATTCTTCAACCAGTTACGTTGCTGTACAGCTTCGGATGAAGAACTCGATGAACTCAACTCTGCCAAATGTAGCAACAGCTTACTCGGCGGCATATGCGTCCAAAATCTCTCTCCGTGCAAATAAATAGTAATTAGTCTTCCAAGCATGTCCGTCCATTATCGCTGCCAGCTATTACATTGGTAAATCCGTTAATTCATATATCTATATAATATGTCATTCAAAGAAGCACATGGTTACAGCGAATACTTTTCTTCTAGTGCTAATCTAATTCAGTTGTAATAATGGAAAATCCTGGTGAAACTTCTTCTGGAACCAAGAGTAACTATGACGTTTTCCTGAGTTTCAGGGGTGAAGACACGCGTTACGCATTCACGGGTTATCTCTATGATGCTTTGTGCCGCAAAGGAATCAAAACTTTCATGGATAATGAGAGTCTGAGGGCAGGAGAAACAACTCGACCTCAGCTACTTAAAGCCATTGAAGAATCAAAGGTTTCAATCATTGTTTTCTCAGAAAACTATGCAGCTTCCCCGTGGTGTCTTGATGAACTTGTCAAGATCCTCGAGTGTCAGAAGGAGAAGAACCAGTTCGTGTTTCCAATATTCTACAAAGTAGAGCCTTCAGATGTACGGCATCAGAAGAATAGCTATGGACAAGCCATGGCTGCTCATGAATATAGGTTTGGTTGTGACTCTGAGAAGGTGCAAAAGTGGAGGTCAGCATTGTCTCACGTATCCAACATCACGGGATATCATCTGGAAGAAGGGTAAGCAAATACTAAGTATGCATATATTTTCTCTTATTGTTCTTGAAATGATAGAGTTTTTGGTACTTGTCTACTTGATTTTCACTATAACTATATATCGCATTTTTAAATATCTGCAGCAATGTCAAATTTTTCTCTTTTTCTTTATTACATAGTAGATATAAGCTTAATTCATCTACTATTTAGACGAAGTCAGCCCTCATTAATAAAAAAAAAAACTTTTGCATGATCAACCTCGAGATTTGAAAGCCATAAGCATCTGCAGGTACGAATTCAAGTTTATTCAAGATATTGTAAGCATGGCTGCCACTAAAGTATATCCTAAACAATTACCTATTGAGGAGCATGTAGTTGGACTGCAGTTTCAAGTTGCAGAAGTGAAGTCACTTCTAGATATCAGTTTCAGCACTTCCATGTTGGGGATTCTTGGAACCGGTGGAATTGGTAAAACGACACTCGCCAAAGCTTTGTACAACTCCATTTGCAACCAGTTTGAAGGTGTCTGTTTTCTTTTCAATGTCAGAAAACTTCAAATCTAGACATGGGAAAAGTACGCCTACAACAAATGCTCCTGTCGGAATTGCTTGAGGAGGGAAAAATCGAGTTGAACAGTGTCGAAAATGGAATTTCTACAATAAAAAACAGACTTAGCACAAAAAGAGTTCTCATAGTTCTTGATGACGTTGACAAGATAGAACAGTTAACAGAATTGGTAGGAGGACATGATTGGTTTGGTTATGGCAGCAAGATTATTATAACTACAAGGGATAAGTATTTACTTGTAGCTCATCAAGTCAAAATGATTCATCAAATGAAATTGCTAAATGACTATGAATCTCTTGAACTCTTTTGTCATAATGCCTTTAAAATGACTAGTCCTCCTACAAACTATAAAGACTTGTGCAATCGAGCAATACGTTATTCCCAGGGCCTTCCGTTAGCTTTAAAAGTTATAGCCTCCAATTTAATTAATAAAGATTTGAATGAGTGGAAGTCTGCATTGGACAAATATGAGAAGAACCCTCACACTGATATTCAAAGTATTCTTAGAATAAGCTATGATAGTCTAGAAAGCAATGAAAAGGATATTTTCCTAGACATTGCATGCTTCTTCAATGGGCAGAGATTGGAATATGTGAAAAGAATACTAGATGGGTGTAGTTTCTATACAGAAGATGGTATTAGAATATTAGTTGATAAATCTCTCATAATCATTGAAAATGGCTACTTGAAGATGCATGATCTATTACAAGACATGGGTAGAGAGATTGTTAAGCAAGAGGCGCCAAAAGAAATTGGTGCGTAGCAGATTATGGTTTCATGAAGATGTTCTTGAAATACTAGCTGAAAATAAAGTAAGTCGTTAACTTTTTTTAATGAAGATTGCTAAGGTTTTCTATTTATAATATGCAAACTATATAATACCCATCATTATTCATGAGCACAATGTTAATAACTTTTGATTTTCCCCTTCCCAGGTCTACCTTAAAACTTGAAATATGCAATTAATGTCACATATTTTTGTGTTAAAGGGAAGTAGAAAAATTGAGGGAATAAAGCTTAACTGCTGTGAAGAAGTTGATTGTATTGACACTGCCTTTGAGAAGATGAAGAAGCTTAGAATTCTCATTGTTCAAAACAAGAGCTTTTCATCTGGACGTATTTGTCTACCAAATCAATTAAGAATGCTTGATTGGAAGGGGTACCCTTCAAAGTCCTTCCCACCAGATTTTTATCCCAAGAAAATTGCAGCTTTCAATTTACGTTGTAGTCCTCTCATGTTGGAGAAGCCATTTCCGGTACAATTGCTTGTCCTCTTTTTCATATAAGAAAAGTTAGCTGTGATGCTAGTTACTTGTCTCCCAAAACTGATATAATATCTAGATATAACATTGTTATTGATTAATTAATTTTTTGTGTTGCAGAAATTTGAGCATTTGACCTACATGAATTTCTCCTGTTGTCAGTCCATTGCTCAATTTCCTAATGTCTCTGGAGCCAAAAATTTAAGAGAATTGATACTTAATAAATGCAAGAAACTTGCTCAGGTTGATGAATCCGTTGGATTTCTCTCCAAACTTGTTTATTTAAGTGCTTCAGGATGCACTTTACTAAGAAGATTTTTGCCAAGAATCTATTTACCATCTCTCAAACACCTTTCGGTTGACTTGTGTAAAAGACTTGCACACTTCCCTGAAGTGGTGGGAAAGATGGATCAGCCACTAAAGATTTGCATGAAACATGCTGCTATTAGAGAGCTTCCAAATTCATTTGCTAATATTGTTGGGCTTTGCTATTTAGATATGACAGGTTGTAAGGAACTCAAAAATCTTCCAAGTAACTTATTTATTTTGCCAAAGTTTGTCACATTAAAAATTGGAGGGTGTTCTCAACTTCGAAAATCATTAACTAGTCTCAAAGGAAGCCTTTCAATAGTAGAGTGCTGGCCAAATTTAGAGACTTTGCATTTCAACAACGCAAGTCTAACAGATGATGATCTTCATGTAATTCTGAAAAGTTTCCCAAAGTTGAAAGAGTTAAACGTGTCATCAAACTGTTTTGTGTCATTCCCAGCATGCATTAAAGAGTCTACTCGGTTGACCAGTCTTAATGTGAGTTATTGCCTGAAGCTTCAAGAAATTCCGGAACTGCCTTCAAGTGTTCAGAAAGTAGATGCAAGACACTGCAGTTCCTTACTTGCAGAAACATCAAGCATGCTATGGTCACAGGTTTCCTACTTTCTCCCATTCATTTGATTTCGTTTTAGCGAAATAAATTTTTAGAAGAGAGAAAAAGGAAAAAGAAAGAAAGCATGCAATAAACCACTTTTTATTAATCTCCTCTTGGATGTCACAGGTGCATAAAGACATTAGTGGATTAGAAATTGTGATGCCTAAAACAGATATTCCAGGATGGTGGGACTATCGTGTCCAAGGAAGGGACCTCATTTTCTGGGCACGTGGCAAGTTCCCTATCGTGGCTTTAGCATTTGTGCTCAATAAAATAAGCTACCAAGCTTTTGTGTTGCACTTGTTCATAGACGGTGAGCATGTACATGTCCAACACCAAAAGTTCCATAACTTCACTATTGCACAAGATCATGTGGTGCTGTTTGACCTACGAGTTTTATTCAGTGATGAGGAGTGGAAGAGGCTTGACGCACGTGTTGGGCATGATAATGAGTGGAAGAGAGTGGTGGTGAAATGTGAGACGGGCATGATCCCAGGACACTGGGGAGTTTATGTGTACAAGAAAGAGACAAACATGGATGATATCAAATTCACTAATCCATTAAGAAAGCGTCGGAGGAGTTATCTTTCTCTCTTCATCGAAGAGTTCGATAAGTTCGAAACGAGCTCAAAGAAGGCACTGCCGAGATGTGGTTATGAAGTTGGCACTGTGAAACATGCTCCTCCTTCCTTCTCAGAAAGCCTCCAAACTGTGGTGGAAAACTTGAAGAGGGTTGTGAGGGCTCCAAGACAAGAGAAATTAGGCTTGGGTGGTGGAGACGACGACCACGAGCATAACTTGGACTTGTTGGCAGAGACAACCATATTGAGTGACGATGATGAGGAGGAGGAGGGAGTGTCAGATATGGAAGCATAGAAGATGTTGAGGTTTCCATGGATTCGGATTCAAACAGTAGTATCGTCAAATTGAAGGAAATTCCTGATCTGACTTGCTGTTTTGCTTCCACGCTTTGCTCTATCAGACTCAAGCTCTCTCACTCTCTGATTTTGATACTTTGCAATGCGCTCCTCCCTTTGCTGCTGACTTTTCAAATTCAATATCTCATTCCGTTGCGTACGTGTAGAACTCCATCCTCAATTCTGGCAGTATATTTTATGTAGGTGCGTTCTTCAGTGCCGTGGGCTATCTGAAGGAATTGTGCAGCACTTACGTGTATCCCGTGGCACGTGACATGTGTATTCATTGACTTAGGTGTTTGAATCTTTCATGGCTATTTATCTCGTAAGTGACTACGTAATGATCGTGTAAACGTTTGATTTGTGTTTTAAACCAAGATGGCTAATATAGTCATTTTGTCCCATTCTTTTTCATTTTTTCTTTTTCAATTGACACATTCCCAGTTTGATATTGCTTTTCGTTTCTTTCCAACAAGAAAGGGGCTTTTCGAAAAGGAGTGAGCAGCATTCCAAAAGCAATTTCACCGATTCAGTAGTCCTTCTTCTTCAGATCCAACTCAATCCGGCGCACGGCATTGTTGTCGGTGCTCGTCGTTTCGGTTGGACAACGTCCTCGGCCCCAGTTCCATCCTCACCGGAAATTTGTTCACCGTGCGACACATCCCCAGTTTGCATTTGGAAGGTCGAAAAACACCTCACCTTCGTCTCCATCGGTCGATCTTCCTCCATTAACGACCATGGCCGACCTTCACAGTGGACTTGATACAAGGCCGTGGCGAGGAATTGGGGAATTCTCTTTTCCAAAAATATAAAATGACCTATCTAACCTTTTCATTTTTAAGAAATAAAAAATGTCTACAAAACCAAAAGCAACAACTAACAATCCAGCAATAAAGTAACAAGGGTCCAGCTAAGACGCAGTAACTTCTAACCGAGGATACGCGTCCAATCCGCGCGATGCCACAACCTTGCTTCACTATTCCTTCAAAAAAGCATCATCTACAGTAGAACGCACCTTTTATGTATGATGGTGTCTGGTTATTTTCGCTACCTTTTTTAGGCCAGATTAATTGTATTTTTCTCCAAACTTTTATTTCGCTACTTTTGTTATGCTGGCTGAAATTCCTAGTCTCATTGAATCTCTCTCTACTAATGTCAATTCACGTTTCTTTTGTTCCTCTGCTACCTTTCACGTTCAATTCACTAATCCAGTGTTCTCTGCTCTCTCTATTATTTCTAAGTCGAAAGAAAAGTAAGATTAAAAGGCAAAAGCCAATAATAATAATAACAACAACAAGTCAACAACAACACACTGACTTGATTAATTGGTAGTTGTTTGTTTTTGCAATATTATGTTATTCAACCTGTTGTTATTGAACCGAACCGGGTTGCTTCGCTTGGTCCTTGTTCTTCAACCAGTTGTTGTACAGCTTCGGGTCGAAAACTCGATAACCTCCGTCAAATGTAGCAACAGCTTGCGCGGCTGCATATATATGACCCCAAGTCTCCCCGAATAATACCAAAAAAAATAAAATTTGCGGAATTTATATTTATAATCCGTGCAAATAAAATATAATTAGTCTTCCAACTAAGCAGGTTGGTCCATTATCACTGCCAGTTATGACACTGGTAAATCCGCAAGGCTATTTAGTTCATCAGTATACATTATGAATCATTCAAAGAAGCACGTCGTTACAATACTTTGCTTCTAGTGCTAGTACAGTAGTAATGGCAAGAATAACTAAGTAACAACTATGATGTTTTCCTCAGTTTCAGGAGTGAAGACACGTGTTACGTATTCACTGCTGGTTATCTAACTCTACGATGCTTTGTGCCGGAAGGGAATCAACACCTTCATGGATTGAAAAGTTGTTGCAAGAGATTGGGGTGGCTTTGTAAATTTAAATATTATTGGTAAGAATAGAAAACTCAATAAATATAGTCTACATACAATTGAATAGATTCGTGAGAACATTTACACCTTAAAAGCGAATAGATGCGAAGCCTCTAGAAGTATAACATTGTTGATAAATTTAGAGAAACAAAACAAACTATTCTTTTATCATTGAAGCAGAAAGACTACGTACATACAATTAAATGAATGATAAAAATATTTAATTAACATCTTATTAGTCTGAACAATAAAAGAATATATGAAATTTAAAACAACACAATTGCTATTGATGATCAATATTCCAGTGTTAGGATTTTGATTGAAATAGGTTAGAAGAGTCCACATTGCTTAAAATTGAGAGCTATAAAGCTGCAAATCCTTCTTATTATCCAAGTTAACCCAGTTAAAGGTTCTATTTCTCCCATCTTTATCATAGCAGTTGCAAAGTCAGACTTAAAGGTTGTAGGATTTTTGCTATATTCAAACACAATAGCATCAGTAGTTCCTCCACTAAAAATAACTTGATCTGATTGAAGAAAACCCTTTTTTCTGAATCAAATTCTTGAAGTAATTGTTCTCAAAAGAATTAGGTGTAACCAAGTCCAGTGTTGCCAACTTCTTATCATTATCATCGTTACTCAAGGATGGACAACCTCGTTGGCGAGTTCTAGCAAATCCAGCATCTGGGTCGCTTGCATTGTTGTATATTCTGTGGCAAAATGTGAAGCATTGAGCTTGTCCACTAATTGTGTGGGCATCTGCGTCATGTGAAAATATTAGCATTAACTATGTATGCTAAAGGCAATTAATTAATATAACAGAACAAATATTTTTTGTTGTTCTCAAACCATCAAAGTATATCTCATTTTTCATTTCATTTTAACAAATTAAATTTGAAAATTATAAAAGGCGACGAAAGTATGCACAATAAAGCGCTTTTTTAATTTCTTTTATATATATTAACAAAACAAACTCTCTTTTTGCTTTAATTTGTCACAGTTGCGCAAAGAGATAAATAGATTTGAAGCTGTGATGCATAAAGCAGAGATTCCAGAATGGTGGGACCTTCGTGGCCAAATAGGTGACCCCATTTTCTGGGTACGTGGCAAGTTCCCAGTTGTGGCTTTAACGTTTGTGTTTAAGGAACTGAACTACCAACCTGCTCGTCTGCATTTGTTGATTGGTGATGTAGATGTATCTGTGAAACAGTTCCACGATTTCTATGTTGCCGAAGATCACATGCTATTGTGTGACCTGCGAGTATTATTCAGTGATGAGGAATTAAAAAAGTGAAAACAAATTGAGTTCTCAAATCTTATGGAATTCCAAACTTTTATTTGGCCAATGATGATATCAATTACCAAAACCATTCCAATCTTTAATTTGTTCATTGGATTCTTTGCTTCTTCTTTTTTATTTTTTTGGGTACAAACAAGGCATGTGGTTTATTGTATTCCACCGTCGCGGAACTTGAGAAGGTCACTCACATGGAGGATGGGTATTTTTCTTTTGTAAGGAGGATGGGTATATTCGTACAATTATAGGCACCAATTTTCGTACAATATTGTAGGCTCACATGCATGTATATCATTTTATATTACAAACTTGGATAATTTTATATCCTTTGTCATGAATAAGGACTATTTGAAGTTGATATGTGTTGATTGTATTGTTAAAAAAAAAATAATTCTATTTTGACACCTATATGGTGTAGACATTAATGTTGCCTATGTAATATGAGACGGTGATGAGAGAATAAATTGGATGAAAAAGTAAGTGATGTGACCATGTTGTTTGTGAGGAAGGTGTTTGGATTTGAAAAAGTTAGGTGTTGAAATAACAAACCTTGGTTAAAAATAAGTTAATTTTTGTGCTAAATGCTAGAAAAAACAGCATTTTTTTAATAACACGGCTTTTTTTAAAAAAATGCTCAAAATTTAGCTTTTAACTTCTTTTTCCCCACTAAAAACAGCCTGTTTTTCTATCACAAAACAGTTTACATTCTTGAGTGAATTACCCAAACAACCTTATTTTTTCCAAGCATCTTTTCTTGAAAGAAAAAAATAAAAGTTGGTTCGCCCATTTCCCTGCTCATTGTAAGTTGAAACACTTTTACTGTTGTCGCACAGGTCCCGCTCTTATTTTTCAACTTTATTCCCTGTCCATCTTCCAGGAAAGTTCATCCAATATCACTGCAATAGAGTTTCATTCATAAATGTACCTAGCTCATCAATCAATTAGTTGTGAATCACTCCGCGAAGCACAACACAACACCATCACAATACTCCTATTACTTTGCTCGCTGTATTGCAACTAATTACATTTACAGCGATGGCACGTCGAGTTGCAACTTCTAAAACCAAGAGCTATAACTACGATGTTTTTCTGAGCTTCAGGGGTGAAGACACGCGTTACGCATTCACAGGTCATCTCTACGATGCTTTCTGCCGTAAGGGAATCATCACCTTCATGGATGATGAGGAACTGAGGATAGGAGAAACAATTCGACCTCAACTCCTTCGGGCCATTGAAGAATCCAAGATCTCGGTCATTGTTTTCTCTGAAAACTATGCAGCTTCCACGTGGTGTCTTGATGAACTTGTCAAGATCCTCGAGTGTCAGCAGGAAAAGAAGCAGCCTGTGTTTCCAATATTCTACAAAGTAGAGCCCTCAGATGTACGGCATCAGAGGAATAGCTATGGACAAGCCATGGCTGCTCATGAAACTAGGTTTGGCTGTGACTCTGACAAGGTGCAAAAGTGGAGATCAGCCTTGTTTCGCGTATCCAACATATCAGGATATCATTTGAAAGAACGGTAAGTAAATACTAAGTATGCATAGGTTTATTATTATTATTGCTGTTAGAGTGACAAAATGTCTGGTACTTGGTTATTTAATTAATATTAATATGATTGTTATACCACGTTATTAAAGATCTGCGGAAATGTCGGGGCCCCCTTCCCACCCCAATTTTTATTTTTATTTTTTGACATGATAGATATGGGAAACAATTTCGATCTGTGGAAATGTTAATTGTCAAATAAGAATTCTAGTCTTCTAATTAAGGATGTGACCAATAATATCTATAATTTGATCTCTTTTGTTACGTAAGTTTTACTCTTTTATACTTCTATGTTGTTTTAAATCGATATCTTGTGTGATTATATGTACAGCTGTACTGGTGCTTAGTGCAGATTATTTTGAAGAAATAGATCCCCCCCCCCCTCTTCTGATCAAAATAAAATAAAATGTTACATACTCAACCTTTGGGATTTGAAAACCATCAGTATATTTGCAGGTATGAATTCAAGTTTATTCAAGATATTGTAAGCAAGGCCATCAAAAAAGTACCTACGAAGCAATTACATATGGAGGAGAACGTAGTTGGACTGCAGTTTAGAGTTGCAAGACTGAAGTCACTTCTAGATATTGAGTCTGGTTTAAGCCCATTCATGCTGGGGATTCTTGGAACCGGTGGAATTGGCAAAACGACACTAGCCAAAGCTTTGTACAACTCCATTTGCAACCAGTTTGAAGGTGCTTGTTGTTTTCTTTCCGATGTCAGGAAAACTTCAAGTCAAGACTTGGGCAGAGTAGGCCTACAACAAATGCTCCTAACAGAAATTCTTGAGGAGGGAAAAATTGAGTTGGGTAGTGTTGACGAAGGAATCTCTAAAATAAAAGATAGACTTCGTACAAAAAGAGTTCTGATAGTGCTTGATGATGTCGATAATATACAACAGTTAAAAGAATTGGCTGGAGAATGTGATTGGTTTGGTTATGGAAGTAGGATTATTATAACAACAAGGGATAAATATTTGTTAGTAGCTCACCAAGTCAGAAAGATTTATGAAATGGATATGTTAAGTAAACGTGAATCGCTTGAGCTCTTTTGTCAGAGTGTCTTCAAAAAGAGCCATCCTGCAACAAATTATGAAGACATGTGCAATCGGGCAATATATTATGCCAAAGGCCTTCCACTAGCTTTAAAGGTTATAGGCTCTAATTTGATTGCTAAGGATTTGGATGAGTGGAAGTCTGCATTGGACAAATATGAGAAGACTCCTCATTCAGATATTCAAGGTATTCTTAGAATAAGCTATGATAGTCTGCAAAGCAATGAGAAGGATATTTTCCTCGACATCGCATGCTTCTTCAATGGGCAGAGATTGAATTATGTTACAAGAATACTGGATGGGTGTGAGTTTTACACAAACGATGGTATTAGAATATTAGTCGACAAATCTCTTATAGCTGTTGACGATGGTTGCTTGAGGATGCATGATCTAGTACAAGACATGGGTAGAGAGATTGTTAACAGGCGCCAAAAGATCCTGGTAAACGTAGCAGACTATGGTTTCATGGAGAAATTCTCAAAGTGCTAACTGAAAATACAGTAAGAACATTGCCAACCTGCTTTCTTTGAATTTTTTTTACTCATGACATTCGTAGGTTTTTCTTTCTTTCTTTAATAATATGGAAACTATCAAATTCCCTCATGCCTAGGCATTAACTCAATCCTTATAACCTTTTGAAGTTTTTTTTTTTTTCGTTATGCCTTTTTATTTTCAATATGTAACTAATGTAACATATACTTATGTTAAAGGGAAGTGGTAAAATTGAAGGAATAAAGCTTGATTGCCTCGAAGAAGTTAATTGGATTGATACCGCCTTTGAGAAGATGAAGAATCTTAGAATTTTCATCGCTCGCGACACAAGATTTTCATCATGTCCCATTTATCTTCCAAATCAATTAAGGCTGCTTGATTGGAAGGGATACCCTTCAAAGTCTTTACATCCAGGTTTTTATCCAAAGAAAATTGCTGCCCTCAACTTGTGTTGCAGTCGTCTCGTGTTGAAAGAGCCATTTCGGGTACTATTGCTTGTCTTCATATATGAAGTTATACATGTTGCTAGTTATTGGCATAATTTAGATATGATGTTATTGTTATTAATTAATTGATTTTTGTTTTGCAGAAGTTTGAGCATTTGACCTATATGAATTTCTCCTATTGTTTGTACATCACTCAATTTCCTGATGTGTCAGGAGCCAACAATTTAAGAGAATTGATACTTGATAGATGCGAAAAACTGGTTAAGATTGATGAATCAGTTGGATTTCTCCCTAACCTTGTTTACTTGAGTGTTTCAGAATGCACTCAACTAAGAAGTTTTCTGCCAAGAATCCGTTTGCCATCTCTGGAATACCTTTCCTTTGAGTTGTGTAGAAATCTTGCAGACTTCCCGATCGTGGTGGGAAAAGTGGATAAGCCATTAAAGATTTGTATGAAACACACTGCTATTAGAGAGCTTCCACATTCCTTCGCTAATCTTATTGGGCTTTGTTATTTAGATATGACAAGTTGTAAAGAACTCCAAAATCTACCAATTAGTATGTTGCCAGATTTTGTCACATTAAAAATTGGGGAATGCCCTCAGCTTCGAGAATCATTTACATGGTTCAAAGGAAGCCTTTCAGTTGCAAAGCGCCGGCCAAGGTTAAGGACCTTGCATTTCAACAATGCATGTCTCTCAGATGAAGATCTTCACGTGATTATACAGAGTTTCCCAAACTTGACAGACTTGAACGTGTCATCAAGCTATTTTGTATCACTCCCAGCATGCATTAAAGAGTCTACTTGCTTGACAAGTCTTGATGTGAGTTATTGCGTGAAGCTTCAAGAAATTCCAGAACTTCCCTCTAGTGTTAAGAAATTAGATGCAAGACACTGCCATCAGTTAACTGCAGACACATCAAGCATGCTATGGTCACAGGTTTGCTAATTTTTCTCTTTGCTCTTTTCATTATTCTTCATAAAAAAATTCTTAGGTGTTTACTTTGCTCCATTTATTAATTAACATATTAGCTATTGTATTTAAAATATAAAAAAATAGAGGACAATATAATAGATCACAACAAGTGTTTTTTTTTTTTGGCTCTCAAACCATCAAAGTATTTCTTATTTTTTCATTTCATTTTAGCAAATTAAATTTGAAAATTATAGAAGGCAACAAAAGTATGCACAATAAAGCGCTTTTCTAATTTCTTTTATATATATTAAAAAAAAAACTCTCTTCTTGCTTTAATTTGTCACAGGTGCGCAAAGAGATAAATAGATTTGAAGCTGTGATGCCTAGAACAGAGATTCCAGAATGGTGGGACTTTCATTGCGGAGAGGAGAAATCCCTTTTCTGGGCACGCGGCAAGTTCCCTGTGGTGGCTTTAGCGTTTGTGTTTGGGGAACTGAAGTACCAACCTGTTCGTCTGCATTTGTTGATTGATGATGTGGATGTACCTGTGAAAGAGTTCCACGATTTCTATGTTGCGGAAGATCACATGCTATTGTGTGACCTGCGAGTATTATTCAGTGATGAGGAGTGGAAAAGGCTTGATGCACGTATTGGGCATGATAATGAATGGAAGAGAGTGGAGGTAAAGTTTGAAGCGCGTATCACCCCACGACGCTGGGGAGTTTATGTGTACAAGCGAGAAACAAGTGTGGGTGATATCCTATTCACGCCGCCATATCTTACGGGTGAGGCTCAGATGTCACGGGAGCTCCAAATGTTGATCCTCCTCCTTTCTT
Source organism: Dalbergia oliveri (assembly GCA_030441495.1). Taxonomy (NCBI): domain Eukaryota; kingdom Viridiplantae; phylum Streptophyta; class Magnoliopsida; order Fabales; family Fabaceae; genus Dalbergia; species Dalbergia oliveri. The sequence goes on from JAMLFY010000011.1 coordinate 107,563, forward strand.
AAAAAGGCTCCAAGGGCTCCAAACTGTGATGGACAACTTGAAGAGGTTTATGGCTCCAATTCAAGATAAAGGCTGGGGTGACGACAGAGATGACGACAATTATAACTTGGGATCGTTGGCAGAGACAGAGATATTAAGCGATGAGGATGAGGGAGAGGAAGGATGTATAAGCATAGCAGATAGGTGTTGAGATTTCTCGATCGTGAGTGATTCAAACACACCTTATTGTGAGACTCAACCTCTCTGCCTCTGCATGTATCTTTCTGACATGTGCTCTCTACCCTTTCCAGGCCAGATCTCTTTTTGTTTCTTCGTTAATTGTATCCTTCTCCAAAGTTTCATTTTTAGGATTGCTACATTTTTATCCTGGACGAAATTCCGAGTCTCATTTGAATCTCTACTAAATACCAATGTTCACTTGATTGACTTAATTCATTGGTTTCTTCCTCCACCCTTCACATTTAAATCACCGGACCAATCCCTCCACTCCATATCTGACTTTAAAGAAAGAAACATAATAATAATAATAATAATAATAATAATATCATGATTGACGGGTTTCGTGGTAGAAATATGCTTCCTCTGCTATTGTTAGGTTAGGTTATAGGCAGATACATGTAAAAGGGGTGAGCATACCCACAATTTTTGGACAACAAAATAAAAACTAGTAACTAGTAAACATCATTTTATTGTTAGGAAAAAGATGAAGGCTTATTATATTTTTTTTTTTAACGGGAGAAGGCATATTGTATAGATCACTATTTCTTTTCCCTTTTTCATAATGTGGAAAACCACTCTCTGCCCAACAGGGAAGAAGAGAAAAGCCTACCTTAAGGCTTAAGCACAACTTCCGTTTACAAGGCATATGCAGCAGGGCCTCAATTTCTATCCATATGCCGATTATTATTCATTTCCCAGAATAAGCAGATCTTCTTCAGCACAACCTTATCCATCGTTGGAGTTTTCCACTTCAGCTTCATACCGTCCATGAACTCCAAAGCACATTTTCATAGATCAAAAGTTGCACTCATTAAATACATATGGATATTAAGAAACGCTTTCCAGGAAAAATGATTTCGCCTTTGGTTTAAGTTTTCATTTTCAATTTATTTCAGTTTTCAGTTTTCCAAATTTTATTAAAGAAATACTCAAAATTCAAAAAACTACAAAGTTTTCATTTCTAATTTCAGTTTTCCTTCACAAAATCCTAAAAACTAAAAATTGAAAATGAAAACTAAAAACGAAACGAGACCAAATAGGCCCTTGAAATTTTAGAGAGAAAAATAACAAAGCCTACAATTCAACGTACAATTTTTTCGGTTACAATTTGTAACCAATGTACAATTGAATGAATTGATGACAGTGACAATATTTTATGTCTTGTGTGTTTGGTTAGACAATCAACTCATCTATGAACACTTAACCCTCATTTTTATTGTTCAACCAAATACACATGAAACCTCTAAAACAATATTGTTCCAACACAAAAGTTAGTGTTCAATTGAAACACTCACTTTATCACCATTAGATGATGGTGATCCCACTTTCTCCACTCATCTATCACATCTAAAGGTGATGGAGTGGGTGTTAATTAGACATGCACTTTAGGTGTTAAAATAATAAAACTATATTTTTCTAAGTGTATTGAGGCATGTATTGTCATAAACAGTGGTAGAAAGTTGAGCATTACATGTGCCTAACAGCAACAACATCAAAGCAAGAGCACTAAAATATTATGATCAGCAATTTTAAAGGAATGAGTTAGAAAACAAATTAAAGGAAGAATGTATGGAAGTACGGAACAAAGTTATATATCTTCTTTATATCTAGTTTGTGAGATGAATATATTGGAATAGAGTAGAAATTAATTGATCTTGTTTTAATGTTATATTATAAATGAATAGAATGAAACAATCAAGTTTTATTCCACTAGATCAAGTTCGCTACATTGAACACAAGATGCTATAGTTTTATTTTTCAATAATTAATAATTGCTAGACTCTCAAAGAGAGCTGCATGGGATACGTACGTTAAAAGTACAAGTACAAACTTAATAAAAGGGCTAATGAAAGCAATAAAATTGACTAGAAAGACAACCATATTATAATTGAAAGACAAAAAACTTGTCCCACTTTACATTGACACCCAATCTAAAATCTAATTTGAACATTCAAATGGGTTTCATCAAAATACATCAACGCATTAAACCTTGAACCATAGAACGCCACCCACCCAATCTGCTACGTGCATTGCATCAAGGGCACTGGAAGCAAGAGGCTAGTATCTTATTGTTAATCTATCATGTATGCAATCAAATCATTTAAATCTAACTTTGCCTATATTATTATACTTCACTGCAAATATTTATATAACCTGTACCAAGCCCAAATACAATAGAAAATAGCTCTTTAGATATTTTAGAATCAATGAAACCTTTGTATCAAATCTTTATGATATTTTTATGAAGATGGTACAGAATTTTTAAAGAATTTTAAAAACATTAGTAAAGAATTTTAATAACATTTTTTATGTTTTTAGCAACATTATTTCTTATATGTCATATGTAAAATACAAATTGTCATTAGAGTGTATTTGGAATTGAAGAAAAAAAATTGAATTCTCAAATCTAATAAAATTCCAATTTTTCACTTTTGAAATCTTTTTTTTATATATAAAAATTGATGAGAAAATAATTATTTTTTAAAATATTTTAAAAGACTATATTTTGCCTTTCTAAATTTTAGAAATCCTAGAGTATAGATATACGATACAATAAGGATAAGTAAGTAAAATAATAAAATCAAATCAATTCTCATTAAATTAAATTTCAATATAATATTTAATTTATTATTCAATTCAAATCTTTATTTTATAAAATTAATTCTAAATATCATATTCGATTCATTATATATGCAATTCAACTAAATTCGATTCAAATTACTTCTTTCTTTCTTTTTCTACTTCAAACACATTGTTAGATTATTTCAAATTTTCCTTGTGGAATTTTATTTGTTCATTATTGGACGATTCTTTGTATTTATTGATGAAGAAAAGTTGTCTTTCTTTGCCCTTTTCTATCTTATTCTATCTATACAAGCGAATCATGAATGCAACTTATTAGCTTGTTGCACTTGTACGAATTACGTACACTGTTGTTAACATCAGTATGCTAAGCTTTCGTTGAAAGAGACCTTGTCACCTTATTGCATTTGCATTTATGATGGTGGTTTAACAAACTGGATCGGACCAAAACAAACTACGAAATGTCATCTAAAACTTGGTCAATTTGGTCATTGGATTTGGAGCTCGTTTAAAAATCTTTTTTTAATTAAGATTTTTATAAAAAAATAAAAGTTGATAATGTTCAAATATAATATTAAAAAATATTTATTTATTATATTGTCAAATTTTTTTATGTTATAAAAAATATCTTTTTCAAAAGATAAAAATTATAGCTTATAAAAAAATATTGGTTTTTGCTTTTTCTAATAAGTCTACCTTTACTTAAAAATACCATCCCACCAAACTAAAAAATACAAAAAAAAATCTTTTATTTAATTGAAAAATATTTTTCTTATTGAAAAAAAAAAAACACATTCAAATGAACTCTTGGACAATTTAATAGCATCACAAGTGATGTTTTGATTAGTCCATCTTTAAGCAGGATAAAGGCAGTGTGTTAGAATATAAAGTCAATTATGTGTTTTCTCGTCATATTAAGATTTTGAGAGAGATATTTTATGATTTAGCGAACATCCTAAACCCAATAGTAAATAAATCTGTCAACTTGAGAGGCAATTGCATGACAGAGCATCCATCCACCTTCGAAACTAGTATGTATCGAATTTTCAGTTTGCACCAAAAAAAAAAGAAATTAAATGCTAGCTGCGGGTTTTTATTTTGTTCCAAACTTTTGATAGGTCAATCTCACACCCGAGCATTGTAGAGAGTAGAGACAATTATGATTAGATAGATACACGTCGTCACGTAAAATGAGAAAGTAATTAATAATGGCACCAAGAATTATCAATTTAATTAGAGTTTCTCAAGTTTGTGAGATGAATATATTGGAATAGAGTAGAACTTAATTGATCTTGTTTTAATGTTATATTATAAATGAATAGAATGAAACAATCAAGTTTTATTCCACTAGATTAAGTTCGCTACATAGAACACAAGATGCTATAGTTTTATTTTTCAATAATCAATAATTGCTAGACTCTCAAAGAGAGCAGCATGGGGTATGTATTGTTACGACCAACTTCTATCATAATTAGTGTATAGGAAACACCTTTCATAGCAAGCTTAATACATATTATTTTCTAGAAAAACATATAGAGTTTCCTCTATTTTTTGGACATTCTTCAAATAAAATACAACCTGCAATATTCTCAATTAAATTCAAACACTTGGACATCAAGCATTCTCAAAATGCATTCTTCCAATATATAGTAATAGATTAGCATAATCCAGCTATAATACCAAATTTGTTCCAGATTCTATTAAACATAATAGAAAGCATAATTCAAAACATAAAACCATAGTAAGTTTACAAATTCTTTCCATAAGATAATTTACATAGCTAAGTCATAATTTAGATCTGAGGACCTTGCCTATGACATATGAGCAATTGACAACTATAGGTTGAAACAAGATAAGAGTTTTCACTAAAAAAGGCCTTTACCAAAAGGCTCACCAACTTAGAATTTACTAAGGTTGTGTCGGAGGAACACAGAATCAACATCAGCACTTGTATCTGAAAAAATGGAATATAACATGGTGAGTTTTGCAAATCAATGAGAGATGGGATATCCATAGTTTACTAAATGCAAGAATAAAACAATATAAACATAATAATGTATATGTACTTATAAAAGTATTGTTCTAGTCATAACTTGGGATTTCTTGATAACATAGTTTTACATAATCACATAAATCTAAATATAAATGGGGAGTTATCCAAAGTAGAACAATAACAAGTCAGACATGACCGAAGGTCATGTGGGTTAGCACCACACATGCTAATTGGAGTTGGCTCGTAGCCATATATAAGCCCAGACATGGCTAAAAGTCATGTGCCAGTTAGTACCACACTGTTAACGGAGTTGGCCCATAACCATATATAAGTCCAGACATAGCTGCTATGTGGGTTAATCACCTGCTAACTGGAGTTTCTCACGCACCGAGGCTAATGTCACTGCCGTTAACTACAAGTTCTAACTATGGAATTTAATTTCCCAAACTTAATTCAAAATTAACACATTCCACTTCTATAATATTTTTACAACATAAATAAACCCAATTTAATAATTAATATAAGATGTTCTAATATTCAATATTCCTTACAATTTAGCTAAAAATATTTAAATAAACATATTAATCAAATTCTAGCCTCCAATGAAAATTTCAATTTTTAAACATAAAGCATTATTTTCGATAAATAAATTATTTTCTCTTATATCAACATACTTTCAACTCCTCATATAATTTTATATTAATAATCAAAATTTATTATGCATAAAGTAAGCTACAAATACACTATCTACTTACAACTAGTGATTCAAAGACCCGAAGATCAACTCCACAAATGTCACCAATTCAAGTGTTGATACCCGATTGTTCTATCGCTCTAGAAACAAGACAATATTAATATTTGTGAGTTAACAATATCACTAATTTGCATAAATTAGTTCCAAATCAGCAAAAGCCCCAAATTATAGGGTTAGAGAAACATTAGAATTAATCCTAAATTAACTAGAAGCTCTAACAATTTAAATAGAGTAGCTTAGAAGTTAATTTACCACTTGAATAGTAGAATTGATGAAGAAAATCACTTCAGTTCCTTCCAAAAGCTTCAAGCTCTCTAATAGAGTTTAGAGAGAAAAATGGAGCTATGAGAAGAGAGAGAACGGTGGAAGGTGATGAAGAAGAAGAGAAGATGATGATAATGGAGGTAGTGGTGATATATATATAGAAGAGAGAAGAGAGAAAGAAGTGAAGAGGAAGAAGGGATGGGGGTTACGGAAGAGTGAGTCAGGGAGGAAGAAGAGAGAAATAAAAAGAAAGAGAGAAAACTATAGTGATCTATATCACTTAAGGTATACGGTGATCTTCACTTTATTTATTTATTTATTTTTTTTGCGGTCATAACACGTATGTTAAAAAGTACACAAACTTAATAAAAGGGCTCATGAAAGCAATAAAATTGACTAGAAAGACAACCATATTATAATTGAAAGACAAAAAACTTGTCCCACTTTACATTGACACCCAATCTAAAATCTAATTTGAACGTTCAAATGGGTTTCATCAAAATATATCAATGCATTAAACCTTGAACTACAGGACGGCACCTACCCAATCTGCTACATGCATTGCATCAAGGGCACCGGAAGCAAGAGGGTAGTATCTTGTTCATGTATGCAATCAAATCATTTAAATCTAACTTTGCCTATATTATTATACTTCACTGCAAATATTTATATAAACTGTACCAAGCCCAAATGCAATAGAAAATAGCTCTTTAGATATTTTACAATCAATGAAACCTTTGTATCAAATCTTTATGATAGTTTTATGAAGATGGTACAGAATTTTTAAAGAATTTTAAAAACATTAGTAAAGAATTTTAATAACATTTTTTATGTTTTTGGCAACATTATTTCCTATATGTCATATGTAAAATACAAATTGTCATTAGAGTGTATTTGGAATTGAAAAAAAAAATTGAATTCTCAAATCTAATAAAATTCCAATTTTTTACTTTTGAAATCTTTTTTTATATATAAATATTGATGAGAAAATAATTATTTTTTAAAATATTTTAAAAGACTATATTTTGCCTTTCTAAATTTTAGAAATCCTAGAGGATACATATACGATACAATAAGGATAAGTAAGTAAAATAATAAAATCAAATCAATTCTCATTAAATTAAATTTCAATAAAATATTTAATTTATTATTCAATTCAAATATTTATTTTATAAAATTAATTCTAAACATCATATTTGATTCATTATATATGCAATTCAACTAAATTCGATTCAAATTATTTCTTTTTTTTTATCTATTTCAAGCACATTGTTAGTGAAATATACCTGTGCAAAGCATTCATATACAGAATCGCCCACAGAGCGCAGTGCTGCAATGAGTTAATGGCGCAGTAGGAGCTGACTAGGTGATGAGGTGACCAATTCTCTATAGCTGGCCAGCATATTGCGATTTGTTAGATTATTTCAAATTTTCCTTGTGGAATTTTATTTGTTCATCATTGGACGATTCTTTGTATTTATTGATGAAGAAAAGTTGTCTTTCTTTCCCCTTCTCTATCTTATTCTATCTACATAAGCGAATCATGAATGCGACTTATTAGCTTGTTGCACTTGTACGAATTACGTACACTATTGTTAACATCAGTATGCTAAGCTTTCGTTGAAAGAGACCTTGTCACCTTATTGCATTTGCATTTATGTCGGTGGTTTAACAAACTGGATCGGACCAAAACAAACTACGAAATGTCATCTAAAACTTGGTCAATTTGGTCATTGGATTTGGAGCTCGTTTAGAAGAGATCTTTTTAATTAAGATTTTTATGAAAAAATAAAAGTTGATAATGTTCGAATATAATATTAAAAGATCTTTATTCATTATATTGTCAAATATTTTTTATGTTATAAAAAATATCTTTTTCAAAAGATAAAAATTATAGCTTATAAAAAAATATTGGTTTTTGCTTTTTCTAATAAGTCTACCTTTACTAAAAATACCATCCAACCAAACTAAAAAATGCAAAAAAAAATCTTTTATTTAATTGAAAAATATTTTTTCTTATTGAAAAAAAAAACACATTCAAATGAACTCTTGGACAATTTAATAGCATCACAAGTGATGTTTTGATTAGTCCATCTTTAAGCAGGATAAAGGTAGTGTGTTAGAATATAAAGTCAATTATGTGTTTTCTCGTCATATTAAGATTTTGAGAGAGATATTTTATGATTTAGTGAACATCCTAAACCCAATAGTAAATAAATCTGTCAACTTGAGAGGCAATTGCATGACAGAGCATCCATCCACCTTCGAAACTAGTATGTATCGAATTTTCAGTTTGCACCAAAAAAAAAAGAAATTAAATGCTAGCTGCGGGTTTTTATTTTGTTCCAAACTTTTGATAGGTCAATCTCACACCCGAGCATTGTAGAGAGTAGAGACAATTATGATTAGATAGATACACGTCGTCACGTAAAATGAGAAAGTAATTAATAATGGCACCAAGAATTATCAATTTAATTAGAGTTTCTCAAGTTTTTCCCCTGAGAAGAAGCTAGGCGAGCTTCAGAGAGCATATATATCATCCGTTAATGCATACTGAACCAAATAAGAGTTTATTTCAAGAGCAATGAGGAACTGCGTGTTATGAATAGTAATTTTGACTCCTTACGTCCATTAATTTCCTTTATACTGTACATATGAAGATTAAGATATTATATTCGAAACAAAATATTGACAAAGTCCTCTTAATTAATGCCCTATATATGAACGGGTATATCTGGCAACTAGAAAACGCAAGGAGAATTTTCAAAATGTTTCCTATTTCCTAAGGCGCCACCTTTAATTAATACACCTTTGCTCCGCGTTTTAGCTGACTCCATGACAAATTCTCACACAACACAACTAAGTATCCTATAAATTCATGGCCTCTCATGCCTCTTTCTCCATCCTCTCCTCATATTCACTAATTCTCTTTCTTGTTACAAAATCTTTCATTGCTCTCTTGATCGTGCTAAGCAAAATATATTCAATTTCTTGTAACCTTCGAACCAAAGTACTCGACAATCATGGCTTTTGGAATTTCAAGTATCACTACTTTTGTTGTCACATTGGTGCTCTTAGGCACAATATGTGATGCAGACTTACGTTCTACATTTATGACAATACATGTCCCAATGCACTTAGCACAATTAGGACTGTGATTCGCACTGCAGTATCTAAGGAGCGTCGCATGGCTGCATCTCTCATTCGCCTTCACTTCCATGACTGCTTCGTTCAGGTACATTTGTGTTTCTTAGTTAATTTCACGTGATTTGATCAAGCTTAGACCCTTGTTAAAAGAATCCCAAACATTTGAGGATTTATTGATTTGCAGGGTTGTGATGCATCAATCTTGCTTGATAATAGCTCCACTATTGTCAGTGAAAAGACTGCAATTCCTAATAACAACTCAATAAGAGGGTATGAAGTCATTGATCAAGCTAAAGCTGAGGTAGAGAAGGCATGCCCTGGAGTGGTGTCATGTGCAGATATTGTAGCAGTAGCAGCACGTGATGCATCATTTGCGGTAAGTATACCATATATATATTTTAAGGATACTGGTTTAAGGAACTGAAAAAGAAATTTTCACATGGAGAAATGGAGTTTTTATATTCTTCAAGCATGAGACCCATTACAAAGTTTTGAAACTTATGGGCACTGGTTAGAAAAACTCATAACTTAATATATGTAGAGTAAGACTTACCATGCATTTTCTCTTTTGTCTCTCTTGATCAGGTGGGAGGTCCATCATGGACTGTGAAGCTTGGAAGGAGAGATTCCACTACTGCAAGCCTAAGTTTGGCTAACAGCGACCTCCCACGTTTTACAGATGATCTTCAAACTCTTATCTCTCTTTTTAGAAACAAGGGGCTTAGTGCAAGGGAAATGGTTACTCTATCAGGTAATTAATTAATTAATCATATTGATTGATAGCATCCTCTTTAGCCTCACATCTTTGTAACAATGTATTATTTGTAATTATAATTAAGTTATAACCATGTTTGTATGGCAATAATTAATTAAATCAAGCTTTTTCACTTAACACAGGTGCTCATACAATTGGACAAGCTAAATGTGCTACGTTTAGGGGTAGAATATACAGCAATGCAAGTGACATAGATGCTGGATTTGCTAGCACTCGCCAACGTGGTTGTCCATCCTTGAGCAACAATGATAATGACAGGAAGTTGGCACCACTAGACTTGGTCACACCTAATTCCTTTGACAACAACTATTTCAAGAACTTGATTCAGAAGAAGGGTCTTCTTCAATCTGATCAAGTTCTATTTAGTGGAGGATCTACAGACACTATTGTATCAGAGTACAGCCAGAATCCTACAACATTTAAGTCCGATTTTGCAGCTGCTATGATAAAGATGGGAGATATTGAACCTTTAACTGGATCAGCTGGGGTGATAAGAAGAATTTGTAGTGCTATCAACTAAGTTTTTTTTTTTTTTTGAAAAAATCTTAAACGTCAATTGCCATTGTGTTGTTTTGATTTTCATAATTAAATTCGTATTGTTCCACCAAATAAGGTGTTAAATATTCGTACCGATTCATGTTATTGTATGTAGTCTCTCTGTTTTATTGATGAAGGAATTGTAATTGTGGTTTGTTTCTCTAAATTTAATTTATATTTGTTCTTGCGATAAATTCTTCATCTAATTTACACTTCGTGTATATGTAATTTATTTTGGTTTCTGACTTGCTGATATGAAAAAGAGATTTTCATAATGTTTTAAATCATATTACATTGCAATTATCAAGATATAACAGATTGTCAATCCTTTTTCACTCGAAAATCCAACTTATTATAAAGGACGAAATATATTGCCTACAGTTTTAGAGAAGTGCACACAATCTTTGGAGTTGGAGCCATAACCTACAGAAATTGGATGGAGAGAACTATGCCTCATCCAGTGTTTTTTGGGCTACATATATATAATCCAATTTCACTTATTTTGGAGTATAAAATTAGAGTTTAAAGTTGAAATTGGTATAATTTTAATTTCATGAAATTAAAAAAAACAACTAAGTTAAACTCTTCTTAAATCATATCATAAATCTTATAAATTATTAGTTTCAAAATTTATTAAATATATTTTTTCTTGTTAAATCTATATAATTTTTTTCTTATTTATTTTCTAACAATCTTATTACAATCTTTCAATAAATCCAAATATAAAATTCTAAATTAATTACAATTTCAGTTTTCATCATCCAAACTGATCCTTAGAAATGATTCTACTTAACAATGGTCACAAGTTTTGAACCATGGCCTTAAAAAGTTGACTAAAACCCCAAATTAATTTCTTAAATTTGAAAAATCTCATATTAGTCCCTTAAATTTAAAAAAATGGTACAAATTAGTCTCTTTGTAAAATTATCGTCTAAAATGTGTCCTGTTAACTTATTTATGCGTATTATTAACTTGTTTATATATACTATTAACCTTTATGGTGGATCATAACTTGTCTCACTCCTTAAATGAAGTTATTTAGACATTTTTCTTTATTGCTATCTCACCATAGCTCTTTGCTCGGAAGAAAGATTTTGACTTTAAGTTGACATTTGTGTATGCAGGAGTAAAACAAGTTAAGACTCACTGTGAAAATTAATAGTACACGTAGCAAGTTAACGGAATACGTGGATATTTCTATTAACAATTCAGACAAAAATTTGATGGAGGGACTAAGTTGTCCATTTTTATAAAATTTGAAGGACTAATATGTAATTTTCTAAATTTGAGGAACTAATTTATACCCGACTATAAATCTGAGGGATTAACTTTTAATTTTAATCTAAAAAGTTTAACCTAGCACTGGCAAGTTGTGATTATATATATTTTGTACTACTCGTTTGACGCGTACGATATACGATTGAATGAAAATAAAAAATAATTTATTACTCATTATAAAAAATAAATAATAATTTATTTAAATATATCTTTTAGAAAATTGTGGATATAAATTTCTTTTAAAAATAAGTTAATATATAAATAATTAAATAAATAAATAAACTATAAATGTGTCATTTTATTTTATATTTTATTTTGAATATCACATTTATAAGGTTGAAAAAATCTTAATAGATAACCTTTAAATAATAATAAATAGCATACTTTATGAAAATTTTATATATTTTAAAAGTTGAAATTGTTGAATAATAACGAGAATAAGTAGACAATTTTACTATATCATAAACCATATATAAGGATGACAATGGGTATCCATTACAGATGGATATGCTCTCGCCCGTCCCTCCTCAACCCTGTCACGGGTTCCTATTTCATTCCCGTAGGAATTTGAATCCCTATGGGTATTTGTCGATATTTAAAAAATTCCAAAAAGATAAAAAAATTTAAAATACTTGAAATTCGAAACATAAGTGTCGTTAATACTTGAGTTTTTTTTACAAGGACTAATTTGTTCGACTATTTAATTTTGTATGGACCAATTTGAGATTTTTTTATAGGGATCAATTTGTTCGACTTGAAATTTGAAAGGGACTAAATTGAGGGTTTTGTCTTTTATTTATATTATTTGTTATTATTTTCATGTTAAATAATTTTGATTAAGATATTTTGTAGAGTCTTTTTATTGTGCTAATGGAAGAGAGATATAAAGGATTAATTGGAAAAAAAATAATTAATAATTGGAAGATAAATTAAATATAAAAACTTGCTTTGAATATTAAGATTATGAAAACGGTGAGGTATAATTTTCTCTATGAATGAAACATGAAAAACTTTTCATGTAATGAGTTTTAAATATTAGTATTATTATTATAGATATATTATAGATTATAAATTAGTGAAAAATAAATATTCCTAATTTATATAGTTTTTTGAAATCACATAAGGGTTGTAGTTTTAGTTAATTATCAACTTAGAAAATATATTATAATAACTTTTTATATAATTCTATAATAGTTACACATAGTCAATAAAATTATCATTAATTATAATAGTCCTTTTTGTGGTAACATAATTATAATAGTTTTGTTATCATTAATTAATAATATAATAATTGTACATATACAATTTTAATGATATAATAATATGTTCAATTATCATTTTGTTTATATTATTTGTTATTATTTTCACATTAAATAATTTTGAATAAGATATTTTACGGAGTATTTTTATTGTGTTAATGAAAAAGAGATTTGAAAGTATGATTGAAAAAAATTAATCAATAATTATATGTAAGGGTAACGTAAATTCAAAAACTTACTTTAATTATCAAGATTAAGAAAATGGTGGGTCATAATTTTCTATATGAATGACACATGAAAAACTTTTCATAGAATGAGTTTTAAATATTAGTATTATAGATTATAGATTAAACTGTTGGTATATCTTTCAAATAATTAACTTAAAAATTCGTTTACAACCATATGAGTTATTTTTTTATTGAACATTCGAGTATTTAATAATTTATACTACAATACATCTAATTATACTTATGAGTTATGACATGTTATAAACCTAATAAAAATATATATAACGGTAATAAATAATAGATGAATGAGTTGACTGGATGCCGACTTGATGAGATTTTAAAACGGATAAATAGAGAACGCCTTTGCATCATTGATTAAAGATACCACAAAATGTGTCCAATGATATATCAATCTCTTGCCTGAAAACGAATAAAGCCTTCTCTCTACATTTTTTTCAAAAAAGAAAAAAAAAGTAAAGTATTCTTGATCATTCTTCATACAATCTTAAAAGATACCTTCAATTCTTTAAACTCCAAAGGTGTTAGCTAAGGTTAGAACTAATTAAGAACTCAAGTAGTTAGATGTGTAACGAGTTTGAAGGATATATATATACCATTAACTCGTTTGTGTCATTTATTTTAATCAAAAAAATCTTTTAAATATTTTTTAATATATTCATGCAAAATCTTTTTAGTAAAAGTAGAATTATAAGAAAAAAATATAAAAAATATTTTTTTAGTTGCTATAAATTTTATTTTCTAAAAAAGATGTTTAAAAAAAATAAAGATCTTTTACTATTATATTCAAATGTAAATTGATTTTATATCCAAACACAAATAACTTTTTTTTTCAGAAAGATTTTATTTAAAAAGATGAAATAAGAAAAAAAAAATTTCCTAAAATTTCCTAAAAACCAACCCAATACGTATTATTGTGAGTAGAAGCACCTACCTAACTACCAGCACCATAATTCAAATAATATAGAGTATTTTTGGCGAGGCCAAAGAAACATTCTGCACGAAAAATATTCACGGTTCAGATTAAATATTGTGATGCGGCGTATCTTCATCTACATATGGTTGCAGCACACAGTATCATCAACCCTCATTTAGCATAACTACTTAACATATTGGCACGTCGAAACGTGAGAACCTCTTCGTAGTGTCCATTGTCTAATGTCAACACGAACGTGATTGCTACGTACCACATAATCCAAAACCCTTTATTTCTCTCTTGTTCTTCTTCCTCTTCTTGTGTTATATATATAAATATAAGAACTTGTATATTTGCAGTGCATGCATAAGGAAGAAAAGAAATCTTATAGTTTATTTGGTTACATTATATTTTCTGGGGCTGCAAGATTAAGCCATCATGAAGAACATGAACATCTCTTTGTGCTTGCTTCTCATAGCACTGTTGCACTTAGGCTTAGGGGCAAGTGTACCCTCAAGCTTCAACTATGGTGATGCCCTTGACAAGAGCTTGATGTTCTTTGAAGCACAAAGGTCTGGTAAATTGCCACCTCAGCAGCGAGTCAAGTGGCGTGGTGATTCTGGTCTCAACGATGGATTTCAGCAAGAAGTGAGTCCCCACGAACCCTTTTGAGTTTTGAGACTTGAAATCTCTTTTGAACACGGCTATAGCTATTAGACACCAAATTGATATGTGGTGAATCACGTGCAGTAAGTGTAGATTTCAGTTAATATAAGTGTTGAATATGATATCAAGTAATAATGGACGACAAGTATTACTAAAGACACTGTATCAATTCAACACTTATATATATAACTGAAATTCATGCTTAGTTGCATTCGATTTCGGTGCCTAAATAAGTACGTTCAAATAACAAATATGGAGACTCAATAAGCTATGGATTTTCTGCGTTTTCAATTTTTATGGTTGTGTTATGTGTTCAGGTAGACCTGGTGGGTGGGTACTATGATGCTGGAGATCATGTGAAGTTTGGGCTGCCGATGGCATACACTGTGACAATGCTTGCATGGGGTGCCATTGAGTTCAGGAAGGAAATCACAGACCTGAACCAAATGGGACACACATTATGGGCCATTAGATGGGGAACTGACTACTTCATCAAAGCACATCCTCAGCCTGATGTTCTTTGGGGACAGGTAAACCTAGTGGAACAGACACACACTAGAGTTCTACTGTTTGGTCACCAATTTGTGCCTAATTTATTATAGTATTATCATGCACAAGTTTTCTTAAGACCACCATAAACCTTTTACAGTGATTCAAATCTTTTATCATCTGGGTTAATATATTAGTTTCTAGTGGGGAATTTGATGAACAAAAATCAGATTTAATCATTCATTGGTGGGGTTTTCTCAAAAGCAAGTATTACTCCGGTTGATTGTTGAGCATGCTTCTAATATAGTGCGATTTTGCTTTGCGCTGAGAAATTTCAGGTGGGTGATGGAGCCTCTGATCACTACTGCTGGGAGCGTGCTGAAGACATGACAACTTCAAGAACTGCATACAAAATTGATGAGGAGCACCCTGGCTCTGATCTTGCAGGTGAAACTGCAGCTGCATTGGCCGCAGCAGCCATAGCCTTCAGGCCCTACAACTCTTCTTACTCTAGCCTCCTGCTAGCTCATGCACAACAGGTAAACCTTCCCACAAACTGATTCAGGATCAGAGGACTTGAAAGCAATGCATGTCATGATATTACAACAACAATCTAAGCCTTATCCCAGTAGGTGAGGTCGGGTAAGCTTTATTAAAGAGTTAAGTGCAGCTGATCCCAAGCCCAAATAAAAGAGGAGAGTCTTGTTAAGATTATCGACAGTCAACATAAAATTTTGTTGAATCTTTATGGCAATGCATGTCTTGACATTAAAGAAACTAAAGTAACAAAAGGGTGATCATAGTTTGGTAAAATTTGTCTGCAAATAAGAACTATTAATCCCAAAACACAACACAGTATACAATTCTCTCAGTGAAGATTGAGTAACCGTAGATATACATTGGTTTCAGAAAAATTTTCCTGTTTCCGATTCAGTTTTCAATATTAATTTCAAAATTTACACCTTGCTTTCATTCTGATATTGACGTTCTTCATATTTTTGTGGCAGCTCTTCACATTCGCAGATAAGTTCAGAGGTTTATATGATGACTCCATAGCTTGTGCTCAGCAATTCTATACTTCTTCTGGTTACTCAGTGAGTATATCATAACTCTATTCTGTCTTTACTCATATTTGTATCTAATCATGCATGCCTAAATCAAATGCTCCTGGTGAAGGATGAATTGTTATGGGCTGCTGCCTGGCTGCATCAAGCAACTGGTGATGAATACTACCTAAAGTATGTAGTGGACAATGCTGTTTATATGGGTGGAACTGGCTGGGCAGTAAAAGAGTTCTCTTGGGACAACAAATATGCTGGTGTGCAGATCCTCCTATCAAAGGTAATCCCTACAATAACCTGTTTTCCCTATTTGCAAGCTAGTAAGCAAAAAATCCTTTTCATATAAGGAATTATTATTTTCTTCTAACATGTAAATTATAGTTTACAAGGGTGAGTTCTTACATAACAATAAGGTTGCTGCCTTGACCTGGAGGTTAAGGATTCAAATTATGAAAACAGCTTATTTGGAAAATAGGAGTACTACTACATACATCTACTCTTCTGAATCCCATCAGCTATGAGTCTTGTACACTGGACCCCCTTTTGTGTACATTATAGTTGATAGAAACTTGCAATAAATGATCAAATCTAATTTGCAGGTCTTACTGGAAGGAAAGGCTGGTTCTTACGCCTCTACACTGAAACAATACCAGGCCAAGGCAAATTATTTTGCCTGCGCGTGCTTGCAAAAGAATGATGGTTACAATGTCCAGAAAACTCCAGGTTAGTCACTAAAGTGGAACATCAATTTAACTATTAAATTCAATTCTTCTTTTTTAAAAATGGACTGCATCAACACACACACTTTCAATAAAGAGACTTCCAGAGAAAATTGTTTGACAGATTCATTTTGTTCTGCTTTTTAGGTGGCTTAGTATACGTGCGTGATTGGGACAACATGCAGTATGTTACTTCTGCTGCATTTCTTTCAGGTGTGTACTCTAATTATCTCTCAGCTGCAAAAACACAGCTCAACTGTCCAGAGGGTCAAGTTCAGCCTCAGGAGCTCCTCAATTTTGCAAAGTCACAGGTATGTATAATAACTATTAGCATGTTTGGATTTTCATTTGAAAAGCTCCGAACCATGGTTTAGGAGTTGCAAACAGAAATCCTAACACGCACCATATATTGTTTTGGATTATGTCCTATCTATGGCTGATCATGTGCAATGGTCTACTATGTGATCTTGCACGCTGAAACTTTTGGAATTTGGTTTACACAGGCTGACTACATCCTTGGTGAAAACCCCAAGGGCATGAGCTACTTGGTTGGATATGGACAAAACTATCCTCTATATGTTCACCACAGAGGGGCTTCCATTGATTCAATCTTTGTTCTTCAGTCAGAGGTTGGCTGCATCCAAGGATTCGAGGCATGGTATAGCCGCCTTGAGCCGAATCCTAATGTCATCTGTGGTGGCCTTGTTGGAGGTCCCGATAAGAATGATGACTTCTCTGATGACAGATCCAATTATGAACAAACTGAGCCTACACTCTCAGGATCTGCCCCTCTTGTAGGCATCTTTGCTAAGCTGCAGAGTTTATATGGCAATCCAGGTGAGGCAGGATCTGTATTCAGCACTAATCTGCTCTCTTGTATGCATTTTCCTCTATGAAGCCTCGATCACTTTTTTCTTACTTGTCACAGGTTCTAACCATAATCAATCACCAGTGCCCCAGCCCAAAACACCAAGTGAGTAACATAGTCAAAATAGACGAAGTAGGACTATACCAAAAGGGTCTAAAGTTCGATAAAATTTTTAAAGTTTCTACTAATATAGTTTGTTCTATAAATCTGACATCTATTGGCTTGACAGATACAACATACTCGGGGAAAACACCAGCACCTAAAACATCACAAGGTGAGATCTAATATAGCCCTCCAGCCTCTCATTGCTTTCCAATTTTTTTTATTGCAAACACTGACTGGAGAATGATGAGGTTATGTTGCAGGGGCCCCAGTTGAATTCCTTCACTCAATTACTAGCTCATGGACTGTTGGAGCTACAACTTATTATCGCCACGAGGTGATAGTCAAGAACAGTTCTGAGAAGCCAATCACAGATCTTAAGTTGGTGATTGCGAATCTCTCAGGCCTATATGGGGTCTCTCTCCAACAACAGAGAAGAACACCTATGAACTTCCCCAATGGCTCAAGGTCTTGAACCCTGGCTCAGAGTGTATATTTGTTTATGTTCAAGAAGGACCCCAGGCAAAAATCTCCATCCAAAGCTTCCACTGATCATTTTGGTAAAGGAATGGAAGTGAAGAGTACATTTGATTTCCAAGAGGCAACAAAAGGCATTTCTTTTATTTTTCTTTTTCACACTGATGCAATTTGACAGTTAAACTTCTGTCACTTCATGATTGTATACTTTCAGTATCAACTTGTCCATCCATACCTTGCAACTCACACATATAATTGAAATATCGGTTTCTCAAACTTACTTCGCTTTTAACAAAAGCATATTGAAATATATATTATGTTCTACACACAACCAATATATGCAAAATGTGGATTTTCATTCTTGTGGGAATTGGACACGCGGGTGGACACATATTATATACTAGCATAAGAAGTGCATGTTGAAACGTAATTTCATGCAGATCAGATAAACATAGCAATGCACTTTTATTTCCCATGTATATCCCAATTAGAGCATAAATCAATGTCAACATTCTTTCATTCATAATCATATGATGACCTGCAATTCTGAGCACATTACAGATAGAAAGGTTTAAAGTCGTGAGGAAAAGAAAAAACTATGGAAAAATAGCCCGCAAAATGAAAAGCAAATACTCAAGGTTGAGAGCAATAAACAAAAGTAACATCATTGCTATGCTAATTTAGTTGACACTTGCATTTGTGAGGTAGCTACCACTCAATGCTGGTCCTTGGGAATGTCAAGGTCTTTAAATATTGGACTATCAACTCCAACACCCATAGCATTGAGACCATTGTCAACATATAGAACAGTACCAGTGATAGCAGATGCCAACGGTGATGCTAAGAAGGCAGCCACGTTACCCACCTCCTCTGTGACATGGAATTTTAACTCAGTTGTGCAAATAATCACATAGGACAAATGGAAATGTTACATTACAAGGGAGGATCCTTATGGAAATATTACCTGCTGATAGTTCTTTCTGTAGAGGTGCATTGGCTAGTGAATAATCAATCATCATATCAATGAATCCAATTGCTTTTGCAGCACGACTTCTCAGTGGACCTAGAGGCAAAAGACAATGTGTCAAAATGTAAATCAGAAGAACCAAATTCACCGGCATGCAAACAACCAGCCTTGCAGGAAAAAATTCAAACCACGTACAGAGCAGGGGTGCCTGAATGACAAGCAAAGAAGGCCGAGAAATTTTTAAAAAAGTTTATATATAAGATATCTGGATCATTTAATAGAAACTTGTGCATCCATGGCATAAAAGATCAAACTCATCAGACTGTGCCCCGTTTATGAAAAATGTCATACAAAATGCAGACCACCCCACTAACCAATTACATTAAATGAGGGCTCATTAAACAGAAGTCACAAGATCAGACAAATTCATTAATTACTAACTAATTTAGATAGAAGGAAGAAGACATCAATACCAGCAGAAATAGTGTTGACTCTAATCTTGCGCTTTCTACCTGCCTCAAAAGCAAGCACCTGAAAAGGCATAAAATATGATACTTTTAGGCATCCAACAGCAAGGAGAAAAACTAACAACCAAAAATGAAGCACAACAACTCCAGTCTGAGTCTCTGAGACGGTATGCGTTTGGAAAAAAGTTGAAACTTGAAAGCTTACTCGGGTATCACTTTCTAGTGCGGCTTTAGCAGAACTCATACCACCACCATATCTGTTTATCATTTTAGTTCACAAATATTGTCCATATATATATGAAACTCAAAATAATAAGAACTTTTTAAAGGCGTAACCAACATACCCAGGAATGATCCTCTCTGAAGCAATGTATGTGAGAGAGATTGAAGATCCACCTACAAAGAGAAAACAGAAAGGTAGGCTAAAATGACAAATCAAAATAAGGAGCAATGTAATGGAAGAACTCTTAGATAAGGTACATGCCTGGGTTCAAGATTGGAAGAAAATGCTTGAGTAAAGAAACATAGGAGTAACTAGATGCAGATATTGCAGCAAGATATCCTTTTCGCGATGTCTCCAACAGTGGTTTGCTCACCTATAACAGAGTTAACTGCTTACTAAAGCCAGAGACCAGCAGTACAAGAAACTTTAATGGTTATTGGTTGTTACTGTATTTGCCATACCTCTGGTCCATTGGCAAGCGAGTGGACAAGGATGTCGATGCTGCCAAAGTCTTCCTTAACAGTTTCAGCAACTTCCTGAAAAATAAAACAATGAACTAGAGATGTAACAATGATAGCCTTATGCAGCCAGGCAGCGAAACTTAGGAAAAGAAAACACCCCAACCCAAATGAAAAGATGCCTACTAGTAATGAACCACCTCTCTTAGTCAAAAATGAAAGACTAACATAGTAAAATCAGTTAATTACTGTTTGATTTAATAAAATAATTCAAACGTACAGCAAAAAAACCACAAAAAACAAAGTTACAGTAATTCCAGATTTGCTAAAGGAAAAAGGTAGAGAAGGAGAAAAAGAAGGGGGAACAAAAAAGGTCCAGCTTAGAGACATTCGGTAATACACACATTAAAAACATATGAAGAAATATGAATATTTGATCTTACATCAAACAAAACTAATCAAACTATAGCCTTGAAATACAATACAAGAAAGTCACTTGAAATCACATTCATAAGAAATGAAAAGAAGAAAGACAACATGAAAGAGCAGAACAAATTGTTCCTTATGTGAGTTTTGGCGCTTCTGCTCCTGTGATTCTGGATGTCAATATTTAGCAGAAAGAGAACCAATTACCATTTTTGCCACTAGATTTGTACAAAATAAAAACAAGGTTGTCAATGGCGGATGGCGGTTTATGGCGGTGAGCCAAAAAACCGCCATAAAAATATGGCGGATGGTGTTGCGGGTTATGGCGGAAGCCATGGCGGACTAGAGAATATATAAAAATATATATAAAAAAAATAAAATACAAAGACATAATATATAATCAAAGCCACAAATACATAATTAACATACTAATTCATTCATTAGCTCCTCCCTTGACATATTTTTTGTCTTAAAATAACACCTGATAAAAAATAAGCAAAAATATGTGGTAGTTTTATTTTTTTTTTAGGTCAGAAAAAGTTTTAATCTCAATAAAACAGAAACAGGATTCTACCCCAAAACTAAAAGAGCACTAACACAAGACACGGCCCACACCCAAATACAAAAATGAAAGCCCAAGAAAATCCACACACCCTAACCCATGCCCATGACCTTGACTGAAAAACCCACACTCCTTACTCAAAAATATAACCAACACACGTGTCCAAGATCCACCCACTCACCAAGCCATGCAAACCCAAAGAGAGAAATAAAACTAGATCTGAGATCTAAATATCTGACCCCAAAAATTTTAAAACAAAAAAGCAGAGACAGCAAAGAGCAAACAGAGTGCAGGCAGACGCGAACAATGGAGACACGCGGCTGGCGAAGAGAAGAGAGAGACTGAGAGACCGAGAGAGAAAAGGAAGCAGAGATGTAGCACCCTGGCCGCTGCTGCTGGTGAGCCGCCGCTGCTGGTGTGGCGCGCTGCTGCCGCCGCTGGTGTGGTGCGCTGCCGCCGCCGGGAGCACGCGTGAAGCAGCGAAGCAGCAAAGCGGCGAAGCAGAGAGCAGAAGCACGAGAAGCAGAGAGAAACTGAAAGGCTAAGGCGGAATTGGTCGGGTATTTGGGTCTCTCATTATGAGGGAAGGGTGAAAACCCGAGAATACCCTTAAAAAATTAAAAAAAAAAAAAGGCGTTTGGGGGCAATTTTCCGCCATGGCCGCCACGAATCCGCCATAGCCGCCACCGCCATTTCGGCCGCCATGACCGCCACGCCATACCGCAACGCCATCCACCTTTCCATTGCGGCAGGCATGATTTCCGCCACGCCATGGCGCCATGGCGCCGCCATGGCCGATTTTTAATAACACTGAATAAAAATTCTAGTTTGGTACCATATGTATATTAATCAAGATTTATATCCAAGATGGCAACCAAAGGAGCATTTTAACCATGCAACAAAAAATACTTGAATATACCTGAACTGTCCATTTAGTGGATCCGGCATAGCGTTTGTTTGTTTTGATCTATACAATTTTTCAAAAAAGAAAATAAAAAAGTAAGTATGCGAATATAAATGATGAAATGCATGTACTTTGCATCTTTGTTTAAGAAAAGGGGTATCTCTTCTTTACATCTTCTGGTACATCCTCAGGATTGTCAAAAACTGCATCCAAGGGATAAACTTTAGTAATCTCCATCAATGAACCATCTGGTAATCTGGAAAACAAAGTTTCTTATTAGCAGCATCTTACATAGTCAAATGACAAAATCAAAAGCATTGTTTAACGTCATACACGCGTGAGTCATCAAATTTTCCACGTCGGAGGCAGGACTCAAAGATATTCAGAGCCTGCAGAAAAGGTTCACAGTTGGTAGATGTATCACTATAAAAGACTGGAAAACAAGGTGCAGATCCAAAAGCCTGCAGAAGGTAGTCAATCTGCATACCGACCGATAGTTACCCATTTTTTATACAAAAGAAATAAATAACTTACAGGTACCCATGTGCCAACAAGAATTTCAGCTCCCGCTGCAGCAAGAGATTTTGCAATTGCCCATCCATATCCATTGTCATCAGCCACACCGGCAATAAAAGCCCTTTTACCTACATATAATGCTTCATTCAGTAGAGCACAACTTATTCTATGAAAATAAAATCTATGACCAGACAACCAACAAAATGTTTACAGTCAATATTAAATAAACTTAATTAATTTTGCTGAATTTATCAACAAAAAGAGACAAATCTAGACACTAGCTAGTCATTCATATATTTTACTGTTATATACGACGGCCTCAGTTGTCAAGACCACCTTTCAATAGTTTCTACGGCCAAATAAGAGCCAGTTCTCATGTGGCCAATAGGATATTTCATTCAAGTGGCTGACTTGCACAACAATTCTCAGCACAGTATACTTCAGGTTAAGTTGTCAAAATATAACACTTCCCATAATCAGTATTTTAGACATCACAAAGGCATAAATGTAAGTCAAAATAAAATATTCGCAAGGAGCTTCAGGTAAAATGAACAATAACCTTTCAAATTAATCGGTAATCCCGAGGCTGGACTCTTTTCACTAGACTCGGACATTGCCTTTGTAACAATTCTTTCAAATTTTATGGTAGATGATGTAAAGCCCCGCTGAAAAGGTTGCATTGATGCAACATGACACACACTTGCAAGAGTATTCCACGATCCCACCTTGGACTTGCCACCAAAAGCTACAGCACCTGCATCTGCAAACCTCTGTGATGAAGGGACGCATGATCTTGACATTGCAATTTGCAAGCCAGAAAATGATGTTGCCGCCATCTTCAATGAACGTAGTATGGCAGAAGGGACCCTAAATCTACATGAGGAGACTTGCATCAATACCTTAAAAAATATTACAGAAAATACTCTACTGATTTCTCTTCTTTAAAAATCAGTACTTAACCATGAAATAGAGAAAGACCAGTTACCAAAAGCTCAGACAAATGAGGATGTCCAGAAATAGTTATTCAATTAAACAAAATAATTCCAAAGTCTTAAAATTTCTCACCAAACACTTTGAACTATAATTAAGATGTAAAGAAATACTAAATTTATTGCTAAGATGGTTAAATTTGTCGCAGATTCTGGAAGTCATTAACAATGAATAAGCAAAAAATTAACTGATTCAGTAGTCCACCATTACTTCTTGGAATTCTACAAGCCCCAGCTAAAAATTTCCTTCCTATATTTCAATGAGAAAAACACTTAGGCTAATCAAACAAATTAAGGCCATCTGAGACAAAAGACCGAAACATTCTTAATCATGGGAAACCAGCTACTTCAATGAGATAATAAAAAACTCAGCTACCCAGTAATCAAAACAAGAGCATAATATTTCAAATTACAATTAACTTGCGAATTTGTTTCCAAAATCTTCATAATGAATGCTAAAACCCTTTCAGCAGCACTCCCATAGTACCAGCAGTCTAAACATCTTTTCACAGAAATGAAAAATAAGCAAGAACCACGGATCATCTGTTAGTGTTAGCCAAATCAATTCTGAAATCTCCATATACAAACAAAGCTTGGTTGAGCACATAATGCAGCAAAAAAATGCGCCTCGAATCCGTGGGAAAAAGAACAAAACGTTAGCTCATATTCATCCAATCAAAGACAAACTCAGCAACATTCTCATGAAGTCTGAGACAAAAACTTCATTTCTCACTAAACCCCACAAAAGCATTCACATGATACTCAAGTAATTCAACAATTAGAAGACACTAACACTAAAAAAAAAAAAAAAAACAGAGAGACAAGGTGGGGGTGTTACCTCTTGGCAGTGAAAGCGCCAATGTGGGGGAGAAAGATAAGAACTTGGAAGGAGTAATGTGGGTTTGAAAGGAAATGAGATAATGGGTCGATGAGAACGATGCTGAGTTCAGGGATTGGAGGCTTTGGAAGTGTCGAATTGCTGCTTATTAGTTGTGACTTAGCTACTTTCCCAGTCCCACAACACTTGTTGGTACAAAGCGAGGTTTACAGCTTGCGTAACCAGGTTCAGCTGCACGTGCCACGTGCACTACTTCAAGTGCTGTCCCTGACATTTTTGCTACTTTGGACTTTGCGGCTTTTTAAACATGATTGCGGTAAAAGCCCATTAATACGCTAGACTCGCTGAGTAGCACAAGTTCAAGGGAAAAACAGCAGTAATACAAATAAAGAAGTTAAAAAATAAATAAAAAAGCACAAGTAACAATGGTTAAGGGCCTTGTCTGCAATGTATTTTTTAAAACAGTTTTTGATTTTTAAAAATAAAAAACTCAAAGAAGTTGTTTAACTTGTTTTCTTGATATTAGTTTTAAAAATTAAAAAACATATTTTGAGTTTTAAAAACAGAAAATAACTTTTAGGTGTTTTACAAAACAAAAAACAAGCAACTCATCACCTCCTCCCGATGACTACCATCAGCGCCATCCTTAACCAACACCGACGCCATCACGACCAGGACCATTTGACCACCACCTCTTCCCCAATTGGTCACGCGCGACTCATCACCATCGGACCACGAAGCACATCCGCAACTAGAGCTGGATGGGGTCGTGACGCAGGCTAACCCATTTAACTCGCAACCGCACAAAAATGAACCAGAAATTTTTAGTCCACCAACCTGCGGACTTTTTGATCGCTCCACCAAGCTCGCAGGCTAAATGGGCCTAGCCCACGATTTCCGGACTAGCCGCCTAACCCGCATAAAAATTAAAATGTTCTGGTCCATACCGTTTCTAGCCCACAAACCAACATTACTACTAAGCGTCCAATACTCTATTCACATAAAAGCTACCAAGCTGCCAAGCCCAAGGGTCACGTGGCCTAGTCTTCAACTCTTAAAGAGTAAAGACATAATTACACATTCACAATCACACTAGCCAGGAGACACTAGGGTTGGGAATTTAGGATCTCATTCTTCCTTCTTCACTATTCTTCATCACTTAAGAAGTGGTGACCTCTCTCTCTCAAGTCTCAACTCTCACCCACTTGCCACCAGCCACCTTCTCAGCCCGCCATCTCGTTTCGCCTTCTGGCTCTCGTGTCCTCGGCCTTTCCCCTCTCCCTTCAAAAGCCAGATGCCCAGATCTTACTCTCGTCTCTCGTCTAAGTCGTCTCGCCACACAACCACTTCGCCCGACCCCGCAACCTCGAAATCTCCACTCTCCGCCTCAGCGATCAGGAACCTCTGACCTCGTCTTAGATAAGTTCAAATCTCTCAAACTAGGTATTTGATTGACTATCTATGCCCTAGCTCAATGCATAGCAGTCACTGTCTCTGAGTCTCCACCCCTTCTCTTGCTCACCTCACCGTGTTCTTCTTCTATCTGTGTTCTTCTCTCTCTGCTTCACCTCCGTACTTATTTTCGCTCTTTTTTTTTATAATTTTTTGTGATGTATTTTTGCTGGAAGTTTGTAGGAAGATGAAGGTGAATGGTTATGCCTATTGATCATTTTTGCTGTGGTTTTTAGTTCCTCATATGCCCGATGATGCACAACTCAAAATAATGTATTGATCAGTTTTTGCCGTGATATCAGTATGTGGAAGGCTTTTGATGAATGCCACTAGGTATATAATTGTGTATGATTAGTTATAAGCTATGAGATCTGAGGGCATTAATATAGGGTATTAAAAAAGTAAAAAAATATATATATGAAAGAAGAAAAAAGCTAGTTCGCGGGTTGGTCCGCGATTTGGGTCGGGCTTCTTGTTGGGCCTAAATGCGGACTGGTCTGCGACTAGTGGGGCGGGCTCGGACTAGTCAAAAGGCTAGTCCATTTATGAAGCGGACTGATCCGGCCTGTTTAATGTTGGTCCATCACAAATCGGGCTAAACGGGACTGGTCCGCATACCCAGCTTTAGCCGCAACCACCGAGAGCAGCTCCTTAGGACCGCGAACCACTAGTAGTGCCACCACAAGGGAATTGCACCTCCACGTCGCCCGTTCTCACACCTCCGTCTTCGCGTGAACAGGCCACGGGAAAGCCGCCAAAGCCCGTGTGAGGAACTTGCCGCCATTGAACCTTTCCACCGCCACCATTGAACTCAGCCATCATGAAGCCTATAACAGTGATGCTCCCGTGCGCGGTCACGTAGCGCCATCACTGCCATAGCCCGACGCGTCGCTCCTCTGCGAAGCAACAACTGCGTATAGCAACGAAGCCCGCTGAGACTGAAGCCCGACTATGGAGCCTCCATAGTTTCAGCTCTTTGTTCCTTTTATTTGGTGAGTTACATGGTTTTGGAGAAATGAGAGATTTAGAGTTCCTTCAAAAACTTATCTAAACAAATTCTCAAACTTTGATTTTTAAAAACTGTTTTTAAACTTGATTTTTAAAATATTTTTAAAAAACTATAACACAAAAATTGTTCCAAGGGCCTAAATTTTGCCATAGAAAGATGATTGTATGGATACAAATCTAACTACTTATATTTAGATACACCAATAATAAAGTTAATGAAATCCATATTGAAATGGATGTATATTAAATAAAATTAATGAAGCTCGCTTGGCTAAGAAGATAAATTATGTGGTCTTGCTTGATCTTGCCTTGGGCATATGTTGTCTCATTCTCATAATGGGAAAATTATAGTTATGGCAGCCATAATGCGAGCGGACAACCATTCACGAGATTCGAGGAAAGGAATATGAGGGAAAGTCATGAATGTGGGTGAGGTGCCGCGTGACCTAGGCCCAGATTGGGTCATAGGCTAGTTGTGCATGGATTGCAGGTTGTGGTTATTGTTTGGTGGTATTAAAGATCGGGCTTTACTTACGTATCCATTTGGACCATAAGCCCTCTAGTCTCAAGTCAAATAGACATGAAGAGACTAGAAGGGTTAGATGTGATATTGGAGATGATTATAAATATAATTAGAAGGCCAGTCATTTAAAGTAAACTAAGAATTTAATTTCTACGTAGTGATAGTGTAAATAGAATTTTATCAAAGTGACATATCGTAGAAAATAACTATTCACTATCATAATTACTTGCTATAATTTGTCATATAAATTAAAATCATAAACTAAATCCTTATCCTTAGAGGTGTAAATCATTAAGGGTTTGGTTGCTATTTTTAAAAACGTATTTTAGTTTTAAAAATAAAAAACCAAAAGAAATTGTTTGGTTGGTTGTTTTGTAAAACTTGTTTTTAAAAATCAAAAAACAACATTTGCTTTTTAAAAACCAAAACACAAAAACAGTTTCAACTTGTTTTATTGTTTTACAAATGATAAAAATGCGGTGGCAAATTTGCAAATATGATGAACTTTTGGTTTTTGCTTGCCTTCGATACCTGTGGGGAAGCTTCTCACGTTTTATCACCATTCAGCCTCCCAAACTCCATCATCATTGAGCTCCTTCCAAGCCCACCGCCACCCCATCTCCTTCGCATGCATATCGGCCTCGAGGGCGCAAAGCCCTAACCTCCTCCACGAGAAGCTCGGCCAAGACGCAGCTACCCAGCCGTGACTCCGTGATCCAGACCGCGACATTGCGACCCCGTGAGCCAGCGGAACCCGCGATCACGCGACCAGCCGCGACCCGCGATCCATGCAACCACGCGACCCGGCGACCCATCCCACCCGAGACCCAGCGCCACGCCCAGATCCGCCATGACCCGCTCCTCGACCAAGATTCGCCGTGACCCAGGTACATGAACCACATCTTCCGTCCTCTATTCCTCCACGTCGTGAGTCCCTCCTTCTTTCTCTCTCTTCCTCTGCTTCTCTACTCGAGCCTTTGCTTTGTTGTTGTTGCATATTGTTGTTGTTGTTGACAATCTCGGTCATAATTCCTCAATGTGTTCATAGTTCACATTGTGGCATTGTTGGGTTTATTTTACTGTTCAAACATTGCCTAATTTCGTTGGTGTTAGCTTTGAATGGTTGTTTGGTTGTTAGCCATTCAAACATGGCCTAATTTTGCTGTCAAACATGGCCTAGTTTACATTGTGGCATTTATTGGTTTATTTTGAATGATTGCCTTTGGGTGTTAGCGTTTGGGTTTGTTTCCTTTTGTTATGGGCAAAGTAGTGGACCCAATCGAATTGGTTGTGTGGCTTTCGGCATTGTGAGGAAGATGGAAATTCCATATTGCATTGTTAAGGGAAAGGCCTGCTTGGGATTAGTATGTTTGGTTTGGATATTGTGTTTTCTACATGTTGGATGACTTGATCAGATATCCTTGACAACCCTGAGCTTGTGACTGAATTAATCTATATGTTTTTGCTCCAGATTGTGCACAAGAAACCCCTCTGTTTTGTACTTGACATCTGTTAAGAATGAAGACAAATTGGAGTTCGCAGAGTCCTGGAGGCTATCAAGGTGGTGTCGAATTGATGGAACTTTTGGCCATTTGCTTTATTTCAATATGAGTACCATCACAGGCATTTTATTTTATTACAAATGAGTGTCATCCTTGGCTTCAGCTTTTAGAGATTTGTAGAATCTTGTCAATGAGGAGATTAGAGTTAGATTTTTCAATGGAAAATTTTTTGTGTTGACTGAGTTGGAATCAATTGAAGCCTCAGTGAAGGAATTATATCCCATAATTCAGGGTAGCGAAGAAACCATGAAGACACAATCAATTCAAAAGAATGTTGATGAATTAGGCGCTTTGGAGAAGCTTTCACAAGGATTAGATCTTCTTGCAAAGGAAGTGGATAGTTTTTTCCAAGTAGTTTTAACTAGCTGTAATGCCTTGTTGTCTAATATGAAGGGTTTTGTGTTTCTAGGATTGATATAGAATATGATATTGTTTGGTTTGTTATAGTCTAAGTAGCATGAGTTATAGTTTATATCAGTGTTATTGAGATACTATGTAAATGTGGGTTGTTCTGTGTAATGTAACAGTTATATATATATTGAAAGTTTTATTGTATTGAAGAAGTAAGTTAAGTAAGCTAGTGAGATATTTTCATCTTGATTTGTTAAAGTTCAATAAGTTGAGCTCATAAGTCGAGTTTGAGTTAATGATTTGAGCTCATTTATTAGAATAGGAAGTTATATTAAGACTATTTTTAGAGTAGGAAGTTATATTAAAATTTTATTTATTAAGTATGTATGAAAAATATAATCTATAAAACATAATAGTTAAAATTTGTCATTTATAGTAATGCAATTTGCCAAACAATTTTCTATTTTATTAGTTTTAAAAGTTGTTTTTTAAAAAAAATATCCAAACAGGTTTTCTATTTTTTACCATTATAAAACAGTTTTAAAATTAAATTGTGAAACAAGTTTTCTGTTTTTAAAAATTGAACTGAAACTTGTTTTTTAAATAATTTAAGAACAAAAACACTTCCAAACAACCCCTAAGTCATTATTTAGGGGAAAACTTTACTTAAGATTCCAAATTGAAAAGGTTATCTTGAATAATGCTTGTGAGAATGTAAAATGAAAAAAGAAAAAAATGTTCAAGTATCTCCTAGGTCCCTAAAAAAAAGTAGATTTTGATTTTGATTCTTGAAAAATATTTTTTAGTTTTGTTTCAAACAATTTTAAAACTGTTTGGTTTTTGTCCATCCTGTTAATCTATGAATATTAAATGTTGAGCTAGTTAACATAAGATCATATTATCTAGTCCCACATAATAGCTAGAGCCAGTGATCTTATATGGCAAATCTTAGTCTTATGTGTCAAAATCTTCGTCCAATAAATCATTGGATAAATTAAAAAAAATCATCTAACTTGACCCAATATTCAAGTAGGATTTTGATTCATATGATTGTGATATAATATGTAACATTATGGGTTGTTATGCACTATTGGATGACGTGATTTTCTATTACTAACTCAAAATTTAAGTGAGACAAACTAATAGCAAGGACTAAAAACAAATAGATTTAGGAATGTTTGGACTGGATTTTTTTTTTCTAAGACCAAGAAAATATTTAAGCCTAAATAATAAAAAGGACAACAATAAAGAGCATAAAATTTTACTAAAATTTAATTAGGATTTAATTTAAATGCATTATAAGTGTAAGATAATTTTTTTAAGATTTGGTAAAATTTAATTAATTTTATTCTATTTTTAAAATTTACTTAAGAGGTCTCTATATGTGAAGTCGTTACTCCACCCTCCACCAAGTTTGTGAAATCTTACATCCAACCTCCCATCCATTGCAAATTGCATAATGCCTTTAGGGACATTGGTGTCAAATGGATAAATAGTAATGAATTTAGATGAATTTTATCAAATTTCAATGAATGTCATTGTAATTTGTTTAAGTAATTTTACATAGTTATTCAATAAATACATATGACCTTTGAATATTGAAGGAAGAGTCAAGTATGTTTCATTGATGTAAAAATTGTGATTGGATGGTTATGTAAAGAAAGTTTACACGTGCATCAAAATTAAGATGATTTAATTACAATATTGTATATATTCTAATCATTAAATTTTAAATGAATAAATGAGTAAATAAGTCGTATGAATTTATTTCTGAAAAATAAATAAATAATAAATAAAGATTTTATATATGCACAAAGATTTTGGACCAAGAGTGCTGACTAGGAATCAAAATATCTAAGCCCCGAAACTCGGCAAAGTAAAACGCACAGCTTTGGCGCGCGTTGGCTTCAGCCAGTCCCCCAAAACCCTAACCCTTCTTCCCCAAATACCTAGCTGGACGCGCATATATAAAACGAGAAGCAGCCACAAGCTCTCATTCTCACTCATTCACTCACTCTGCTCCCCTAAACCCTAAAATTCGCAGGGTTTTGTCGAGCCTCCAAAAACCTCCAACCCCTCTCTCTATCTCTCTCTCTCTTCCATTGCAATGGGCAAGTCCAGCAAGAAATCAGCACCCAAAGTATGTATTTCCCCTCAATTGTCTTTTCTATTTTTTTCAATATATCGTGAATCTTGTTGCGTGTTTGTGAACAATTTTTAATTTTTGAAGGGTGCAGTTGTTCTTTCTTTTTCTTTAAAATTATCTTGAAGTCCTTCGATTATAAGCTATTCTTGAACTCGAAATAGGTTTATGCTTTCGCACACACTTCTTTCTTGTTGATTGGCGTTTTTTAACACACACATAAAACAATAGTTTCGCGTACTGTGCTAACTTTTGCTTTTTTTTCTTTTTTGGCCTTGAAGCTTGACGCCGCTCCAGCTGTAGTTCCGACTTCGAAGACTCCCAAAAAGGGTATTGAAATTTCGTTAACTTTGCAGATTCACTATTGTGTATATATTTTCTTTTTCTTTCTTTTTTTCTTTAAAGGACCTTGTTTTATATTCCCACTTCTTATTGTGTGTTTTTTTGTTCTCGCTTTATGGGATCTAAAGAAAGGTTTTTTTTTTTTTACTCCGTTAAGTTGCACAAAGTTTTGTTTTAAATACTTTTCAATCGGGTGATTAGAGTCGCTACTTTGATATATTCGTGTTTTATAACCTAGTTGATAGGCTGAAATATCCTTGTGTGCACAATTGATTGATTTTTTGTGCGTAAAATTGATTGTTTGCTCCTTTTTATTTTTATTTTTTCTTGTTAGTCATTGCTTTCTTGGTCTGTATTTTATTTTGCTGCAGGTAAGAGGCAGGCTGATGAGGAACTTGAGAAGCAAGTCAGTGCAAAGAAGCAAAAGATAGAAGAGGTTGCTCAGAAGCAAAAGAAAGAAGCGAAGGTGCTAAAGAAGAAGGAAGAAAGTAGTTCAGATGATTCTTCTTCAGAATCTGAAGATGAGGTATTGGATATGACTACTTATATCTAATTCTATTGCATTATAAAATCTTAAGCTATGGCAGTGCAGTTATTGTTATTTTGATCTATTTTTGACGTGTTGTCAGTGGCTCACATATTCTTTTCTCATTTTTGGGCTCAGAAACCTGCAGCAAAAGTGGCTTCAAAAAAGCAACCTGCTAAGAACGGCACTTTGGCAAAGAAAGCCAAGCCAGCTAGCAGTTCTAGCTCCTCTGATTCTGAAGATGAGGTATGACATGAGTATTCAAAGTTTAATGCATAATAAAAACTTTTTCTGTGCACTTAATATGAATTGATGTTTTTTTTTTCTTTGATATTGTTTGTTCTTACCTGTCTTCATTTTTCACTTTTTTTGGGCTCAGAAACCTGCAGCTAAAGTTGCTGCTCCTTCAAAAAATCAGCCTGCCAAAAATGGCACTCTAGCAAAGAAAGGCAAGCCAGCTACCAGTTCCAGTTCGTCTGAATCCTCTGATGATGACTCTGAAGAAGATGAAGTGAGTAAAACACATTTCTTAAGGGGATGTAAATAGTCGCCACTTCCTAACTTGTAGTTATGTTTTATTGTTGACTGGAATGCCTACTAATAATTCCTTCTCATTGTTTGTCAGGCACCGAAATCAAAGGTGGTCCCTACTGCAGGTAAGAATGGACCTGCTTCTGCAAAGAAGAACATTCAGCCGATTGAAAGCTCTGACAGTGATAGTGATGAGTCCAAAGACAGCAGCTCTGATGAGGACAATGTAAATTTTGGATTATATATATATATATATATATATATATATATATATATGTATGTATGTATAAGGACTGATTCTTTTGTCTGATATAATAATAATGGAAGAATTGGCTGTTGAAAATACCTAGGTATCCAAGAAGTTGCCTGCCAAGAATGTGCCTGCTAAGAAGGTTGGATCAGACTCAACTTCTGATAGTGGCTCAGATGAAGATGATGTATGTCTTCAATTTTGGTCTTATGATCTATTTTTAATTCAGTGTATTGCTGTTTTCATGTATTATAACTTTTTGGTACCAGAATGAGAAAAAACCAGTAGCCAAAAAGTTGCCTGCTCCAGCAGCTGCTCCAACCAAGAAGGTTGAGACCAGTGAAAGCTCAGAAGACGAGTCAAGTGAAAGCTCCGATGAAGATAATGTAAGTTTGTCGTTATTGGCTGTAACCAGCAATCTTTTTATTTTTAATGACTTCTGGAATGACATTATACTAATTGGATATAATAGGATCCAAGGCTTATTGTAAATGCTGCGTCCAAGCCTCCTGCTGTTGCAAAGAAGGATGATGATAGTTCAGATTCTGATGATAGCAGCTCTGATGAAGACAATGTAAATGTTATTGTTTTCTGTTCCTTTTTTTTGTTTTAAAGTTCTTGTATCCATTATGATTTGCATGAAGACATCAATGTATGATGTGAGAAGTTGAATTTCGTTGTTATAGAAACCTGCTGTGAAGACTGTTTCCAATGTCAAGTCAGCACCTGCACCTAAGCCTGTGAAGAAGGCTCATAGTTCTGATGAGAGTGATTCAGATGATGA
This sequence comes from Dalbergia oliveri, assembly GCA_030441495.1. Taxonomy (NCBI): domain Eukaryota; kingdom Viridiplantae; phylum Streptophyta; class Magnoliopsida; order Fabales; family Fabaceae; genus Dalbergia; species Dalbergia oliveri. Next base: position 141,737 of record JAMLFY010000011.1, read on the forward strand.
TGATGTTAGTTATTCATTGTTGTTCCCTACATTTCTGGGTTACAATTATATTTGATTCAACTTTTTCTCTTTTTCTCAAATTAACTTGTTATCAACCTGAATTTACAGGACTCCTCTGAAAGTGACTCTGAGGATGAAAAGGTGTGTGTGTATTCTTGTTGGAAGCCTGTTGTAATATATGTATGCTCTCATTATGTATGGCTTTATTTTATCAAGTAATCTATCACCTCATTTGGCTATCATCTCATTGGTGCAGAAAACTGCTAAAGTTTCTAATGGTAACAAAAAGCCAGCACCTGTTTTGAAGACAGCTAACAAGAAATCGAGTGAAAGTTCCTCAGAGAGTGATTCTTCAGCTGACGAGGTAATCATTGCATATACTTATTTGAGTGATGTTAGCATTAATGGCAGAAATTGTTCACTGAAAAGGAAACCTGACATTTATTTACTGATGGTTGACTAAGCTTATGACCTGTCAATAACAGGGTAAGATGGATATTGATGAGGATGATAGTTCTGATGAAAGTGATGAGGAGCCTCAAAAGAAAAAGGTAGAAGTCGTGGTATCTAGTCTCTACTTGATCATGTTTTACACCATTTTGTTTTCTGTATGTCATCTTTTGTATTTTTTAATGTTGTTAATCATTATTGACTTCTTTTTGCGGTTGATGACTCTTGCTTTATAGCCTTTTCTATAAAGGTTGTCCTTGACCTGATCTTCTTGTTTAGTTTCGAGGACTATCTACTCACAAGACTCTGAAAAGCAACATATTATTTTGGACACTTTGTAGATCATTGTTTATTTGCAGAGTTTAATTTCTTTGATTGCTTTTCACTACAGCCTGTGAAAGGTTTGAAAGATAGCAGTGACGGTACTGAGAGTTCAGATGACAGTGAGGAAGATGAGAAGCCCTCTAAAACTCCTCAAAAATGTGTAAGCATATAACTGTGTATTGCATATGGCTGTTTGAAGTTCATTTGGTGTGATTTGCTGGACTAATGTAATTTCCCCATGTGGAACAGGCTAAGGATGTGGAGATGGTTGATGCTAACTCAGCTGGAAAGAAAGCTGTATTTGACTGATCCTTTCATTTGATTTTCTGCATTGTAAATGTTCAGACTGGTGACATGGTGATATTTATCTTTGCAGCCTAAAACCCCAGCTACACCTAAAGAACAAAATACTGGATCAAAGACGCTGTTTGTTGGAAACTTGTCATATAGTGTGCAACGAGAAGATGTGTATGTATTATATCTCTTATCTCTTACATGTCTTTTTTGTTTATTGTGTGTCTTGTTTTTCTTATTTTCCAATGTCCAGGGAAAATTTCTTCAAAGATTGTGGAGAAGTTGTTGATGTGCGTTTGTCTAGTGATGATACTGGGAAGTTTAAAGGCTTTGGACATGTTGAGTTTGCTACGGCAGAGGCAGCCCAAAAAGTAAAGTTTTGTACCTCATATATATATAATCCATGAAAATCATCTTTGAACATCCAAATGTTATCTCCTGGTACTTATTGCATTCTAGCCAGTTGCCTTTGGAAGCAACAGTTATAAGTACCTTTTAGATATGCTACTTAATTTTAAAATTATGGAAAGTTGTAATTGAAATATTTTTTGCATTAGAAGTACATTCTTTGGAGGAACTGTCAAGTGTGTGCTTTTAATTAACTCATAGGTTGGAGTCCATGCCATTCATTGTCAAGCTATCTACATATTGTCTATTATTGCCATTCTTGGACGGCTAATAGATGTGTCCTTGATTTGTGTGTAGGTTTACACACATTTGTTTGGACTGATAATCCGTTTGTTTTTTGTAATCATAGGCCCTTGAGTTGAATGAGTATGAATTGCTGAGACGTCCTGTTCGCCTTGATTTAGCTCGTGAAAAGGGCTCATATACTCCTAGTGGCGGGTAATTGTCAATGTTTGTGTGTTATTTTATATTCGTCCCTTTCTTTTGCCTCACTTCATCTTATTTCCTCCTCTTTTTCCTTGGTAATAATTGCAGTGAGTGGAGCAATTCTTTCCAGAGAGGTGGAAAAGGCCAGTCTCATACAGCATTTGTAAAGGGTTTTGATAAATTCCTAGGAGAAGAGGAGGTAATTTTATCTATCATATTTACTAATGCTTCTGATCCTGCACTTGGTTGCGTGCTTTTGACATTGAACATTAACATTCGCATGGCTATTAGTATCGGCAGTAAATTGTGCAAACTTTGTACTTGCAGATAAAAGCTAGCCTGCAGGAGCATTTCAGTTCTTGTGGGGAGATTACAAGGATATCAGTCCCAAAAGATTATGATTCTGGTGCTGTTAAAGGGTATGTTTTTTTGTAAAATTCTATTGTGGTGCTTTATGTTACAATGCAGTATGCTGTTGAAAATTTATTTGCCGTTATTATACTTTTCTCACAAGTTGTTTTTGTCGAAATGATGATCTTGGATGCTTTATAGGAAGACAATATTGCCGTTTGAATCTGACTGACTCGTTTGTTGCAGGTTTGCTTACATGGACTTTACAGATGCTGATAGCGTGAACAAAGCTCTAGAGCTCCATGAAACTGAACTTGGTGGCTATACCCTTTCAGTGGATGAAGCCAAACCTAGAGGTGGTGATAATCAAGGCTCGGGTGGTAGAGGATTTGGTGGAAGGAGTGGCGGCGATCGATTTGGTGGTGGAAGGAGTGGTGGAGATCGATTTGGTGGAAGGAGTGGTGGTGATCGGTTTGGTGGAAGGAGTGGTGGTGGTCGATTTGGGGGAAGGGGTGGTGGCGGTAGAGGTGGTCGAGGAAGAGGTGGTGGTGGAAGGGGTTATAAACCAAACCTTGCTGCAGAAGGAACAGGTATAATTCATCTTCAATGATTAATGCCTTCTTTGAGGTTCTTGGAAGTTGGAAATTTGATTTGAAGATTATATGTAGTTAAGTTGTCTGATTTCTGATGTTTTACCTTTCTGTCGCCGTATATTCATAGTCTTCATTTGGAAACTCAGAATGCTGTAGAATTGTACCATAGTACATGATGAAGTACGTTTGTTTGCATCGATTTTTATCATTAGTTAGTATTTAGAGTTTAACTTGTATTTACTGACAGCATGAAACATTCTTACTGTTGTATCAATGCCATTCCCTATGTTTCCACTTGCAGAATCATGTATAACATTTGTTTCTGCTGACTCAACCTCAATTTTTGTTCAATTTCTGATGGTTTTATTTCTTCGTTTTTCAGGAAAAAGACCACATTCGCTGACGACTAGAGTGGCGGATATTGAATGATTACAATTTATATTTATATTACCTTTTAATTTATTCAGTTGTTATTGCTCCTCAGTTTTGGCAACTTAGTATGAATTCGCAGAGATCGGGGGCGAATGGGGAAATTTTTGTTTTATTCGATGTCGTATATTCCGAATTTTTGTACTTGTGGCTATCCGAACTCTAGATTTGTCGGTCAAAGAGAAAACCATGGTTATTTACTTTGTTGAAGCCCTTATGAAATATATATTTATATTTGACGTCTATGCTTACTTGATGATACTGCAGCCCTTATAAGTACACATGGTTACAGCTCGAATAATTGATTGCACGTACCCATTGTAATTCTTGATTTTCTTCTTAATTTCAATCAACGGGAAAAGAGGAATGTACAAAATGTACAAGGTGTGTGTGCTGATAGGTATCGTGTGTGTAAATTTATAGAAATTTTCAACTGTTAAAATATAAACAAACTAGATAGTAACAACCAGTCATTATTATTCCTATGTGTCATTGTTTATTAATACAATCTAAATGAAGACACTTAGTAGTGATTAATTTAATGATGTTAGTTGCGTCAACGTTTGTTACGTGCATTCTTAAGGCATTGTAAAATCATACGAATTTTTTGTATCTTTCTAGAATCGAAATTAACTAATTCCAAAATATTTGAAAGCGAAATTCCAGTTATCCAGATTCACTGGGACTGGTACACAGTCGTTTCTATTTATGTTTAAAATTTATGTTTGCATGTTGATTTCCCACTAATTTCATATATTGTACTATAATCCTATCGTGTTTTATAATTTTGAAACGTTCTCATAACTTCGTTTTCATATTGCGTTGTCTTAGGATCGCATATACTTAACCAAAAGAAATCTTTGTATCGCATTCGCATATATGTACATGTGTGCTTCATAAATCATAAGTTCTTTACTTGCCGCGTGTCCGAGTAAAAGCCAAAGTTATATAAGAATGGAACATTGCCATCACAATGGTCACAAATAGATAGAAATAACCGTATGGGAAATAGTACATATACATACGTGGAGATTCCGAAGAGATCCAACGACATTGGTAAAAAATGGAAATAGCTATAGGGGACACAGGTACACAATATAACCATAGATTCAGAAGAGATTCCCCATATGCAATCTTAGCATAGACAAAAAATATTATATGGTAATATACCCTAGCTTCCTTACGATTGGCAGAGAGTTGCCAAGCCACCAAGTCCACAAATTAAAAATAAAATGAGCTTTGGATATGCCGTTAACAAAAACACTTGTAATACCCGTCCAGCTATAGAAAATAATATTAAGAACGAACTGGCCTAAGACAATGAAACAACATTCGACAAAAAATGACATCAAATGTTACAGCTAGTCGTGACAATCAAAACAAAATCCTCCAATCTTTGATGCACGGATAATTTAAAATAGTTTATATATTAGTGCTAATACATATTGTATTGGATATTTTATCGATACTTCTAGTCATATTTTACATATTTTTAGTTTGATTTATGTAGTGTCTCTACATAGTATTCATGTCATACCAAATACTAGTATAAGTATCTTTGCAACATAGCCTCCTATCAATATAAATCCCCACATCAAGAAAGCATCATGATATCCACCTAGTTGTACCTCGAAATCTTCTCAAGTTCTCATTATTCATTCTTCTAAGGCAAGAGGAGTGGTGAAACATGTCTGCTGCAGTTCCCTTTCCCTCAAACCTTTTGCCAGGTCCTGGAAATCCTGAATGGATGAGCAAAGCTGATAATGCATGGCAACTAATAGCTGCCACACTAGTTGGCCTTCAAAGTGTTCCTGGGCTCATAATCTTGTATGGAGGAGCAGTTAAGAAGAAATGGGCTGTGAACTCAGCATTCATGTCCCTCTATGCTTTTGCATGTGTTTTTTTCTGTTGGGTTGTGTGGGGTTATAGAATGTCCTTTGGTGATAAGCTCTTCCCATTTTGGGGCAAGCCTGCTGTTGCATTGGATGAGAACTATCTGTTCACTAGGGCCTTTTCTGGGGCATTCCCAAATGCCACTATGGTCTATTTTCAGTGTGTCTTTGCAGCCATTACTTTGATTTTGATAGCTGGGGCTTTGTTGGGCCGCATGAACTTTTATGCATGGATGATTTTTGTGCCCATGTGGCTCACTTTCTCCTACACTTTCACAGCATTTAGCATATGGAGTCCAAACGGTTTTCTCTTCAAACTAGGCATAATAGATTACTCAGGTGGATATGTGATCCATTTGTCTTCTGGGGTAGCTGGTTTCACTGCAGCTTACTGGGTGAGCATCAATAGTTTCTTAGTACTCTCCTACACGACCTTATTATGGTACCTAAACTCACTTCTAAAATTAAGTTAAAATGCTAACACCTTTTAAGATGCACGTACAAAAGTTTTCCTCTTGCTAGAGAAATAACTTAAGAGCAGTAAGTCAGTGACACTTCTACACCTTTTTGATAGATTAGATTCATAGAAAACTTACAAAACAAATATTCTTATCCAATAACCTTCCTTGAATGAACCTATATTACCCGAAAGGATTAGTCACTACGTTTAAAGATAAATACCATGGAAAAAAAATTAAAACAGTTATTTTTTATAGAAGAATGTTAAGTGACTTAATGGTATGGTCAATAAAAGTCTTAGTTTAAAAAGATGTAAGTAGATGGTGTACCCAAGTCTTAACAATGGATTGAATCCAAATTAGACCTCCAAAGGTTGTCATACAATCCTTGTTATGATCCTAGAATTGAAGCCATCTTCTATATTTTCTAGATTATCTCTTTGATCACATTGAAAACAATTGTTGAAAAGGTCTCTTAATCACAAGTGTAATCTTACATCAATATGTGTCCTACCTTAAATAGTAAGTGATCAAAGTGGTGAATGTATAGTAACCTATGTTGTACGGATATTGGTTAAGTATTGGTCAACACGAGTATTTACGGGAATACGATATAAATTAAATTAAAAACACATAAAATATAATTAGAAATATTTAAAAGTGTTGGTAAAGTATCCAATACATATATATCCAGTACAAATATGCTGACTATTTTGAAATATTGGAGAATTATAATGACAAATGTGACTTGGCAGGTTGGACCACGGCTTAACAAGGACAGGGAAAGGTTCCCTCCAAACAACATCCTACTTATGCTAGCAGGGGCAGGTTTACTGTGGATGGGTTGGACGGCTTCAACGGTGGAGACCCATACGCAGTAAACAATGATGCTTCGTTGGCTGTCCTCAACACACATGCTTGCACCGCCACCAGCTTGCTCACATGGGTCATCCTTGATGTCATCTTTTTCAGGAAACCTTCTGTCATTGGAGCTGTTCAAGGCATGATCACTGGCTTGGTCTGCATAACACCCGCTGCAGGTTAGTTTGTAAATCTATAACTTGCACATATATATGCATTATGCTTGCATGGGTACTTCTCAATTTCAAAGAATTAGTAGTATTCGTATTTGTGCGAAGAGAAAAATGCTACAGAGCTGTAAATTTTGTCAAAATTAAATTGACAGAATGATATGACACGATTATTGACTCTTATAAAAAATAAATGAGTCATACCCTTTCATTTAATCTAATATCCACCATAACTTCTATCAAAGATTCTGGTTATATTTTTCTGACCCTGTAAGATTGAGCAATCCTTAGATTTTATGATGATGCCGGAAAAACCTCCACATATGATGTATTATAGTATAGACAATAATAGCTTTTGGTTACTCAAATTCTTACCAGACCAATTTAGAAATCAGCATATTTTAGTTACTTGAAAGGCATGCTTCATTGAATAATTGTTAACTGTTATATTTATATCTTGTGTAGGTGTTGTGCAAGGATGGGCAGCACTTCTAATGGGGGTCTTGTCTGGCTCAATTCCTTGGTTCACCATGATGGTGGTCCACAAGAGATCAAAGCTGCTCCAGAAGGTGGATGATACAATGGCAGTGTTGCACACTCATGCCATTGCAGGAAGCCTTGGAGGAATCCTCACAGGGCTGTTTGCTGAGCCAAAGCTGAACAACTTGTTCTATGGTGCATATGCTAAATATGTTGGCCTCTTTTATGGCTTCCAAATGAAGATGGTCAAAACCGGGTTCAGGCAAATACTAATCCAGTTACTTGGGATCTTGTTTGTAGTCTCACTCAATGTGATAAGCACAAGTTTGATATGCCTCTTAATTAGGCTTCTAGTTCCACTAAAGATGTCTGAAGAGGACATGGAGATTGGTGATGAGGCTGCTCACGGTGAAGAAGCGTATGCAATATGGGGTCAAGGTGATAAGCTTGAGAATGCATGTTCAAAGTATGGAAGTTCATTATATGATGATGTCGAAGCTGCAGCCACCAAGAAAAAGCGTGCTGGCCAGATTGAGTTGATGTAGAACTCCTTAACTAAGTGTTCATATTGGTCTCAATTGAATCATCCTAGAAACAGAATACTAGATAGAGATTTGAGAACATCACCAATAGTCAACGGAATAAGAGCTCAAGTATTAATGTTTGATTGGGACTAATATTTCCCTTCGTTATATATGTATGCTTTTCCCTACTTCATTCTTCACAACAAATAAATCAGATAAAAAATAATAGGAATGTTGTTTCGATCTGTTGCTATCATAAGATCCATAACATATGTGCTGTGTCTTTGTGAAGGATTGATATTATACTCCTAAGTTATCTTCAAAGACTTCTATGGGATTTTTAGATCATGTTTTTTGTTAAATTAGCACTTATGAGATGATTAACATATAGTGATAAAAATCTTTTGTCTCTAGATCATCTCTTCTTTTCATTCATCTTATTCATGATTTGCCATTTGATACTTGTCACCTAGAAAAAAATTTCAGTCATTCACTTCACATGCTAATTAGACATCTTTCTCTTTTAGATAAGGTGTATTTTTGGGTGCCTTGCCTTTTTCTTTAGGCATTGTGCCTAATGTCTTTCTTAAAAAGGTTTGAATATCACGAGTTGGAGCAAGCGGGTGATAGCGCATATGGCTTGAATATTGGTCTAGCAATAACTGGGGAAGGCTTGAACGCAATACCTTATTGTTGGGACCAAAACATGCCATAATGCATTATCATATTGCAGGTTTTGACTTGACATATTGAAACATTTTTAAGAAAGACATTAGCACGACACCTAATAAAAGAAGAAAAGATGTCAAGAAAACGCACCTTTTGGTTAATAATTAAGAAATTTATAGTTTTCTTGATATAAACTCAGTGTCTTCCACGTGTATCTTTAAGTCTTACCAAACTTTGTTTGCTGCTAGTGTTTGGCAATGAGATATCTTGTTTTGATATTCTCAACACCCACAAATAATGTGGGTTCTTAAATGGACCAAGATGAGTTTGGGACCATATGGTCCCTAAATCTCATCCATTTAAAAATGATACTAATGATTGCTATTAATTTTAAATAAAATATATATTTATATTTTAATATTAATAAATATTACTTTTATATATAATTTGTCCCTTTTACCCCTTCTTTTTCTCAATTGTCCTTCCATCACTTAGTGACTGAACTCATCATGGCTTGCTACCACCTTGCCCACCTTCTACCCCTCCTCAACTACAACTCCACCCCCACACCCTCTTGTTATTCCATGTTACTTAGGGGTTGTTTATAAGTGTTTTTATTCTTAAATTTTTTAAAACTATTTTAAAAAACAAATTTCAGTTCAATTTTTAAAAACAAAAAAACAGAAAACTTGTTTGACAATGTAACTTCAAAAACAGTTTTATAATGATAAAAAACAGAAAACCTGTTTGGATAATTTTTTTAAAAAATAACTTTTAAAACTAATAAAACAAAAAACTGTTTGGAAAATTGTATTATGACAAATTTTAACTATTATGTTTTATAGATAATATTTTCCATATATACTTAATAAATAAAGTCTTAATACAACTTCCTATTTTAAAAATAGTCTTAATACAACTTGGTGTCAATTTATATTTATAAATCGATTTATAAGCTAGGCATAATTTTCTTGTTGTCACATCCAATTTGTAATTTGATCACGATATCTTGCCATTTTTCTTGAGCTTTATGGTCAAAAAATTGATGTGCTAGGCTTAACAACTATGTAGTCCTTTTCCTATTGATAATTATTGTCCTAAGTAAGCACTTTAAAAAAATGTTACATGGCCATTAAGCTACAAATGGATGCAACATAATCATGTAACTAACAAATGAACATAATTTATTCCCATCCATTGAATCCTTTGAAGGCATAGTCACAATTGTATACAAATATAAAAATAAAATTTAAAGGGAAAAAAAATGTATAAATCACACTACTCTTCTATGTCCCCCTAATTTCTTTACTAAGAATACAACATAGAAAAACAAAGCAAGCCCACCCTAAAGTTATACAATCAAGTCTCAAAAAAAAAAAAAAGCAAAAGCAGAAAAACAATTACAAGACTCTAATACAATTTTCAATTTTGCCTCTCTTAGCTTATGAACCTTAAGTAACTCCTCCATTGTGTCTACACCTAGAACAAGTTCCCAAGAGAAAACAAATCACAAATAAAGCACATCAGAATGGTTCATTAACTCTGCCTTCAAAATGGATATAAGATAAAATAAAATCATACAACTCAAACTATATTGTGGATATAACATTCATTCTTGGTTAGTTCACTCTTCTTGCAATAAGAACATAATTTTGTGCTCCCTCCTAAAGAATTCTCAATCAACAGAACTACTTTGTCCATAAGTCAACTTTCAACAGCCTAACATAGTAGAAATAAAGAGATTATCATTAGAACAAAGTTTTTTGGAAACCATATCCTTGAGAAGGATTTTAGATGCAGTGTACGATATTTTTTGCAGGAAGAAGCAAACAATAAATGGGAACTTCTCACACCTTTCAACTAGCCAAGAAACACAGACACAAACTAGAGTTAAACATGGTAAAAGGGTTCCCAAAACCAAACCAGCTAGTAAATAAATACATTGTCAAAATAATTGTAATCAGTGTTAATGAATTAGCAGCAATTAAAGGCTTTATGACATTGACTTCCCACAAGATACCCTACCCGCTTCATAATGATCAAACTTATGTTGATGCATTAGGTAAAGTTCTATATTATAAGTAATTGCATAAAATCTTTGCTTCGTTGCATGGTTTTTGTAACGCCCCAATTTTCCTGTAATTTTCACTGTCATTAGGAATTACCGAATCACCATAGGTAAATATTATATAAAATTTGAGACCAAACAATCCTTAATAAAGGAATATAACGTTAGAAGAGAAGTTAGGAGCAATTCGTGCAAGTATTGCAAACCCAATTTTCTGTACGTGTAAAATGACCAAAATGCCCTGAGGTTATTTTACTAGAAAATGAGGATCGTGGGCCCCACCCATCCTCAAGGGGATGTTTTGATGTTAATAAGGGATTGTTTGTGTTATGTGTGTTAATAGAGGAGAAGAATCCTAATTTTGAGCTTCGACGCGAAATGACCAAAACGCCCTTGCGGTTTTAACCCGATTTGCGTGCCAATTGAGCCAGAACCTCACTAAAATGTGTTAAAAGGTGTTTTTAAGCCATGATTAACCATTGGTTAAGCTCGGGTGGTCTCGGGCAATTTTTAAGTAAAATGACGTTTTGCCCTCTCTTTGTGGTTTTACAAATTTTGAGATTTTTGATTCGTCTAACGAAACCTAAGCAATATTAGGCTCAAATTAAAGCTTATTAAATTCTAATTATTAATCTAGAGTCAAAATTATTTATTTAAATTGATTAGAACCTAAAATTGCTTTAAAACACTCAAATTGCTTACTAATTCACCTAAGCCTTTAACCGTAAATTCTCTAAATTGCATGAATACCTTACCTACACCTAAATAATGCATGGAACACACAAATTTCTCCTCCTTGGGCTGTAATGCACGAAATTATTGATGCCATTATGCATCAGAATAATTGCCCAAAGATACACTAAAACAAAATGCCAAAAATTCCCTAAAACATGGCATAAAACATGCCTTAAACAAGGAATGATTTTCCTCCCTTTGTTCCCCATGAAAATCCATCAGCCTTCCTCCTTCATTTGTCCATTTATGAGCTTCAAAATCTCTATAAATAGGCATGCTTGAAGAGGTGTTAGAAGCCTTTGATCATAACTTACACAATTCTAGTTCTTAGAAGCACCAAAAGCTCTCATTTCCTCCTCCTCTTGGTTGAATTCTTTCTTCAAGTTTTCAAGAATATTTTCTTTCATTTCACTCCAAAAAACCAAGTTCTCTTCCTTTCCTTCAAATCAGATTAGGTAGGGAGTTGTTTCTAAGTTCATTTTATGCTATGACAAGTTATGTTTCTAGCTCAAAAATGATGATTTCATGGACTTTCTTCTAGCTCTCAATTTCTTTTGTTTTCCCTTTTCTTTTAAAAACATTTCAGCCTTATGGCCTAGATTATGATGAGACCATGGTTTGATGATGAGGTTCTTGAGTGTTGGTTGCAAAGCCATCACAAGTTAGACCTCTAAACCTTGAAGGTTTCACTAGTTTTTAAAGATTTACAATTTCGGTTTTTCTTTCCTTATTTTTCTTTAATGATTTTGGCCAAATGGCCTAAGAAGGAATATGATGATAGCTTGATGATGAGGACCTTGAGTGTTGGTTGTAAATCCATCACAAGTTAGGCCTTTAAAGCTTGAAAATTCCACTTGATGCAAAACTTTAAAGAATGATGTTTTTATGATGTAAAAATAAAGATCTTGAGTTTAGAACTTGAAAGATGTATTTTTCACTTTGTCTTGCTAAGATATATATATTGGGTTGAATTTATATTTCTCTAAAGTCTTGGAAGAGCTCTAGTAAAGAAATAAAAGGAACTTGCATCCATGTTTAAGTTTATGCCTTGCATAACCATGTTTACTTTTAATGTCATCACTAAATTCTCAAGAATAAATAAATGAACTTGCATATCTCATGTTTAAATTTCCAAGCTTGCATTTCATGTTTATATTTCAAGTTGTCACTTAATCTTCAAAGATAATAAAGATGATGCATCTCATATTTATTTTATGCTCTCACTTTATTTTATAATGGCTAAAAGAATCAACGCATGACATGTTTATTTTTATGTCATCACCTAAAGATCCTAGAGCTCAAAGACTTGCCCAAGTATCACAAGCAAAGAAATAAGATTATTGGAGTTAAAGAATTGATTCTTTAAGAAGTCTTGAGATTGGAGCTTAAAAAGATGTAATAATAATTCTCTTCTCCCTTCATCGGTCCATGCGATTACCGCCCTCGGTTTCTTAAGATTCTCTTCTCCCTCCACTGGTCCTATGGACTACCGCTCCAGTTTCTTGCATCATGTTTATATTTCAAGCTCTTGCATCATGTTTAATTTTCAAGTTATCACCTTAAATCTTAAAGATAAAGAAATGGTTTTGCATATCATGTTTATAATTCCAAGTTATCACCTTATAATGACAAGATTAAAATGAGGTTGCATAGCATGTTTATGATTCTAAGATATCACATAAATCTCTTAAGATCAAGACTTGCTCCTTTTATCTTAAGTGAAAATTTTAATCATGAACATTCTTTCAATGTATAAAACGGCCTCATGATTGAGGAAGGCCTAAAGTCCTATGACTTCTTTCAATTTTAACAAAAAGAATTAGTTTCTAAAGGAGTTTCAAGGTTTTACAAATATTTTATTAAAGTATCACATGTGTACTTGAAATGTGACTTCTAGCAATTATATGAGGTTCATGATTCGGCCACTAATATGAGTTTAGTACTACTGTATGATGATGGTTTAATATGTTTGAAGTTGTGATAATCATGGTTTATTGCTGAGAGAATGATTCATAATTGGTTTAGTAATTAATTTTAGCACCATAAGGAAAGCGGTAACGAGAAGGGTTAAAAATGCAACTTCTAGCACACGTGAAGCCTTAAATATAACTTGCTGCCTATGCTGTCCCATATAGTTTAATAATATTCTTAAGGCTTATAATTAATGGTAATGATGATAATGAATCCTTTAGATGCATGATTAATTAGTTTGATAATTAAGATTACCCGATTCTAAAGTTTCGGTTGTTTAAGGTTTTCGGTAAGAATTTATGATGATGGTTCTTTGAAGTTTGAAATGATAAGTCTATGTAGTGATTTGATGCTTATTAAGGATTTGATATCATTGAATGACTTCATAGTTTGCATGATATAGTTGCTGTTGCAAACAATGAGAATGTTTATGCATCTTGATGATTATGAATTCAGAGTTATATTATGATATAACATGCAAAGACTTAATGGTGACTTAAAATTATGAGGAAATGATCCTTTGGACCCATCAGACTATAGGTGGTGAAAAGGTGATCCTAAGAAAATGATCCTTTGGACCCATCAGACTATAGGTGGTGAAAAGGTGATTCTTGCCCCCTAGCCCGTTCTCTCAAAAGGGTAGAGTTGGGACATTAACTTATCAAAAGGGATAAGTATATGCTAGTGACGACTAGTAAGGTATGAGCTCATAACCTAGATTACTCCCAAAAGGGTGGAGTATAGGGTGGCCCCAAGGAAAATAATGATGATGATGACAAGATTTTAAGTCACCTAGGACACTAAAGGAATGAAATATGTGCACTATGTCTTGTGCATAGCATTTTATGAGATGATGATGGGAAATATGATGTTCTTTTATGCATAGTATTTATGATATGATGATGAGAAATATGATGTTCTTCTATGCATAGTATTTATGATATGATGATGAGAAATATGATGTTCTTCTATGCATAGTATTTATGATATGATGATGAGAAATATGATGTTCTTTTATGCATAGTATTTATGATATGATGATGAAGAATACGATGTGTTGATAAAAGGAAAAGTTCATTATGAACATGACATGCTAAGTTTATGATGCATTATAAGACGCATGATTAAAACGATGAACCTCGGTAAAGTATATTTTCGAACTTAATAAATCAATCTTAGCATGCTCACTATTTCATAATAACCCCGAGGTTCCTGGGGACGATGATGATGACACAATGCATCATGAGGTGAGTACCTACTGAGATTCTTTTTATAAGTTTCTCACTCCCTCTATTTTTCTTTCTATCTCGTCTTCAGAAAAGAAGGAAGCGTTCGTGAATCACATTGAGGCTAGGGTAGCTGAACTTGATCCTTAGTTTCACTCATATATTTCAGATATCTATCCCTATCCCTGGAGTGTTATAACTAGGTGCCATTAATGGATGTCCTTCCATCCATATATTATTTATGTTATGTTAGATTGCCTACACTTAGTCTTATTCTGTTGGTAGGCAAAATATCTATATGATATGTAATTATGGATGCTGTATGATGGAGCCAATATATTATGATGTGATGTTTGTAAATTCCTATGTGTCTTTTAAATTTTGCTAAATCATTCACGTTAAGCGCGGCTCACGTTTTCAATTATGTTTAAAAAAAAAATGGCTCGTAATTTCACTAAGTATTTTCAAAGCATGACTAGGGAACTGAAGCAAAGAATAAAGTCTAGTAATTAATCAGACCTGCCTAGGTGTATTGGGTTAATTATTAGGGTGTTACATTTTTGCTAGTGAATAATGAGACATTTGCTAGTATCTAATCATAATGTTCTTCTTTTTATTAAAGAGACTGGAGGCATAATGGGATAGAGAAGATAATATAAAAATGTCACATGAGAAGGTAAGATGGAGGGAATGAGATTAGTATAAAGCTTACATAATGAGTAGAGTTTTCTTACTAGCATGCCTATTAACACAATCCAAGTATAGAAAGTTAAGTCAATATTAAGTCTAAGGTAGAGATCTACTAGATAAGAGGTAAGCATCGTGCATCAATCAAGATCTCAGGGACCAAATAAAGAAACAAGTCTAAAAATTACAATAGAAACAAATTATTTTAATCATGTTGTTAGCCTATAAAAAGGCTATACCCGTGTACCTATAAAGAAAAGAACCAAGTAGGACAACTATGTTTGTTTATTAAATTCAGTTAGTGCAGTTATGCACATGCATGCTACATGATAGTGCTAATCCTTCCCTTCTTGCTATTCCTTAATAAAGATGAAGGCAGATTAGAAACTAAAAGAAGAAAAATTTAATGCTAACAAGAAGTTAGTTTGGTTGCACAGGGGTTAATGTCAAAACCATTATGTTTTGACCGAAATAGGCATAACATGGAGATGAAAAGATTGACCTGAACAAATTTTTACACTTGATTCAATTGTCTTTTGAGCATCAATCTGTTACAGATTGATCATGACATCATTGGTCATCTATTTTGAACATGAAATGTTCAAAGCCCCCATATAAACTAAGCCTGAAATTACATCAACAATTTTATATCCTCAACTACTGCTTGTGCTTTATGAAGCAAATGGTCGACTACAACTTACAACTTAGAATATTTCATTAATTTCATAGCAACACGCAACAACAATTTTTATATCCTGTCAACTACAACTTAGAACATTTCATCAATCTAATTTAGATATACTGTCTCCTGGTCCATCAATTTTAGTTACTGTCAACTACAACTTACAAAGAGAGAAGTTGAGAAAGAGAAGGGAGAAGGAGAGACTCACTGCTGTGGAGGCCCAGGCAGGCGAGGCGAGGCGAGGCGAGGTGGAGGCCGAGCTGGGAGCAGGTCGCGTTGGCACTGGGAGCAGGTGGCGGGGTTGGCGGATCTTGGCTTCATAAGTGGGCCAGGAGATCTCGGCTTCATGGCTTTGGTTGACGCGGGGAGGGTTCGGAGACTGGGCAAGTCGCGACGGATCTCGCTTTGGGTTTAGATGCCGAAGGGAGCAGGTCGCGACGCATCTTCACAGGTCGCGGCTTCTCAGGTGAGGGAGGTCGCGGTCTTCACAGGTCGCGGATCTTCTCGGCTTCGTGGAGGCGGAGGAGGAGCTGCTTGAGCAGGTTGCGTGTCACTCGCCGGGGGCTAGGTCGCGGTCATCATTGGCTGGGGTGAGAATGGCATGAAGCTAAGAAAGAAATGAAACAAAATAAAAAAAGGGAGGAACCAGTGATGAAGAGAATCGAAGATTGGCCAAAAGGAAACTTGAGTTATTCACAAAATTGCCACGCGTTTTTCACCAATTTTAAAACAAGAAAACCCAAAAACATCTCAAATCTGTTTTTGGTTTTTAGTTTTTAAAACAAGCCCATAGTTTTTCCATTTTTAAAAACAACTTTCATAAAACAAGCACCCAAACAAGTATTTTTTAGTCTTTTGTTTTTAAAAACACAAAATAGTTTTAAAAACTTTGCCAACAGCCCCTTAGTTGCTATAACCCAAAAAAAAAAAAGTTTGATAAATTTAGTCTCCTGCCCTGAACATAGGGAACCTCCATTGTTGCTATGCACTCAGTCACTATGCTAGTTATTGCTTATTGCTCGTGTCACCTTCTTACTTGCCTCTGGTCATCGACCACCAAGTCTTGGTGTCATTCTTGCCACAAGTACTTGTTTAGATTTGTGGGGAGAGAGAAGAAACTGTTGGTAGTCTCAACCAAACTCCAAATCCAACTGAAGAAAAAAAAAGTATTTGTGATTTAAGGTCTCGTCACTATTAAAGGTCGAGTGTGTATAAAGGAAAGACAAAAATATTATTGAACAATTCAATTTGGGTTGACCATCCGATCTTGTCACTCTTGCATTATCATGGAAAGGCCATTTGAGAAATTTATTAACAACTCCTAAAAATAGGCAGTGAAGAAAGTCCCCATTTTTCCTTTTCTCTTCCTATCATCAATCAATTTTGATCTCTTTGTGACATTTATTACTATGTTTTTCTTCTTTTAATAAAAAATTCCATGGAAATATCATTTTGAAGGAAAATTTTATTTTTATTGGTAAAGATGGGGTCCTGATATAAAAAGTGTTCCTGATGGGCAGAAATTTTAGGTGCCCATTACTCTATAGTCATGGGTCAATGCCTATCCTAGTTGTATTTATCCACATTTCATAAATGTGGCTAACTGAAATTAAAAGTATTACTAAACACCATCTCCTTCCTCCTCCTCCTCCTCCGCCATCACCACTCCCTCCTCAAGTTCCATTTTTGCAGCACTAGCCTCCTCTCGCGTCAACCACCACCATCACATCTCCTCACTCACTCACTCCCTTTCATTGCTTATCATTCCCAAACTGAACAAAAAGCGAAGGAAAGAACAACTACACGAAGCAACTTTTCTTTCTGTTGTGCTTGAAATTGAGAAAATAAAATGCAGGAGCAAGAACAAGACTTTGACAAAGAGGTTTTGGACTCATATATGAGTCCAAGCTTCAGCAACTACGCCACCAATCAACTTGCGGGCATCACCAAACAAGTTGTCCAAGTCCACTACCGCGCCAAAACGACGAATCGTTTACTCCTCTTCAAAACGACGATTTCGATTCGAGTTCGTCACTTTTCAAGAGGCAGAGGACAAAGACGAGGCTTTCTTTGACAACATCGTTTTCTGCTTTCAACCATGACCTTCTAAGGAGCACAAGAAGTGACGGAAAGCGTGAGATCTGCTATGAGCCAAGCCAGCGAGAAATCACATGCGACCACCTTGTCCGTGGTTCCGCCTGAAGCCCAGGCATCGTTGTCACCATCGTCCAGTGCTCCGCATCAGCCCCTTCCTATTGTTGCCTTTGTGCGCTCCTGCCTTCCCCTTTTGACCTTCTTGTCACGGTGACGATGGCAACGGATGTGGTGATCGAAGTTGGAGTGGTGGTAGTGACGGGTTCGAGCCTGATGTAGTGGAGGGGACCAACAGTTAAGGGCATGGCTGGCCATGGAGGATGGTGGGTTGCAACCATGGAGTCACCCCACACTTGTATGTCGTTTTTCCATTGGATGACAAAAACAACTCATCAACTGTATTGACTTCCAACTCCATTAGAGAATTTTCCAAATTTTTAAGCTTTAATTTTTATTTTTGGTTGTGATGAAGTAATGAAATTCCATGGACACAAATCTATTATGGAGGTTGCTGACAAGGTGTAGGGGACATGGGAGGAAGGATGTGCAATGGGAGGGAGAGTGTGAAGAGATATTGGAATGAGGCTAAAACTATCATTTTATTATATTTTTTCATTATAATAATATTCTGGGACTATATGGTCCCAAACTTATCTTGTTCCTTTTAAGAACTCGCCCATAAATAAAAAGGATGAAAGCTGAGTCTTAAGTGGGGACTTTGAGTTTGTAACCATGTGGTCATTAAGCAAGCTTTAAAAAATTGAATGGAAGGTACAGATCAATCAAGATTAAAATTTATATTCATATTACACTATTTTACAAAACTTTTTCCTTTGAGTATTTTACCTATTTATCCTTTTGTTTCCAACCACTTTTTTCCCTCACCTACCTTAAATCCTTCCGCCTCCTCTTTATCCAAACAAAAATGCTTCTCCTTGCTCACAAAACTCATGGATAGCAACTATCTTCCTCATCTTTTGAAATAAAAATAAAACCATGTGTAAAGGTTATTGCCTTTAGGAAATTTGTGCATATTAACCTGTACTAGTTTTTATCCTTCTTAGCACAATGTCAATACTGTGTGGTCTTCCTCTTGTTGAGCATGTGTACTGTTTGGCCTGTGCTCGTTGGGCTTGGAAAAGATGTCTTCACACTGGAGGCCATAACGGTGAGAACCAGGGCTTTGCCGCGAAAGAGGAGGTGGAGGGCATGTGCAAAGTAGGCGTGCATGAGTAGGGAGTTGGCATAATGGAGGAGGAAGAAGTGCTTGATGAAGAGGAGATCAAGGCTTGGAGCATTCGCGAGGAATGCAAGGGCTTTAGATTGGGGTCTTGATTTTGAT
Organism: Dalbergia oliveri; assembly: GCA_030441495.1. Lineage (NCBI taxonomy): Eukaryota > Viridiplantae > Streptophyta > Magnoliopsida > Fabales > Fabaceae > Dalbergia > Dalbergia oliveri. The sequence goes on from JAMLFY010000011.1 coordinate 160,871, forward strand.
TTGGAAAAGAAGAGAATAGTTGGAAGAAAGAGAGAGGGCACATGGAAGAAAGATGAAGTAGGGTTGAAGACGAGGACATAAGGACAAAAATGAAATTTCAATATTCTTTTTTATTTTAATAATATAAGTCACCACATGGTCCATAACACATCGATCCCACGAGTGAACTCACCAAGGATGAGATATATGTATGTTGCTTTTCACTTTTAAAGTGATTTATATTGTTTTTCGCAATTTAGTATAATGTTTGGTCATAGATCTTGCTTTTATTTGTGAACATATCATTTCTCTTTGTGAATTATTTGGTTGTATATGTCATTTGGGCTACTTAGCATTATTGAAATCAAGGTGAGATCTATGGTGGGGAAAAAGGAGTTTGGGTTTAGGTAGTCCTTAACGCAAAATGAATAACAAAATGACTATTGTATCATTTTCATTTTCTTTAATCCTTTCTAGTTCTCCCACATCTCTCGCCACTTGCACTCCTTCCTTCTTTGGCGCACCACACTTCCTCCCTTCTGATGACATTGTCCTATTTTAGTCATGGAATTGCATCATGACTATGTACATCAAGATTAGTTCTCATTTCACCATTTTAATTAAAAAATAATCAAAAGAAGCTCTAAGTCCAACCAATGCCAACAGCAAAAGGAACCATGCTAATAAAAAATAGACACAGAGAGCAATGGAACCAAAGGGAACTTTGTGGATCACATTATGGGTCACCACCTTGCTGAACCACCACAAGCCCACCACCTTGCTGAACATTGTGGGTCACAAGCGAGAGCAATGGAACCAAAAGGGAACTTTCTTTGCCTCGCTGTTTGTGGTGGCTCTTCATCACCCTTAGTCTCTGAGAGACGAAATTGCAAGGGATATGAGAGCCACAAATTGCGAGGGACGTGGGAGGAAGTTATTGTTGCTATCACCTCGAGGAAGGGAGCGGCGAGAGCTTGTCTTTGCCGCCTTCGCCGCTTTGCCATGGAAGTCATGCGTCACTGTTGAAGCTTGAAAGGGGTTAGTAGGGGTGGGTGAGAATAAGAAAGGGTTCACTGGTAAATTCATCATAAAATCATTTTTCATACATATATTAAATTACAAGTGTATACTTTTATTTCAACTCATTTTATCCATTGGATACAAATTTTAATGATTGGGATTAACTAATCACCTGGACCCAAACTTCATTTTCCCTATCATAGAACTTGCCTGAAATCAATATTAAAAGAAAAACCTTCACAACAGAAACCAATCGTGTTATATTATCTTTGAAGTGACAAAATGTGATTGGTGAGATAGAGAAAATGATATAATAATAATAATAATAATTGACTATTAATGTAATTTTTTCTATATAATTATCAAATCATGTATAATTACATCATTTTGTTTGACTCTTACTATAACTATGGACCTCGAAACGACAAAAATATGATTTGATTAACTAACAGGATAAAATACATAAATTATCTTCCACTAATGATTTATCAAAATTAATTTTATATATGGGGATAGATTTATATATAAAACGTTGGGGGCTCATGCCTTTATCAAAGTTTGAAATTTTTTCAGAAGTATATAAGTATATATTTTTTTATCTTTATTGTTTTATTAAGTTAAATCTCATACTAAGATAAAAATAATGTGAAATTTCTCCAGCATGCTTAAAGGACCACACGTTTATAGGACCTGAATTCTTTCTGTCAGGGATCAACACTTTGTTGGTAGATATTAATGATTTCTTTTAAAAGTTTTTGGTCGTGTTATTGGAAGCTTTTCAAAAATAAAAAGTCATAGTCCATAAATAAATCAATTAAGCTTTCCATCTTTTGGGCCTCATGTATCTAACAACTAAGATTAGATAAAAACCCCGTTGTTGGGAGAATGGCATAACTGAACTCAGAGACTGTTGATGAATTAATGGGCCTCATATGGATCTGGGCCATCTCAACATGACAAGAACCTAAGACAGCAAACCTACGACACACACACACACACACACACACACACAGAGGGGAGGGGTAACCAAACCAAACCAACCCCACTTTGAGTTTGAGGCTTCGAGCTTAGGCTTACACTGTTGTTGTGTTACACGGTAATGTCACGTTCTGTTCCATTTGTTGGCTAGTTTTATATTTTTGCACTCGCACAACTTCTCTGTCTCCTCTTCTCTCCTCTCCTCTTCTCTTCGGAACGCTTGTCTCGCACTTTCTTTCGCTCCCCCTCTTTTACCGTCTCTCGCTCTCTCTCCTTCTCCCTCTCTCTCTGCCTGTTGTAGGGCCATACTCTGAGCCTGCTTTCCTCAAAACCAAATACGAAAAACAAGGTGTGCTTCTTCCCTTTCCTTCTTCATGTATTGCTCCTAATCCTGAGATGTATGTTACTTTGAGCTGCTTGTGATTCCATAAGTGATTGAGTGTGAAATAGGACGAAAAATACGGACAATTTTGAATCTTTTAGTGATTATTCCATCTGGGGTTGCATTTTTCTTTACTATTTCACATGGGTTGCTGATATTTTGATTTTTTTTGTTCGTTCGAGCTGAACTAGGGAGTTTCCGGTGGATCTTATTATTATTTTGGTTGAATTGAAACATTGATTGATTTCAGTTCCATATGCATGTGTTTATGATTGCAAAAATTGTTTCATAATGTATCCACAGATCTTTTAAATTGAAATCTACATCATAACTGTTGGCACTTGTCGAGTGCATTTTATTAGGTCCATTTCTCACCCCTTCCCTCCCCTCCTTCATGTTTTGGCTTTGTTGTTTGAACAATGGATGTTCCTTTTTCGCCCTCCTAAACATGCTGTTAGTGCAAGATAGTTGGATTTTGTACATAATTATGTTTTTGCCTGTGGGGTGCTTATTTTGATTTTGAAGATGTCAGCTTATAAAGTGTGCTTCTTATTTTGTTAGTATGTATATGCACTGTATAATGTTTAGTCTATTTCATTTGCAATTTAGGCCTTCTCTCTTTGATGATAATGGCTTGTATTGTTGACTCGGAATTTGCATTTTCGCATTTGGCATTTGGCCTTACCTTAAATCACAATATCTTATTTGTGATTTAAACTATCATTTTAGTGAAAACAAGTAATGGTAATCCTTTTCCTTCTTCGTTTTGACTAGTCTTATGTGGGAAAAAAATAGGATAGGAACTGTCTAAACAAGATTTACTTTGAGTATTTTCCTTGTTTTTTCATGACCTCAATAATACCATGACTTCAATGTGTTCTAGAAGAATATGACTTTTCAGTGTGAATCAAGATAACTTTTCAATAACATCACTAATCAATGAATTAGTGATGCAATATAATCAGCTGAATATTAGTTACTTTTGGTTCCATTATTTTTGCTCAACTTTTCAACATCTTCTTAACTTTACAGAAATCTAGTTGAATCAATGTGTGTGAATTGCATAATGCATACCCGGAATTTTAACTACAGTCTGATTGTTAAAACTATTTGATAATGAACCTTGGGTTTTATAACTATGTATTATCTAATTAAAGTTCTGCTGCAGAACAGTAGGAGTTGGACTGTTGGAGAAAGGAAGTGATTTCAATGTACTTGAGGAGAATACAATGCAGAGATCGGAGATGGGCTTTAGTATTGCAGCCATCAAAATACTTTTTTAGGCCAAGATTCTCAGATCAAGCATGCGGTCAATATTTTCCCACTAAGACCACTGTGAAAGAATATGCTTCACATGGTAGTTTTATCAGAAGACATCTTTTAAGTGCAGATTCATTTAGGTCTGCTTCATCTAGAACTAGTTGTGCTGGTTTGGACAGAAGGCCTAGTTTATGTAGGAGTACTCAGCTACGTGCTTATAGTTCTGAAAGTGATGGAAGAAATACAAGTGAGGATAAACAGGTGCACATCAATGATGGAGCTAATAAGGGGCAGAATCACCAAGAGAAGTTCGGGAAGATGCCAAGTACTGCAATGCACATGCACGACTTGGAGAACAGGATCAAGAGGAATGGCTTAATAATGAGAAGCTTGCCATTGAAAGTAAAAGGAAAGAATCACCCTTTTTGACAAGAAGGGATAGGTTTAAAAAAGAGTTTCTGAGAAGAATTGTTCCTTGGGAGAAAATAAACATTTCATGGGACACATTTCCTTATCACATTAAGTAATTATTTATTGTTTCTGTTGAATCTTTTTCTTATTATTAATGTCTTATGTTATCTGAAGTTTATTGTGGATTTAAGTCATACTTTTCCATCCATAGTGAGCATACCAAAAGTCTCCTGGTGGAATGTGCTGCTTCCCATTTGAGACATAATACTTTTGCTTCATCTTTTGGCGCTGGTCTCACATCTTCAAGTGGGAGAATATTGCTTCAGAGTGTTCCTGGTCTGTCATTAATTCCAGCAATTTTGCTGTTATTATTCATTCCTGTATAATTTATAATATTTATTTTGAACGTGATTTGACAAACATCTATGCATTGGGGGATTTATTCTAACTTCTGTCTTATGTCTGAATATTTATGTTGTCTTTTTATCACCAGGCACTGAACTCTATCGTGAAAGATTAGTTAGAGCTCTTGCGCATGATTTACAAGTTCCATTGTTGGTGCTTGATAGCAGCATCCTTGCTCCTTATGTAAGCTCTGGAATAAGTTAGAAGTTATTTGTTATTCAGTGGTTTCTTAGGATTGGTGCTTGAAGGCAAACAAGTTATATTATTTGAATTTTATTCAGGATCTTGATGATGATTTGTCATCAGACTACGAGTCTGAAGATGATAATGCAGACTCTGGGGCAGAGGGTTCTCTGGAGTCAGAGAATGAGGATGATAATGACGCTAGCAATGAAGAAGAGTGGACTAGCAGTAATGAGGTGAAGTCTGATGCAAGTGACAATGAAGATGCAATAGCATCTGCTGAAGCTGCTCTTAAGAAGGTTAAAGCAGCTGTTCAGAAACTTGTTCCTTACAACATCGAAGAATTTGAAAAGGTGTATATAAAGTTAACAGTTTAATAATGAAGGGATGCTTTCCTTTAACCTTTTGGCTATGATAAAATGAAGTATCTGGCAACTGTGGAAACTTTTACAAAGTGCTTAAGTGTATAACTTAAGATAATAAATGTTTAAAAATGGTATTCTGATGCTAGTGTTTTGATTTCTATAACAGATAATAGTAAATCTTTGGCATTATGAAGAGAGGAACATAGATTTCTACCTTTAGAAGACAGTATGTGTGTTAAAGAAGATTGAAAACAAATAGATTATAATCTTTGTGCATAGGCTGGCTATTTGATTATTATGTGTTCAACTTACTCAAGTAGGACAGTCAAATGAGTATAGTTTTGTCCAAAGGAGAGTCAAATGTTCTGATAGTATTTGACAGTTGTTGTAATTAAAACTCTGGTAGGAGTATGACCTTTTAACTCATTTAGTTACAGCAGACTGTTTGATGTCTCACCCTCTGCCACCAAATCTTTTGGCAGATAACGTCTGGAGAATCTGAGAGTTCTGAGTCATCCAGGTCTAATGACGTCAAGTCTGCTGATAAATCTGGATGCCAGCTAAGGAAAGGTAACATTTTGCAGCGGGAACTTTTATCGTACATATGAACTTGCTAAATGTGATTTTGTCTGTGTCTACTATTCTACTTGCAAACAAAACTAAGATTTCAACCTTTGTGTTCATCATCCTAGTAGGGATTATCTTTGTCTGTTCACTAATTATTGTGAAATTTAGAGCTCAGAGCAACCATTCCATGCCCTGTGCCATCTTGATACCCTGCAATGGAAAAATCTTTTTATACACTCCTAAAACTCCAGACCTCCCTTTCTCATTGTTAAGGTTCAGGAAACAATGAGAAAATGAGGGAAAAGAGAAGAAATTGAGAGAAAACAGAAACAGAAAGGTAGAGAGAAACTGAAGCTTTCTTTGGCTTTGAATGTAGATTATGATTGTATTATGTTCTGATAAGTGGATTACAGGATATGTATAACAGAGACTGTATCTTCGGATTCTAGTCAGACATGACAGCTATTACAACAGCCCATCTACTTATAATTGACCCTAGCAGATTGCTGACTCAGAAGTGCAGCAACTGTAATTAAGACGTGTCATACTGTATTTATTACTCTTGTCTCTGGTTGTCTTGCTCTTCTGGTTTGAGGAAGCTCTAATTTGATTAATGGAAGTCATTCTTCCAGCATGTTTCTGTAAAAAAAATAAAAAATTACTCTACTAGTTTATGTGAAGTCCTTCCTTTAGACAATTTACCCTCTAGGACCTGGAGCAATATAGGAAACTGGTAGGGAAATTCAATTATCTTACAATGACTTGCCTGGATATTGTCATCCTAAATTCCATATTTCTGTTTGTTGCACTTAAATATTGGATGAATTTAAGTGGTTTCAAACTTCTAATGATCCTGGACATTTGTATTAGCATTCATGTGACATATACATTACTGCTTTGTTACAATTCAGGTGACCGCGTGAAGTACATTGGGCCATCTACTCGAGCTACAGCTGATGATAGGTAATACAATAATTCATCTGTTTTTTACCTCCTAATATAGCATATGCTTGCTTCATGGTCCATCGTCTCTCAAAATTGCATTTTTTATGTGTTGAAACATTTTCTTGATTCATTGAAGAAAGCATGGCTTATATATTTTTTGGGTCTAAATGTACTTGAACTTGCTTACTCATAGTTCAGTGGCTGGGCCAATGTGGCTGGTTTTGATAAGTCGTTGCTTCATTGGGGAAGAACTTTCTCATTGTACTTCCTTAGTAAAGCAAACTGATTAACAATTTGATGATGATGCGATGTGAACATCCAAAATAAATAGAAAGTGAATAGAATTATCTTTTTCCTGGATAAGTGAAGAATTACTTTCAGAGAGAAACAATAGTATGATAGAATTGCAAAAACAACACATTGCCACTACTTTAGGTGTTGCTTTCAAGGATTCTTGATGACTTTTTGTGATTTGATTTGGGGACTCAAAGCTGAGGAATGAATGGGATTCTGAATTCAGTTATTCCAAGAAAGAAAACACATGAAAGGATCTTATGTTCATTAATAAGGCATTTATTATTTGCACAAGTAATTTTTGTGGTCAGATGATTCTCAAGTGTCTATCATAGTGTTAGTGCTTGTTATGCTTGTGGCAATGGCAGTGGCAACATAAGTGGTTTTAAACTTTTAATAGTGATACTAGTAATTATACAGGAGCTAGTGTGATACCATTCGATGGGGTTAAACTTGTCTTCATAGAATTCCAAATTTGAGGGTCTTATATTTCAACTTTATGAGATGGGAGTCCCCTTGAACCTCTAGAGTAAGATGGGAAACAATTTCCCATGGGTTTTCATCTACTGATTGCTTTCCACATAGTAGTGTTTTAAGGAACGTGTAGCAAGCTGAAATCCTTTAGGGTCTATTTGGTTTGAGTTTTCAGTTTTCAATTTTCATTTTTTATTTTTCAGTTTTCAAGGTTTTGTGAAGGAAATATTGAAAACTGGAAATGAAAACGAAAACTGGAATTTGTAGTTTTCAGAATTTTCAATATTTCCTTCACAAAATCTGGAAAACTGAAAACTGGAAACTCAAACCAAACAGACCCTTAGAGAACCAAGATTAGAAGTTCATCAGATTATAATAAGGGAAAATTGTCAACTATTTTGTGTTTCTCTTTATCATCAAAGAATGCATATGGTTTCTTTCTATTTGGGGTTGTTATCCTTGTCGTTGTATCATGTGGTGGAATTACATGTGCCAATATTTGGTGAATCTGGACTACATGTAGTTTTTTTCTTTAAATAATGTTTCATTTTTGCTTGATTGTAGTAAGTTATAGGATTATCCACTTAAATGTGTTTGGTGCCGTGCTATGTGTAGTGACTTAAAAGACGTGTAATTTTTAACTACGAATATTTGGAGTTTGCATGATTCTTGGGGCCTGGTTATTTTGATGGAGCTCTTGAAGTTTAGTACTTAAGTAATTGAGAAGGTTTTTTCCCCAAAAATAAAAATTTGAAACCTTCATTCTGAGACATGAGAAGTGTAATATGGTTTGGAAGAAAGGCACTAGAAGACAATAATGAGCAGGTTCTCAAATATTTCGAGAACTGGACTGGAGGTGTGGTTCTAGGAGGGCTGCCTCGGTGTTTCTTGTAAAACCATTGTATAATCATCCCCGTTGGACTTTGAGTTAGTACTTGCTTGACATTGGCGTATACAATTTTATCACAGGATCAGACTGGGGAAGATTATGACATCTGATGGTCCAACTAATGCATATACTGTTATACATGGCAGGTAGGTCGGTAAGTCATCCCTGTATGTCGACGCCAAACTGTTAAATGCCTCTGACCTTTTGGGATTTTCATGAAATTGATTGTTTTAAATAAAATATGAAAATATAGGTAATGGTGTATATAATATTATGAATCTCAAAATTTAAAAACATTCAAATTGTATGTAGGACAAGGAGTTTTACCGAAAAGTCAGGGAAACGATCTTTTTAGTTTCACATCCTATTCCTTTGTCTAACCACTGGGGTGACCCAAGGGCGAATGTAGCGAGAATGTTAGTGCCCATCATTTTGTGTATATTTTCATAGTTCGCTTGATTCTTCTCAATGAGCTGAAACTCATTGATTGTTGGAAGTAGAATCGCATTTTAGCTGGAATATTCTTGTATATCATGGATCATAGTGAGTTTTCCTCTGTTTCCCCAGAGGGTGCGCTATATTTTGTTTGTTTTTCCTCTCCCTATTCTCTGTTTTGCGCCTGGCTATACCACAATGTAACGCATGGCGGACAGTAGCTGATCATGTTAATGTCAGTTTGATAATTATCTAATAATTATTTTCTTGCATTTTCTGTTTGTTTTTCAATTGAATTGGGGTATATCTATCAGTAATAGGGTGTGCTTTACAAATAATAAAATGCATTTGTATTAATTGGGATTTTATTGTTAGTGTTTAGCATTGTATTTGTCCTTTTCACAACACCATATTTTAGGTTTTAGGAGAAGGAGGAGGCTGAGTTTTTAGGAGAAGGGCAGAGGCTAAGGTATTATGGCAATGTGGGAATGGGCTCGGTTGTTTTTATTGTTGATTAGAGTTAAATGCAAGATCAGGCAATGGTTTCTGCCCATAAATCCTTGTTGGGACTGGATAATTTGCCTGCTTCTGTGTGCATTTGTTTTCATGGATTTTTAACTTTAAGGGGCTTCTTTGTCAGATATGCACAGTGGTCGAGTGCTTTTGGTTGACTTTTTTATTTCTCTTTTTCCATGTTTCTTTTGCTGTAGGAAGATTCCTGATTGGATGTTCCTTCTATATTTGTATTCTTCTTTTATGATTTTTTTTTGCAACTTGCAAGTCACTCATGAAATTTTTGAACTGTTAGTTTTTGCATCTTCTACTAGCATCCATGTGAAGGAGGCATAAATGATGGCTTACTTGAATTTTGATGTGTATCTCTGACCTTGTATTAGTTGGGTGAATTCAATGATTTTTGTAAGGGTAAATTACACTCACCTTTGAGGTTTGTGGAAATGCAATTCACACGCCCTTTATTTGTTCACTTGACACTCACACTTCCTTTGCTTGTCAAATTTTAAGTATTATATTAGAGTTTCACTTCTCATTCACAAAACACTATTAATAAACTTAACAGAATGAAATTTTTGTGAGATTAACTATTTTTAATTAATAAAATTATAAAAAATACATGTACCCACTCTGTTAAGTTTAGGGTATTTTTATAATTTTATTAATTAAAAACAGTTAATATCACAAAAATGTCATTTTGTTAAGTTTATTATCAGTGTTCTGAATAAAGAGTGAAACTTAATATAAGTACTTAAAATTTGACAAGTGAGGGGTGTGAGTGTTAGGTGGACAAATAGATGGGGTGTGAGCTGTATTTCCACAAATCTCAGGGGAGGTGAGTGTAATTTACCCTTTTGTAAATCTTCATTTATATTATTAATTGATATATTAAAAGTTCAGAGAATGAAAGCTGCTGCCCCAAATGAAATGTATGCAATGTGGCATTGCCTTCTATGTTCATGTTGCAAATTTGCAATATTCATGGGCTGTGATATTGTATGTTGCATGGCTGCTGGTCATCTCAAATTTCCTGTCTGCATGTATTATGTATTAATTTTTTCTGGCCATTGACTTTTGTATCTGATACTAAGGTGAACTTTTAACTGTAAGGATGCCTAATACTCATTTTTGTGTTATCTCATGAGTGCTCAAAATTATGACTTAATTTTCTTTGCATGTTGCTATATAAAATATTTTATTTTGCATACACAACTTGTAGAGCTGTTTATAGCTTGCCGGTAATGCCTTTTGCCATTTTAATCAAATTTGGATATTTTGCAGGCCTTTAACTAACGGTCAGAGAGGAGAGGTATATGAAGTAAGCGGGATCAAGTTGCTGTTATCATGGATGTTAATGAAGATCGTGTCAATGAGGGTGGGGTGGAGAACCTTACTGACGATCACACAAAACCGTCAATTCATTGGCTACATGGTATATTTTTCTTAATCCAAATTTGAAAAAACCTCGATATTGTAATTTCTTTAAGCCAGCTCTCATATATTTTCTGTGTTCAGTTTATTGTTAGGGGATATTGATAATAGTTATTATTGTTTGTCGACAATTTAACTAGGTTGAATCTGTGTCAGTTAGAATATAAAATATGGACATACTTATATAGCATTAATCTCCCTGACATGGCAACGTAGTTTGACATTTTGCCCAAATGGTCTATTTTCTTTTTCATGAAATAATCTTTTTAAGCCTTGGTGTAGTTTTCTAGTCAAGGCATAAGGTTATCTTGATCTTTGACAAATGCATATTGCTAAGGATTTGAATATAAATGTAGTACTAGAGGTTGAAAGAGTAGTTTCTGTCATAGTACTTAAAAAGAGTAGCATATATTGCCTGTGAAGCAAAGAATTCTGTTATATGCGCTTGAGCTTCATTGTCCCTCTCCCTTTCTAGTTGAGTTTGGTTTTTAATTCTTTTGATTATAAACTAACTAACTCTCTTTAATTTCCAAATAGTTAAGGACATCGAGAATGATCTTGATGCTCAAGCACTAGATTGCTACATAGCACTGGAGGCTCTATGTGAGGTATAATGTGCTGGTATTCTTCAATGTTTTGAACTCTCATAGTAAGATAGCCAAAGTTAATTTTTTATGATGGGTAAACCTGACTGTTGCCTTTTTCAGGTTTTGCATTCCAAAACCTCTTATTGTCTATTTTCCAGACGGCTCACAGTGGTTGCATAAATCAGTTCCAAAGTCAAACCATGATGAGTTTTTTCATAAGGTTGAAGAGTTGTTTGACCGGTTATCTGGCCCCATAGTATTGATCTGTGGGCAAAGCAAAGTCCAGTCAGGATCAAAGGAGAAAGAACAATTTGTAAGCTTCATTTACTTTTTGGTCATGAAGTAATATTCTAAATATTTGTGTGACTGAAATGCATTTATTTCCATTTTGCAAATAGTAACATTTTTATTTTGTGACTTCTCTCCTTAATGATATGCATGTTTGACAGACGATGATACTTCCAAACTTTGGACGTGTTGCTAAGCTGGTAATGCTTGTTATCTTTCAACAAGTTTATGCATTCCCTATAATATTCTGTGATTGAATGTTTACGGCAGAAACTTTTTTCTTTTCCCTTTCAAATCATTGCCCATTCTTTCAACAACCAAGCCTTTTCCCAAGTGGCAGGATCAGCTACCAATATACTAGAGTATTTTGCTACTTTTTAACTTAGCCAGTTTTAAAATTGATGTCAAGTTGTCAACCTTATCCTTCCCCAAAAATGAACATTCAGTTTGATATCATTCTTATTTTGTTGCATTGTTATATAAGAGAGCTATTTCAGTTAGATGCATGAAGATATTTTCTGTGGCTATGTATGTGTACATACTATTCTAAAAAATTCTGATTTTTTTTTTCTTGTTAAATTTTTTTGGCTAATTCTATGGTGCTTAATTGCACTTGTAATCTTGCTTGACACTTTATCATCTGTTGATTTGAATAGGAATGCTAATAAGGCAGGGTATTGGTGCACCTAGGGCATTGTGGAAATCCCCAAATGATTTTCTATGGTCTGATTATTGAATTCAATTTTGTAATTGTTTACAGCCTCTTTCTCTGAAGCGTTTAACCGAGGGATTTAGAGGTGCAAAGAGATCAGATGATGGTGAAATTCACAAGCTCTTTTCTAATGTTTTGTGTGTACATCCACCTAAGGTAATTTATTTTGGTATGCGTTTTACTACTATAATGGTGGAGATCCATCTACTCCATGAATAAATCTTATACATGTACTCCATTTAATAACTTTTTATAGACATACAATTTCATCAATCCGACTATTGAATTATGTGGTATTGTATTGTTGGTCATGCATGACTAATTTCAGAACAATTATACAACAATAGTATGTAATCTAATAGTCAATATCTACTCATTTTATTAAAACATAGAGTTTACGTCAAAATGAAATAAAAGGATGAATCATCAAGTCGTTTTCAAAATGTATGAAATTTTATAGTTTTGATCTACTTGGTGGAAAATTTCAACTCAATGGTTGAATTGGTCAAATTTCATGTCTATAAGAAGTTATTAATTAGAGTTAGTGTACCACAATTTACTCTCAGAGTAAATAGATATCCACTATATATATAGTTATAATTATAAAATTATGTATTCTACACTGTATGATGTCCCTTTTTAGATAATCTCTCTTCTATCCTCGTTTTTTCTTCATAGGCTTATTTATTGTCTTACCAAAAGATTTTGGATTTCTACTATACGTTGGCATAGTAAATTTAGATGTCAATACTGATGACCATTTCTGTTGCATATTTTCTTATATTCTCAAGCATGAGAGTAATATATCTTTCTCAAAACCTTTCATTGAAAATTTATAATTCTCCTTGAAATCAAGACAAAAACATTATATTTGGTTGGCCATTTATCGTCTCTAAGCCTCCTTAAAGACTTTCTATTGAGGATTACAAACTATCTGCCTTTATGTTTGATTTAATTAGAATGATTCTAATTGCTTTCTTTTATCATACTGTCCTGCATGTCTTTATTGTTCATTTATATCTGCATTTATATCATGTTTCATCTATGACACACTACAGGATGAGAATATGCTGGCAACATTTAAGAAACAACTTGATGAAGACAGGAAAATAGTTATTTCACGAAGTAATTTAAATGAACTAAGGAAGGTAATTCTCTGATTTATTAAGCATTTGTTGATACCTTGCTGATGATTGATGATATTCTTATGTCATCTATGTCAGCTTAGATTGTACCCCATCATCAATATCAGGCATTTATAGCTGGAATTTTATGTTGCAGGTTCTTGAAGAACATCAGTTATCATGCATGGACCTATTGCATGTAAATACTGATGGCATCATTTTGACAAAGCAAAGTAAGAAACTGCAGTCAATGAAGCTGTTTCCCTTATTCTCATACGCACATGCTTGTCCTTTTTCTCCTAAATCGTTTTATTTGTACCTTCTATTTTTCATTTTATTTATTACCTTTATTTTGGATTGACATAATTTTAGTCATGCTGAATATGGTGGTTTCTTTAATGAGGTTGAACACTAATCTGAAATACAGCACTGATGAAAAAAAATGACTACACAACCTTGAATGTTGATTTTGTGGTTCAAATTCAAAGAAAAAACTTATATTTGTTAATGGAATGCTGAAGTGTTAGAATTTATTTGATTGGTCATCTACTGATGGCATCAGAAAGGAAAATAAAATAATGATTATCTTATTTTATGTGTCATTTAATTTTGTTTTCAGAAGCCGAAAAAGTGATAGGCTGGGCAAAAAATCATTACTTGTCATCATGCCTGCTTCCTTCTGTTAAAGGAGAACGATTGTGCCTCCCTCGGGAAAGGTATGGATAAAAATGTTAGCAATTTGCATATTATGGGGTTGAATTTTGAAGCTAATTTGTTTCTTTTTTTCCCTTGTGTGAAGTCTTGAAATTGCAATCTCAAGGTTGAAGGGCCAGGAAAATATATCACGGAAGCCTTCTCAGAACCTCAAGGTATGTGTTTTTCACTATAGTTGAAAGTTGATCTTAAGTTCAAGGGCTCTTTTTTTTTTTTTAATCTTTTGTTGATTTCTATCATGCAAAAATTATAACAGAATCTTGCCAAGGATGAGTTTGAGAGCAATTTCATCTCAGCTGTAGTACCTCCTGGTGAAATTGGGGTGAAGTTTGATGATATAGGTGCTCTTGAAGATGTGAAGAAGGCACTTAATGAATTAGTTATTCTTCCTATGAGAAGGCCAGAGCTTTTTTCTCATGGAAACTTGTTGCGGGTAGCGATTCTTGTTGTTTGTTTGCATTCTTAGCAAAGCCAACTTGTATTTGTTCTGTTCGTTATTGTTTGTTATTGAAATAATTGTCAGCCCACCAAAGGAATATTACTTTTTGGTCCTCCTGGAACTGGAAAACTCTTTTGGCCAAGGCACTTGCAACAGAAGCTGGTGCTAATTTTATCAGCATAACTGGTTCAACTCTTACTTCAAAGGTAATTTTGATTCTGGTACATTGATCTCCTTCACTTGATAGGTCGCTAACAATTAAAACTTCAAAATTTTGATGGTTGGCCTGTACAAGGTTTAGGGTTGCACCAGGTCTGATAGTTACTGCTTTTCTGCCTTCTACTCAGATTCTGCATAGTACATTGATCTCCTTTAACACAACTAGCTATTTTTGCTCTAAATGGTTTTACTAAAGTTTGAACACAGCACATTCTAATAAATTAGCAAATGGGTCTGTATTTCACTGGTTTCTCAATCTTCAAAGTAGTGTTTGGTAGGGGGACAAGGACATAAATATAGGGACAATGGAGACAGTAGAGACAGAGACATAGATAATAAATATGTATAGGAGTATTATTGGAAGAAAAAAATATTAAATTTCTATTTTCATATCCTGTCTCCACTTTTTGGAGGTACAAAAATTGTGTTTTTTTGTCTCGGAGACAGAAACTGTTCCTGTCTCCACTACTAAACAGGTTTGGGTCCGTATTTCTGTCTCTATCACTAACCAAACGCTACCCAAGTACTTTTATGTTTATATAAAAAGTTCTCCAGCAGATCCCTGGTGTTTTAGTTTCGTTTGTATGTCATAGCTTATAGCTTATATATTTGCTTCCTTGTTGATACAGTGGTTCGGAGATGCTGAAAAGCTAACCAAAGCCCTCTTCTCCTTTGCCAGCAAGCTTGCTCCTGTCATTATATTTGTTGATGAAGTGAGTACCTACTTGCATGCCTTTTATCATCAATAATTTCTCTTAAACATCCATGTTATTGTAGTATTGGAAAAATTACATACAAAACCTTTAAGAAAGATTTAGAATTAAATGGCTTGTATCCAATATATATTTTACAATAGGACACAAAGGTGTCATTTGATTTATTTAGCTAATCTCACCTAGTAAAAAAGGTTTGTTGTCATTGATGATGTATGGATACTAGAAAAGAATGTATTTTTCTCTCGAACATTGTACTTTTGCAGTTTTATTTTTTAAAAGATCTTTTTTCCTTTAAATTTTTGGTCATGTATGTCAATGCAGCTGAAACAAATTGCTATTTAGGAAGTTCAATGATTTATCAAAATGGAATTTCAAAGACTGACTGTGTCTCTTCTCCACCATGAGTCTGGCTATGCTATTCAATTGATTAATTAAAATGGAATGGAAATAAGTTGCAAACACAAAATCTGGCTCTTTTGTTAATGTCAAGTGATGTTCGATACCCTTGTTATATTTCCATGAATTGAATGTTTCTTGTGCAAAAAGACTGAATTATAACAGTGTGCTTTAATATTTGAAATTTATAAATGCTCCATTTTGTGTAGTCCTTTCTATGTAGTTTTAAATCTTGAAAGTCATTTTTTGAAAATTTATTTTTTAATCAATGCGAAACATTAGTTTCCACTTTCTTATAGTACACCCACAAAATTCAAACTGAGGAGTTGAAAATGTACTGGCACTTTCCTTCCTTTTTCAGCTACGTTATAATAAATCTATGCTTTTCTTACTCTCAAAACTTTGTATATTGTTTTCTGACTACAATCCTGTTTTGTAGGTTGACAGTTTGCTTGGCGCTCGAGGTGGTGCTTTTGAGCATGAAGCCACCAGAAGAATGAGGAACGAGTTCATGGCAGCTTGGGATGGATTGAGATCAAAAGAAAACCAAAGAATCCTCATTCTTGGTGCAACAAACCGGCCATTTGACCTTGACGATGCTGTTATTCGTCGCTTACCAAGAAGGTAAATAGTAAGATGCCTCTAATAAAGCTAGAGTTGTTGGCTGAATGTTTGTAGACATTATCTTCTGTTCAATAATCACATATCCAAATTATGATTGTCCCATGTTCTGAATGGAGTGTTATTGGCTGAATTGATTGTCCCAAATAAGAATTGGAGGCTTAAGAATAGTTCCTTTTTATCTCTAACACTTACAATGCCACTTGGTTATCAAGTTCTCAAGTTTCTTTTTACTACAAGGGAAAAATTTCAGCAATTACATTGATGTAGAACTTGTATATTGATAGTATAAAACACTAACAGTTAATTGAACTTGCGCTATATATTTAAAATATGAAGGTTTGTGATAAACACATGGAAAATAGAATGTTTTGGCTACTAAGCTTTGTGTTGGCATTGCATTTGTCTAGGATATATGTTGATTTACCAGATGCTGTAAACCGAATGAAGATTTTGAGAATATTTCTTGCACAAGAGAATTTGGATCCTGATTTTCAGTATGAGAAACTTGCTTACTTGACTGAAGGATACTCTGGCAGTGATCTGAAGGTAAATATAGTTAAGTGTGACTGAATAGAGATTAGACATTGTATATAAACATAACATGTCATGTATCTGACACTTCTTGCTTTTGTTTGGCAGAACCTCTGCATCGCTGCAGCATATAGACCTGTTCAGGAGCTGATAGAGGAAGAAAAGAAGGTAAAGGGATTATTATAAACTTGGTCTTTCTTGAATGATGAATTTGCAGTAACTTGCTTAGATCTCTTGTGCTCATTTCTGTGTTTCGTGCACTATTTAATTATTCTTCTAAAATTTTTACAAGCACAAAATTGCACAGAGGTTTACATCCCCATATCTTTTGGTTTTACAGGGAGGAAGTCATAGTACAACTCCGGTATTAAGGCCTCTCAATTTAGACGATTTTATTCAGTCGAAATCCAAGGTATATAGTATTTCATTTGCTCACTTTTTTGGCTATAAATCGGCTTCAAGGTGTACACTAATTTTACATGTCCTTTTCTGTTTGTTTGAATTTTGTGCATGTGTTGCATTTATTTTTATGCAAGCTTCTCTGTTTCATCTAATTTGAACTATCTCGACGTGTGAAAAATGTTGTAGGTTGGTCCATCAGTTGCATATGATGCAACAAGCATGAATGAGTTGAGGAAGTGGAATGAAATGTATGGAGAAGGCGGTAGTAGGACAAAAACATCATTTGGATTTGGCAACTGATTTTAATTTTGAAGGTTCTAATGGCCATGACTAACTCATAAGGCTATGCTATGGCTTCTTAGCAGACAAAGGTGGCAAATTAAGAGGAGTACCGAATAGATTGCCCGTCAAACTTTTCAAGGGCCACTGCTCTCCTCTCATCTTTTGCCAAATTATTAATTCGGTACCCTCATTTGATATACTTTTCGGTACAAGCAGTGTTTTTTCCGAATTTATGGATACAGATATGATTCTGTCTTGGAGGTGGAAATTTTGAGCGGATACAGAGAGTTATTCAGTTTAATGTATGTAATGAAATGTAGTAGGTAGCCTCTAATTTGGTCTTTAGGGAATATCCAATCATATGTATAACAATCGGGGTGATTTCCCCAATTAATTTTTTTTTTCATTAGCAGTGTTTAATAATTCAATGCCTTTTAAGTGATGTTATCACGCAAATAATATTTATTTATGTCATGCTATTTTGATCAGAAAGAATCTTGTTACGTAGAAACTTGCCTTCGATATTGGGTAATAATGGAATGGAGAAGTGGGATGGTAAGCAGAACAAGTCAACCTGTGTTATAGATTGTGGAATAAAATGAGAACAGATCAAAATGATCACTTCACTTTATTATTTCGGTATTTTTTATTCTCATTTTTCTTAATTTGAGATTAAGAAAATTGAAAAGAATTAGTGAAATTAGAAGGAATCAAGTCTATTCATTTCTACTTGATTTTATTCAAATTTGGCAAATTCAAGTAATGGAATAAATAAAAACTTAAATCCACCTAATTTTACCAATTTGGAAACATATCTATAATTACTTGATTGTTTTTGATAGCTTTCTTTTCCCATTCAAATCTAGTATATTCTTTTGACTCAAAATAAAAAATAAATAAATAACTAGCATACTCTTTAACATACCTAAGCACTAAGGTAAAGTGGAGAATGAATTCTCTTATATTTTGATTTATCATGATAGGTTTTGACATTGATTAATAGAAGACTTATATAAGACACATGATAAAAGAAAATTAATGATGAAGTATTACATATGATTAAATTAACTATTTTATATGAAAGGATTTATTCTCCAGGCACGAGACATTGCAAAAGATACGGCACGCTTCAATAAAGCATTCATGTTAACTTGTTGAAATCAATCCGCAAAAAGGATACGTTGCAACCGCTTAAAAATCCACCATTGGCATAACAATTTAGCCAAGTTGTGATTAAACTCCGGAGATTGATTAAATATCATGATGTCCTGATTTTATAATCTCAATAGACATTCAATAAATAGGCAAATACATGATTAGTGATAATATAATTTCAGTCGTAACAAATTAGATTCAATTAATTTTGATCCTTGCACAAAGAAGAGACTCAATTTAATCCTCAAAATTTAAGCTGGCACAGAATATAAGCCTTAAATGCACATCAAGCCACCAGTTTCAATTTTAGAGAACCAAACTGAAGCCAAAAACCAATTTGACATCATGAATATCTTCAAACAACTAATTTTATAACAAAGGACCAATTTACATCTACCATTAGAGAAAAATTGCTCAATTAGTTCAGTGTACCGATAATTAAAGCGAATAAAAAAGAGAGATGAGGAAACTTGTCCCTTGAAAACTTTCTACCTTGCATCCATACTAAAAAGTAAAAACAACTATACACAGTCAAAATAGGAAAAAAAAAATCAGCCTTTCTCATTGAAGCCAGAAAATCAGCCACCCCAGAATAGTAACCATGAGACAATCGCCACCCTATACTAATTTTTCACTCGACCAAACTGAATAAATAAGCAACACAAATAAGGGGAAACTTATATACACTGACAAATAATTTTTTCCCCAATAAAAACAAATATATGAAAACGACTATTAAACTCTAAATTTACAAAACGGTGTTTATGTGTAGTGCTTTAAGTAATGAAGTAGCCATCTGTTTAACCAGCACCTGTCCATCTCTCCTTTCGCCTATTAAGTTTTGAAGTTTCTCCGGTAGATCATTCTCCACAATCAACTTCTTGGGTTGAGGATGATGCTCATAAACGGCCTGCCAGAACATTTGTAGAGGCAAACAAAATGTTCAAATACGAGCTTGTTGCATTCATCCATATTTATATACTAAGCCATATTAACAAGAAAACAAAACAAACCATGTTCCATTCTGTCCGAGTGTTGTTGAAGAAAAAATCTATTCTATCCACAAATCATCTATAAGGATCACATGATATAGTTTTTGCAATTATTTGTTACCCAAAATTTCTAAATTAAACATTAGCTCCTTCGAATCTTATTTGAAGCCGAAACCATGACCAAATGTATGAGCATGTATGAGCATATCATATTTAGGAGTGTTTTTTAACTTCCAATCCTGTCCCCAAGTACATTAGTTTACATTTTCACGATATTGTTTGATTACTGAATTTTGACATCTCTTGCTTAAGGCAATGCATAAAAATGGTTGAACTATACCATGGAAAGTGTGGTAGCACCCACGAGAAATATTGGTATGTAGTGAACAACAAATATCATATTTGCATACCTTTATTAGCCTGAGTAAATTAAGACGAGCAATAGCATCCTGATGATCAAGCCTTGCAATGAGCAATGGTGTTAATCCATTAACAGCTAATGTGGTATTGATCCTTGCAGATTTTCTGCAATGAAGGCAAATGACTTGATTAAATAAAAACCCAGTAGAAAAGAAGGATAGAATGATAACAATTGGACATAGAACAAAATGATTTTTTTAACTATTATGGCCACATCAAATATCAAATAACAAAGATCTTCAAGCACTTCGGGCAAGAGAACTGAGTTATAATGTATCTGGTTTTCTGATATTTTCTTTCTGCAGAAAATATCCATTCTTCTCACTAGATCACCCCTATATAACCAAAAAGCTAAATCCCATCCTATCTAACCCCTCCCAACATCAAATAGACAGTTACGCTTAACATAGTCGACTGTATAAAATCAGTATTATTCCTGGTGCAATGCAAGGGTAGCCATCTTCCTAACTGATGTGGAAGTTTCAACTTCTCCTTATTGGGGTGGCCGTCTTCATTTTCTAAGACGCCCTAAAACCAAGTTACTGAAGACTCCTAGCCTCTTACAGAGCCACAAAAGTGGGGCACCATCTTGGCCTTTTCTATTATATCTGAATCCTAAAATCCCTTTAGCATGCTGTATAAAATAGCTCGCATGTAAGAGCCCATCCAATCTGTGACCTATACAATGGCTGTTATACACCTTATACAAATAGTGCCTTTGTCCTATATCCCTATATACTATTTGGCCTAACAGGGATGCGATAAGGCCATATAAGATAAGAAGCTAAACAAAATTCCCACTTGGCCCCTGCCTATCTTATTTTTCCTATTTAGCTCTAGTGCATCAGGCCTCAATACAACCCACCCACCTTGGCAAAATCCTAATTCTCTCTGTACCATCCATCAATTTAGCTAAAAAAAGTGAAGCACTCTTTCATCCTAGTCCTACACCCTCAACTTCGTCAGAGGAAATGGACTTGGCACAGCAACCGATTGTTTATTATGATGCAAGACTAGTTTATCAAAAAATAAAGCATTAAAGGAGACAAAACCGAACACTTAAATAACTGGATGAATAAAGAGTAAAGATTTAGAATAATGTACGTGATAATTTTCAAGAATGGCTCCAATATGTGTACAAAATGCTGCTCTGGACAGCACTGGAAGAACTTCACAAGCTTTTGAACTGCATCCTTTTTCAGTAATGCTTGTTCCACCTTCTTATTGTCATTGTCGTGGGCTAAGCAAATAGCAATAGAATCTAGTGCGGTCACTGACCAAAGATCATCCTCAAGAAGGTTCAAATAGACATCCAAACCACCTTGAGCCCTTAACTGCTCCCTTGAATTGCGAGATGCATGAGCCATGTCACATAGCAGAGGCAATGCGTATTGTTTCAAGGGGGAATTTGATGTGATGAATTGCATCAAATGGGGAATGACCCCATTCTCAGCTGCTTGCTCTTGTCTCCTCTTATTTATTTTGCATAAATTGAACAGTGCATTCAAGACCTATAAAAAATAAATAAAAGATGAGATTCAAGCCAACTTCAGATTATATCACTTCTATAAAATCGAAAGCAACAGTGAGATGAAATTAAAAAAGCAAGTCCAAAGCTCCAGAATGACAAGCAAGCCATATAGTACTGTCAGCACACAATCTTTCTATAACTTTTTGGATAGTAAAAGATCTTTGTAGTTACATCATGACCAGTGCTGAATTTATTTGAACTTAACACAAAAGGAAAGAGAGAGCAATGTACAGAAAGTTAATGAGAAATATAAGTCCGCATTTTACACTTTATAACCTACCAATCAATCACATGAACAGAATTGTCAGACCAATGGAAAGAAGTTTTTGATTCACAACTGACTATCTTTTAATTAACAACAGTAAGAAGATCAGCAAGGCTCACCTCATGATGTATCTCCGATACAAGGGATCCTTCTTTGAGTTCAAGATTTGGTATCAAGTATTTTATAGCTTCAGCACGCTGAAGATTTTCTAAGCAATTTGGATCAGTTGACAGATGATTAATACACTTCAGTATCTGGAAAACAACACACCAATACATAAATGGTCAGAAAACTAAACTTGTAGGATATAAGCTAAGCTATTAAAGGATAAGTTTTGTGTCATACCTTCAAGAGAATAGGAGGCTCCACCCTATTAAACATCTGGAAAAGACGACTAAGCAAGCTCTGGCTACACATGAAAGATTTCACTGTTGTGTCTGCTTGTGCAAATTCAAGCAGAAGATCTGCCACCTTTTCTAGGTACTCCCTAGCAACATCTGCATTCAATGACGAAACCATGTGGGAAAGTAGCCCAGACGAAGTTGCACTACCTGGTCTAGCATTTAGAACACCTGAACCAGACAGCACACCTGACGCTGTCTGAGATACAATCCCAGATGTGGAAGCAGCTCCTTCACTAGAGCCCAAAGTCCCTAATTTCTTGGAAGCAACTTTGTGAGACCCTCTGGAACCGGAGTCAAGATTTCCATTTTCTTTTCCGCGTTGAGAAACATCTGCAAAAACACAAAGAATGTGCCAATGTACCATTCATACAGAAACACAATTGACAGCCAAACCACACAAAGATAGCCATCAAGTTAATATTTAATGGAAAAAGAACAAAGCAGAGATCTTTAGAATCATTTAACGTTTTCAAAACCAAGTTGACTATAGGACATATGGTGAAAACGAATTTCAGGAATAATACACGCTAGAACTGGGCAACATTATTTTCAATCAAAATGAAACAAAAACCTTTTAAATACCAACGATATATTACCAGAACCATTAGTGTGAAGACAATAATTCACCCAAAGAGAAAATGTGCAAAGTAGCAGATTGTAAGCTATAGTTCGTCAAACTCTTGTATCTATAAAACCTAGAAGCCTAGAAGCAATCAATAATAGTTGCTGCGCTGGAGGTCTGGAATCCAGCAATTCTTTGCTAGCAGGTATTTAAAGCTAACTTATCGTTGTAAACAGTATTCCCAGCTAGGTTGAAGAATCTTTTGATAACATGTTTTAAGGGATGGGAAAAGTAAGGCAACTACAACAAAATTAAGTGCAAGAAGTTTGCAGTGAACTTTAAAAGATTGAATTATTTGTGAATTCCTCTTATTTATCTCTGTTAAAATATCTTTATCCAAAGAAGCTGATGGATCCTTATTACCTGCAAATTCTGCCATCAAAAAGTCTAATTCCCCATTTGTTTTCTTCTCAGAGGCATGTAACAAAGGAAGTACACTTTCATGTCTTTCTAATCCTGAAAACTGACGCACATACTCAAGCTGGCCAGAAAAGCGTCCAGACGGGGGCTCTTTCTCCAACAAGCTTAGAAGAGGCCTAACTTGCTCTTGCTGTGACACTCCTGTTACTGATAACCCGTTTGATGCAGGATCTGTTAATTTTGGAGGTCTATCTGTTGATGTCCTGTTAGCAGAGATACTGAGACGCTGCTGTCTCGGTTCAACATCTGCTCGAGAAGGATCACTTTTCCAACGATCCACATTCTCTCGCTCTTTTGGTGCACTAGAAGATTCCCTAAGTTCAGCTGCTGCATTGCTAGATTGAGGCCTATCAACATCCACGGGGTAGTTAGCATCTGATCTTCGAGGATTGGAGGTTGAAGCCTGTGAAGGTTCTATGTGGTGGTCAAGTACTCCACGCCTCACTTTAGGTAGATCCTGCTGATCTGCTGAAGAGAGCATTGCCTCATTATGAATGATAAAAGGATGTGTCGAATCCAACATTCCAGAACGTGGCCATTGAGCTGATCCATCAGCCATATATCCACCCCCAACAGACATAGAAGCTAGCCGAGTTGCCTCATTTAAGCTATGAAGAGTATTTATAAGCCTAAGGAGTACTCCATTCTTTGCCGCAATCCGACAAAAGTCATTTCTGGGTGTTGACTGTTGAAGCTTAAATACCTGCCACATGCCATCAATAGCCAGATGAACCATTTCCCTGAGATAAAAGTTGCATAGTCAGCTTTTATTATGGGAAATTTGAATACAAAATACAAGCTTATGCAGCAATTGGGCCGCTGGATGTCATTGCAAAGTGTCATATTCTGGTAATAAGGTTCAAAACAATGACACTTTGAGCGTAAGTTTCACATAGTGCAACAAAGAGGAAACATAGCCCAGTATTTTCTATTACTCAGAGACATAAGGTTCTAAAATGTGATTCACATAATCAAGTATATCACAATTCACAAAGAACAACTAACCTATACTTCGCATAATCAGCTTCAAGAAATCCCACCAAAACAGGTATTCCACGGCAAGCTATAAACATGTGTAATGTCAAAGAACTGCGTCAAGGGTTAACGGTCAATACTATGGTTTATTATAAAAATATAGAAAGCAGAATGAAAAATGAAAAACACTTCAGACCTTGACTGACAAAGCTGCTGTAAAAAATAAGCTGCTTCCATTCGAATCTCTCGGGGACGATCAGGTACTGCAAAGCTCATGACCGCAGGAATCTGCCAGGAAATTTTGCAATGAATATAGCTAATATTTGAGGACACCCATTAATACAACAAAGTATCAACAATGCCTAAGTTTAAGATGAGATGTTGTTTCAAAGTTTTTGGCCCAGATATATTTATGGGGCAGATTTTAATTATCCAAAATCATCATATTTGTTTAGGGTTACCAGGACTAGAAAGCAGTGACCATAGAAAACACATATCTGCAATCCCAGGAATATTTTGCTAATATTAATATTCAGAAGTCATAGGGAGTATTTAGGATAATGAATTCATCATATTTACATGATCTTGAGTCTTACTTGAATGTTCAAGCCTATATCAATACCATGGGTTTTGTAATATTACAGAGTCTCAAAGGAAGTCGACTTAAACATATTCAATGGTTCCTTTCAATGATGGAAAAAGATTAAGCAGATGTTTAAAGAATACATATTAAATGATCCATTAATCCAACAGTAACAACAGTGAACTTGCTGGACTGTAGTTGATTTCTTACCTAGTAAACTAGGATCAAATAATATACGATTTGTAAGAATTGTATGCAAGACTACACCATATGGAAATGCACTTCCGTTCAAAATTATTTCTCGAATTCTATACGAAAGCATTGATTGTACAGTTTTTCCATATTTCTTCTTTTTACCCACTGCTATTTATGTTTTTTTTCCTAACCTTTATGAGTGACAACTAAAATTCTTACTCATTTGTATTACAAATATTTCATACTAAATAGCATAACACTATCAATCTACACAATATCATTTCAAAAAGAAAAAGACTCAAGTGGGACCAACAATTAGCTGAATGAGCCTCCCCAACATAAATTGAACAAACTTTAACATTGGAATCAACCCAATAAATAAGGGAAAGAATAAAACATAGAAATAGGAAAAGAAGCATAAATATGCATAGGACTTACCAATCCAATAAGGCATGCATTTTCTTGAAAATCAGTGTTGTCTTTAATTATTTGATTTATAAGCTGAAGCACAGAACATATGACCTGCAGCATCCATTTAATTTATGATGTGGTTTTCTGGCTCGGAAAAATGTTCAGCTATGCCTAACAGTGGTAAAAAGTCAAATAAGGTGTCAAGGTGGACAACTTACACGTGTTCTTGGAACTTCTAGCAAGTCTGCCAGAGGAAGTAAACCATGCTGGGTAACAAAAACAATCTTCTGCTCTGGACGCTGGTGTAATATACCAATAAGTCTCTGACATGCAGAGACAATCACGTCTTCTGATTCCTCTGGTCGTAATGAACCAACTAATCTGCTGAACTCAACAGCCTACAACAATACATCACAAACGCCAGTCAAACATACAGAGCACTGGTAAAGCTGATTTCAAAATTCTCCTGCATGGAAACACCTTTCACATGCAGAGGATAGCTATCGAAAATCTCACATCTGAGGCTAAAACGAGGGGCAACAGACAGAATCTCACCATAAAATCAAAGAGAAGTTACATGAAAGATGGCAGAAAAAACAAGCATTACTTCTATGGTCATAGAATTATATGGACCAACTAGCTTTCCCAATACATGCACAAAGCAAATTACAATGGAGGAGAAAGTAAAAAACTCAGGGCTCAGGGGGAAATGCTCAAAAGCAATTACATGGAAAGATTTGTTAGATCCCCTGTAGGAAAAAATTAGGCAGTCATTTTCATGGAAACAAATTAAATAATGGACACCAACTGCACACATTAGACATCAAAAGAATCAGGGCAAATATATAAAGTAAATTCCTTTCTCCATCCTCATCCCCCCCTCTCTCTCTCTCTCTCCTTTTCCCCAGTCTCTTGCTTTCTCCAACCCTCTTCATTCATAGGATCGGGGAAGCCAGCCATATATGAGGATGGTACACCAAAAATATGATTGTCTCACAAGAAGCCCTGCACTAAACCATACCTTGGTGTATACCCAACAGAAATTAAAATGAAACAGAAAAGGGAAACAAAGAAAAAATCCAAGAAATTTCTGCCATGCACAAGCTGTAATACACAAGGTATGCATACATGAACAAAATTTGAAGGACAAGTGTTTCAACCATGCATTGTATAAAATTATGCCCACATCAAACAGCAATCTACCACAACATTCAAGAACATTGCAGACCAAAATTTAAACCAAGAGAGAGGATACATGAGATGCCAGAAACTGAACAGAACAGACCACATTATGTCAGAGTTATTCACAGGACAAGGTATATCTGAATAACGAAAATCACAAACGGGCAGGTCACAATTAAAAAAGCCTTGGTACCTGCAGAGGAAAAATGTTTTCTCCAGGAAGTTTTTCATCAAAGACCTGATTAAAAAAGAAAAGGAAAATTAAGGGTCAAAGGGATTAAAACATGAGATTTTAATTAAAGAGCTTAATTATATAGACTGATTAACATACCAAACCATCTATGTCAATCACATCATCTTTTAAAACACCTATCATCACTCGGTGTAGAAGGTTCCCACCATTGTTTGCCTGCCCAATTTCACTCTCCTTCTCCCATTGTTTTCGAGCAATTGTAGCCCTCAACTCCTTGGCCAGGTCATTTTTCCCACCATCATTCATAGATCCATTGCCTTTAGCCATATGTGAAGTGGATGTAGATGTGGATGCCTCAGCTACAACATCCCCTGGTTGTTTGTCTAATGAATGAAATAAATCATCTAAGTAGGCATCTCCTGGAGGGTCACTAAATCTACTCAGCTCATTTCCTTCCGCATGGGGTGGTATCTTCATTGCCTTCAGATAGCAATCAGACAAGTCTATGAGATTTCATCTTCAAAAGAGCTGAACATATTTTCTTGATGATCTAAACCACCTCAGTCGAATTAATCTCACCACGTGTCTAGTGACTATAGGAAAGATTGTCAGATATATTGCATAAAGAACTATTAAAAGTTTCAACCTATAAAGAAGTTACGGTTCAAAAGTACTTAACTGATTTACTAATTTATATGGCACCTTAACAATGGATAATTCAAAGGCAGAAAACCAGAAATGGAAATCTGTGCAACCTTATTATACATCACAATCAGAAAATTGCTCCTCTACTATGGTGAATAATATCAAAAGAAAGTACATAACAAGAACTCATCTAAGGTGGTTTGGTCATGTGAGAACCAATAGAGGACCAATTGGGAAAAAAAATGATAAAAAAAAATACAGTGGTGAGATCAAATAAAAAATAGTCCAATAAAAAGAGAAAAGTAAAACCAAAGAAGACTTTAGGAGAAACAATTAAAAAAGACCATACTCTATATGGATTTACAGGTAATTTGGTTTTCAACAGAGCCCTAGTGTACTGTTTGACCACACGGCTAACCTCACTTTAGTGGGATATAAGGCTTGGTTATTTCTTTCAACAATATGAGTGTATTAAAAAGAAAAGAAACAGAAAAGTTGAAATTTGTTAAAAGGAGAAATCAGTTTGGACAGAAATCAAAGCCAATTCTCAAAAAATCCTTCAATCAGCTAGCAGAAAAGATGAACGCTGTACCGTTAGGGAACCATTATCATGGCCTCTTGGTCCAAAAGCAAATGATTTATTGCCATTATTGATAGAACTGTCTTTTCCTCCAAGCTTATTAACCATCCCTCTTGATTGTGGAGATCTAACTTCTCCATTTGTCAAGACTTCATGGTCTTTAGCACTTGAAATCCCATGATCATCAGTTGGCCCAGAACCAACCACTTCTTTACTAGAAGAGAGTTTGCCTGAACCAGTCGGTAGAAATGACTTCTCAGGAATGGCTAAGGTGAGAACCTGATCTGATGGAACATCATCTGCCTTCTCTGTTCTTTCATTGAGAAAATTAGAATCTGAAGCATTGTCTTCATGAGATTTGCTGCCATCAGCAGCCACAATGGAAAACTCTTTTGCAGGGTCCTATAACATACAAATTGAAGTTAAGAACATAATAAAACTATAATCTAATTGCTCCAAATATGCAGTTGTATGGTTTAATATTATCGGTTTATATTCTTAAATTTATTAGCACCAGCAGAAAAGACAGAAAAGGAGAATCTAATAACTTCACTTCAACACTGACCTCTTTCTCCACATAAGAGCTTTCACCAGTACTCTTACGAGCACCTGCAGCAACTTGTGCATCTGCAGAATCATCTTCCTCTATATTTCTGCAAGAGGTAGCACTATTGTTCAAATAAAAAATTATAACAATTATGGAGCTAAAAGTAAATAACACTTTACAATAATCAAACAAAAATCCAACAGTAAATGCCTCCAAGAACTAATAAACATACTCATTTATCAAAGTAGAAAAAATGTTCCTTCAGCATACCATCACAACTTAAAAATAGAGAATGTGATCCATATTAGATTTTCCCTGCTCTTCTCAAATAATTAGAGGACTAGTTAAAAGTATAAAAGCAGGTAAATGCTACTTGTCACCATCAAAAAAACAATACTGAGAAAGAGAAAGAGAAACAAAAATATGTCAGCTCCTTCCTTTCTTATGAATTCTTCTTCTATAAAGACACACGCCAAATATATCTTAAGTGTTGATTAATTGAGCTAACTGTCAGTGTCCTGGAAGACCAAGAAGGAATGACAATATTTTAGAATTGTCCATGAGGAAGCATCATGAGACTATTTTTCTGTGATTTTAATTAAAAGAAGGCCTATTAGAAGAGACTAAGAAAGAAGTACAAGAACAGAGCACAAGACCATTTAGCGACTTCAGATGCCAAATGGAACAAAATGGCAAGTATGCACAACCCAAATAGAAATCACGTGATTTTATGGATCACAAAGAAATTTAAATACATAGATGGCTAGATTCATCCAGAAGAATTGGCATAATAGAACAGGCCAATAATATCTCATGCCATCTACCTTAATGTTCCACTATGACGGAGAGAAGACTGCAGGGCACGCTTACAGTTTTGGATCCATGGGTGAGAAAGCAACGTTTTAGCATCAGGTCTTTGTCTAGCATCCTGTCATGTGCAATAAAACAGTATTCAGAACAGGCTTCAGTCACTAGTTTCATCTGAAATGCATGGAGTCTGGATAAATACAAGCATTCATCTTGCCTATTCCACAAAGCTTAAGTTAGAAAACTACACAGACATGAGAAATATACAAATAATGCATCAGCACTCTTCAAGCAAAATCCATGTACTCTCCACGTAATCTCCATTTATAACACATGAGGAAAACACTTTAATAATACTCCAATTCTACTGGTTACCCTTTCCCATAGTTTTTTTTTTCCCTGGATAAGAATTCTTCACACTGTTGATGAAATGACAAATTAGTACTCAATTATGTGATAACAGCAAAGATAGAAAAGTTCTTCAGCAATAACAATAACGACAAAGAACAACATTTTCATCAAACGTTCTTCCAAACATTGATCCCTCGGCCCAAAAAATAGCCAAAAACATCTAACTAATCAAGAGACAAAGTAGTTTTCAATTGTGGCACAAACATTCCAAGAATATGCCTAACTTTGATGTTAAGCAAATCAATCATTGGTTTGAGACAATAAATGTAAAGCGAAAATAGAAATTACATTAAATTAGAATTTCAGACCATGACCTGAACTCCATTATATCTGCTCCTTCAAATCATTACATAAAATTCTACCTTGCTGATGTAAAATTTTTAGATATATAATTTATACAGACAACTGTGTGATCAGACCACTGCTAGTAATTCACTGACATCAGGAGCTGGGTAGGACCAGGCACAGGAGCGAGAGGGAAGAATACACAGAGAAGTCATATGCAGCCAGGATAGCATCTATGTTACCACACCATATGCATTACGAAATAGGTTCCGAAGAATGAGTTTAGATCCACTTTACCTTCTTAAAGCATTGATGCAGAAAATCAGTAATGTCAGCTGACAAACTATCAGGAATTGGAGGATGCTCATCCTGAGAGAAAAGGTAAGGGATTAAGAACAGTTTCTTTTCTCTACATAGAATATAAATTGAATAATAATAGAGTAACTGTAATGGAGAATTCCAAGAACACAAGATAAACCTTAAACCCTTAACCCTAACCTCACTAGTTATGCAATCAAGTTAGATTCCTTAATTTAGCCAATTGCTATAAGAACCAGGTACAAGGATCCTTGATATATTGAAGAAACACTAAATAATTACACATAAGCGAACCTGGACAATACGGAAAAGAGCTGGCATAGGCTGTAAATCATAATAAGGAGGTACACATGTAAGAAGTTCAATAACCGTACAGCCAACACTCCAAATGTCAGAAGCAGCACAAACCCCAGACATTTCTATAACCTGGAAAATTAAACCAAAATTATCAGTGAGTGCCCTTAACCAAGCACAATACGTCATATTAGAAGCCACTTTAAAAATCTACAATCCATTTTATTACATTAAAGTGCCAGCAAGGTGCTAAGCTCAACAAATAAACTACTTTTTCTTATTAAGAAAGATACACTGTAAGGATGAGATAAGGAACAGGTACAACCAGGGGGAGATGAGAAGCCCTCTCAAGAAAAACACAAAATAAACAGCAAGCCAAGTGGCTCAAAAATGCAACAAAGCAGTCCAATCTCTTTGCATATCAGTCTGCTGTTATGGATGATTTAAATAAGCCAACAATCAAAAGCTCCAAACAAATTATTTAACAAAAGAACTTTTTCTTTGATAAAAAGAATAATATCACCCAATTAATACCTCTGGGGCCATCCAGTATGGTGTTCCAACAACTGAATGTGTATTAACATCAGCCTCTGTTAATTTTGTTGCAACACCAAAATCAGCAAGTTTGACAAGACCCTGAAAGCAGAAGTTAAGATGTAATTGGCAATTTTCTAGATCTAAAAATAGACAAAATAAAATAAAACCAATACCTAGAGCATGAAAAAATATGACAGGATCAAAGGCAATGAGAAAGGAAATCCATAGACCATGGAACAATTTCATCAATGTCTTCTCCAGTATTCTGTTGTTTTATTTTATCATTTTTTAAGAATTTTATTTTACCATTTTTCCTTAAGAGGATGCCTTGTCTTCGGTTAGAAATAAGAAAATATTTAGTAATATCTCCATTATATCTTCGAATATTTCATATCATATCTCAGGTTGATTTTATCATTATGATTAGATTTTATCTTTAGCTTATAAATAGGATTATCTCATTGTATTACAACAACATATAAATATCAAATATACTTTCATATTATTGAGTCTCTATTCTCTCTATTTTCCTCCTCCATTATCTAAAACCCTCAATTTTCAACACGTATTAACGGTATCATCCACCATGACCTGTGTTCATTATTCCGCTAGAGATTCCAGTAATTTGGAACTCACTTGTACTATGTCCCTTATATCATTTAATATTTACTTTCCTTTTGTCCACCATTGCTCTCCTGTCAAGCCCTTCAATTTTGTTTGAGGTTTGACAATGTTCTTACTTTCCAGAAAATTACCATCAAGCCACCACTGTTTCTATTACCGGCCACTTTTCGGCTTCCTCCTTGTTGTGTTATCCCCAAAACCACCGTCCGCTACCTTCCTTCGCCACGCGAGTTTTTCCTACGCTGTTACCAACTGCAGACCACCGTGCCACACGCCCACACACGCATCTCCCGTGTTCTGATGCACAGCCACCCGTCGACGCTTCTCGTCACACGGGCAGCGCTTTGGCGACGTCTCCGATTACCTCGCCCACTGCTGTGCTTACGCTACTATCCACTTTCCAGATCTGTCTTTGGTTTTGCAATCCAGCACACCATCAACATTACATTTTCTTATTTCCAATTTTACCCTGTTTTGTGCCCTGTTCAGAGTCCATGGCTGTTTGTGACTTCTCAAGTGCTCAAATGCTATCCCAACTTCTTTGGATTTCCAATTTTTCAAGTATTTGAGGCTTTCATATGTTGTTCTTGCAATCTATTATTGCATGTATTGGGATTCTTCCAGCCTTCATTGTGTCTCTTCCAGTCTTCATTGTTGGACCATTTACAGCCTTAATTGATGTTTGGAAACTCGCTAATAGCTATGTGTCTCTTCTTTTTGCTGGTCGTGCAATTCTCTAACATGTTGTTCAAGCTTATGGTCATTCCAGCTGCCTTGTTGTGTTATCTTTTCAGACGTACTCAACATCCTTGAGTTGCCTTGCTAGTCTTTCTTGGAGGTCCGTTTATATTTTAAGGGTTTAACTTAACAAGCTTAAAGCTTAGTAAACTTTAGCTTGAAGCTCTATTATATCTTAGAATATTTCATGTCATGTCTAGACCAATTTATATTTATTTAGATTGATTTCATCATTATGATTAGATTTTATCTTTAGCTTAGTGTAGTACAACACATAAATATCAAATACACTTTCCTCCTCCATTATCTAAAACCCTCAATTTTCAACATCTTCTATGCTCCTCAGGTTTTTCTTCTCTTACTCTTAATGAATTTCTTTTTCTCTTTTAAAATATTAATTCAAGGTTATGAATTCAATGCAAAATAGCTAGTAGTCATAATAATGTCCAAGATATCTAGGCAAGATGCGGACTCCCTCTTGTCTTCAAGTTTCCAATTCAGGTATAAAGGTTAAGTTCAAAATTGACTCACTCCTTACATATTGAATCTCTTGGCACTGCAGTTCAGCTAACTGAACCAGCAGCCCAAAAAATTATTTAATTGTCCCTAGTTTAACTACAAAGAGTAAGCAGAATATCAACACAAACAAAATTCAGCATAGAGAAGCAGCAGGAAAAAAGAAAACTTCCAAAAGCTAAAAACGAATAAGGTATATCATAATACAGAAAAGTAATGAAGATGCAAAATATACCTTTTTTTTTTCCAAAGAAAGCAGTAATCACCACGGATAAACAATGATTTTAGACAGACTACTACGAACAACCATCAATATCTTCCTGATGCAATCAACTAAGTCCATATAAAAAGAAAAAAGGTGGGGATGGGGGGATTATATGACATGAAAACTCCCATGTATATGGACATAATGTAGTGGACATACACAACCAGAAGAATTGCCAAAACATAAAGCCATATGATATAATGAGAACAAGAAAAATAGGAGAAGGCTTGCCTCTTTAGTCGTCAATATGTTTGCACCCTTAATATCCCGATGGATAACACCCTGTTCATGTAGATAAACCAAGCCTTCCAACACCTAAAACATCATATAACACATTTAGTATTACATCCAAAAATAACCAAATCCTCAGAAAATCTTAATGAAGAGCCTTAGACACCTACAAACCTGGGCAATATACACAGCAACCAATGATTCTGGAAAAGGACCAAATTTATTTGGCTTGATTATATTTGCAAGTGAACCATTCTCCACATACCTATGAAATTGCAAATGACATGTCCATTAACTGCTCTAAAATACCATTCAACTTATGATGTGATGAATCTAATTACATTGTGGCATAGAGTTGAGCTCACTTACTCAAGAATTATGTGCAGGTGACTCTTTGTCTTGAAGGATCCAAGATACTTTACAATGTTTTTGTGGTTCAAATTCTGTATCAGATTATACCATCAGTTAACATAGACAGGTATTACTGTATTATTTTATGAAAACTGAAAACAAATTTCAACATGAGAAAGTAGAGAAGCAAAAAATGGAGATTTAAAAACCCTAAAAGAAACCAATATAGAGGAGATACAAGAGAAAAAAATATATTAGCTCAAAGAGAGCCCTGAAATCCCTCAGCAAATCTTTAAGAGAAACTCTCCTTCACAGAATCCATATGCTTGCCCACATGCATACAAATGAAATACCATTTTATTTCTCTAAAACATCAATATGAAAAATGGGTGAAGTGCATGATAACTTATTACTTAGTAGTGTACCGGTTCTTTTTATTCTATCGTCACAAAGGAACAAAGTTCTTGTCTTTGTTGATGTTCAAGAAGATGTCTAGGGCACATATAGCATATGGAGCATGTAGAAGAACTAATATCACATATATCATCAATTAATAGCTAATTTTCCCAACTTGTGAACAAATACATTCCTTTTGGTTCAATCCAAATCCATCACTTTACAGGTATATTTTCATGCATGAATAAAAGTAGTATGTCAATCAATATCATTGCCTAAAGCTTTCATACACAAAACATGCACATGGGATAACTGGAGTACATAATATCATGACAGTAATTAAGCTAAAGAGAAGTTCAATAGTCAATATAGTACAGATACAACATTGAGAAAAAGAAGTACCTTCAACAAATCAATCTCTTGCTGAAAATGTTGAAGCATCCATCAAATGAGACGATAGCCACAGGTAAAACAGCACCCAAATCAGTCAATAGAGATAATAGATTATGAAAGCAAAGCAACAATATAAACGTTAAGAACCTAAAAAAATTGTATTGAGTTTACTGATTGCTTTATCTGTCACAAAATATATGTTGCTAATTTAAGCATGCGTGAATAAGTCCCACATCAAAAGAACTGGCCTGAGTGAGGGCCATATCAGTGGAATGAACTATGGGCTCTAAGTATGCCCTAGAGCCTTGGACCAGTGTTAGTTGACTAGCTTTAGTGATTTTGGCCAATGTAAAGAGCCCAACATTTATGGTTAGATGTAATTTATGCTAGTATGTGGAGCACCTGGTACTGGTAGGAGCTTATTACTTGCATTTTTAAAGAAGTTTCTTTGCCTCAGCAACTGATTTGGCATTAGACTAGACAATTGGCTTCTAAAGCACATGGTCTTCTTAAGGGCTTTTCCTTAACAAATATGCAGAGGGACTGAGTAGCTTTGTACCATTCAAGCTTTCTCTTTCTCTGTTGTTTAATATTCCCCTTTTCACTAAGGAACCTCCCTTATCCTGCATATTCCTTGTATTTTTTTTCTCTTCATCTTAATGAATTTCTTCTTCTATCACAAAAATAATACAAAACACCCAAGGAATCCTATTTTAGTCCCTACTGCCAGGCAATTTCTGTCAACATAAGAACTGAAAACAAAACAAGACTCTGTGCCAGCCACCCCCACCCCCCACAACCCCAAAAGCGTCCGTCTCATTCTCAATTAGGACCAAAATCAACTCCACCCTTAAGATACCAACAGGACATAAAACTCCAAGCCTTCCAATTTATAATTAATGATAATTAAATATAAGTTATAAAAAAAAAAAACAGAAGATGACATTAAGACACATTTTATACCATGATGATGTTGAGATCCTCCTGAGCAATATTCTCCAAAGAAACCTGTTTAATTGCAACATATTCTCCACTCTCCAGGTCCAAACCTTTGTAAACTCGACCATAAGCTCCTTTCCCAATCTCCTCTCCAGCATCTGCTCGAAATCTCAGATGCAAACAAAAACAATCAGCCAATAAAAAAATCAAGCAATTTAATGAGCCTATCCAAAATGTATTTTAAAAAAAAAAAAAAGACAAGATAATATAAAGCCGAATCAGAAAACTAAATCCAAGATTTAGAGAGTATAATCCTTTCAAGTGCATTCCATACTACTTGTGTGCACTGCAAACACTAAAAATTTTAACAAAAAAGCCCAAGCGACAATAAGAAATAATAAAAACATTTAACAGCACATCCCTTGATGAAAACATTTATCAACTGCCACCATCTTATTCAGCAGCAGCAGCAGCAGCAGCAGCATCCCTCACCTCTAGATCATGTTATAAGCATTAGTCTTACCAACACCACTATTTCATTTCTCTGCTTAACACCAGTTCCACATCACACCCACACCCTAACACACCACCACCACAGCCCAATGCTGCTACCAGCTAACCTTACCATCAGCTTGTGATTACTAATGTCACGATCCATACATTCACTACAATTCCAACCTTCAACTACAACAGTGCCTCCTCCCCCTTCTTCTCTCTCTACTACAACAATGCCTATTACGGCCATATCACACACTAACAAAGTAAAAACCACCCCCCAAGTTTCCAAATTCCATTCAGAAACATGTTTTATACAACAATAAACACAGCACTAAAGCCTGATTACTAGTGCTACAATTCACACAGTCACCGCAATTTCAAGCTTCAACTACAACCACCCACCCACATTACGCCCCATATATCACACTAACAAAGTTAAAAACCACCCCCCAAGTTTCCAATTTCTGTTCATGAACCCAATTTTATGCAAGAAAAGGCACAACACTAAACCCTCCACTAATTCAATTTCAGCTATACAGCAGAAATGAACTCCACCCCAGAAAAAAAAAACATAAAAATAAAAATAAAAAGCTACAAGCATTAACATTTAGTTTCTAGACCAGCATTTTTTCAAGATTGCGAAAACAAAGCACAGAAAAAAGGTTAAGATCGGTAGCGAATTGAAAAGTGAATTGTTGTTGGGAGGGAGAAAATGGCGTACGTATTTGTTGACGAGGGTCTTGTCTTTAGTAAAGGCCGACGACGTCGTTTGGCGAGACATCTCTGCCTGCTGCAAAATTGAAGCAGCAGCAGCGATCGACGAGAGAGAGAGAGAGAAAACCTAACGAGAGAAAGAGAGAAGAAGAACGTCCATTGGAGGATTCCGGCGGCGGAGAAAGGGAAGCTCCGATTGGATGAAAATATAATTAATGGGAGTGCATAATAAAAAATAAATTAAAAAGAAGAAGAAAAAAGAATGGGAGAGAGAAGGAAGGGTGAGAAGGCTGTTATGTGATGTCCAACTCGGAGAAAGAGAATGGTAATGGTAATGTTGTTGTCAAGAGTGGTCAAAATGGAATGTCCCCTTCATCCATTCATCACATACACTATGATATATCTTTCTTCTCTCTCTCTCTCTCCCTCTGATGCTTATATTGCTAGCTGGCACCTTACTGGGATTCTGTTCAATTCTCCGGGATCTAGCTCATTTCTCACCTGTCTTTTTTTTTTCGTTATTGTTATTGTTATTCTTTATTTTTCTCAAATTTTTAAAAAGGTTACATGAATTAATTTCAGAAATTATTATTGTAGTGTGGTACAGTATACAATTATTTCTGTGGTTCATTTTTTTTTGGGGGGGGTGCAGTTTCCATGTTTAATTTAAATAAAGTCAAAAAGAGAGGTTGGAATCAGGTAACTAAAGCATTTGCTTTACCTTTGTGTGTGTTTGCCAAAAGATTTTTTTCCGTTAGTGGTTACAAATTGGTAGTTTAAAATTTTAAAACTAAAAAGGATAAGAGCGTATACAAAATCTCTCCCAAGTTTTTGTGAGGTGCAATTAATTTTATATCCATTTAATTAGAAATAGTAAAGTGGTTGAACTTATAAATATCTGAGCTGTGTGAACGGTTGCAATTAAATACTCCTTGCAAAACTTCAATTTTATTTAGCAAGGTATCAAGCACATGTACATGCCTTCTTTTCATATTACTCCTTAAAATTATTGTTTTGAAATTAAAAAATGATACAACTATTTCATCTTAAAAAAAATATGAGCATGGTTTCAAAATAAACAATGACCCAAAAGACTAATAATATACATGCAATACAAAACTTTTCAATTGAAACAATCAAGACATTCCTTTGAAATTACATGCTCCTAGATGACATAATTTTGGATTGGATTTTAAGAATAATATCACTGCAAAATTATCTTATGTCACATTTGTTCCTGACCATTACACATCACCCTTCCTTCATCCCTTTGGCTTGAGACATTGAAAATGAAGCAATGTTTTTTGAACTCACAATTCAAAGGATATTTGTCAATACACTCTTATGACTTATCTATTATTAGAATGAAATCTAAACTAGTGAATCCATATCATCTAATGGTAAGTCAAAATGTGTCATCCCAATATCTCACGACAAACAAAAAAAAAACCACCATTATTATATGCTTCCATCAGAAGTCAGCGGTGATGCTTCAACTTCAACAACACTTGATGGTGCTTTTGAGTCAACCCTTTTGGTCTTTTTGTCATTTCGTTGATGAGACTTATTTAAATCTCTGTCAGACTGAGAGACAATCTTGGAAACTGTGAATCCGGCAACTTCAAAAGTGTGTGATCTATAGGGTATTAAAGAATTGCGGAGAACAACATCAACTCCTTCATAAGTCCAAGCACCTAGCACTGCCTCCCCTTTGAGTCCAATGGCAAACCAACCAAGTCCAGAAGCTGCAATGTCCACAGAAGTCGACTCCCAACTGTTCCCACTAACATGGAATTCCCTTCTTACCCAATTCCCAAGCTCTTGAACCCTTTTCTCTCCAATTGGTGGCTGGCAAAGAACAATTTAGAGTGGTGTTACACAAGAGGGAAACATAATGCACAATCAATCATGCTTATGAATAAAAAAACACTTTTCTTCTGGCTAGGAATTAATGAGTTTTGTATACTACAATTTATGATTGGTTGATAGTATAAAATACTTTACGGTAATAGTGTATCAAAATTAATCTCATTGTTGGATAAGTATTCAATTCGCAAGGGCAAAGAGAGTACCTGTAACTGGCAACCAAAATGGTCTTGAAACATTTTGGATGCATTTTCTACTTTACCCATATGCAGTGGAAGATGAGGAGATGCCCACACTGTGACATAAATAGTGTCCAGGGAGGTTTCTTCAATGTCCAATCTCATCAGACCAGCTATGTGAATAGAATGACCAGCCTGCCACAATTAATTGGTAGAACAATGAATTAAAGTAGGTTTTACTAAGAAACAAAAGGAAAAAATGAACCTAGAGCGCAAATTAGCATCCGTATGTTAAATTCAGTAATGCAAATTAGTAGCATTTCAGTGCACTAACCTTGATTCTGTATGTCCTAGGTTTCAACTCCTTGCCTATGTGAACAAGCTTTTGCTCTTCCCTCAACAACCTTGTTGTAATTTGGTGAGGATGAAGAAGGCCAGGTGTATCGAATAGTTTTGCCTGACTAGGAAGAACACCCTCCACTCTAAGAATGCCGAGTGTAGTCCCCGGCACAGGTGCTTCTGTCAGATGTGTAACCTTCCCTCCAACATGCTTTCCAATAGAATTTATTAATGTACTCTTTCCTGCATTCTGAGCTCCAACGGCCCATACATTCCCTCTAGGCCCAGCCAATTCAACTATATTGTCCACAAGGTTCTTCAGTCCCCAATCCCTTAGAGAACTCACCATGTGCAAACTAGTAATCTTATTAACACCACCCTCTCTAGCTCTTTGCCTAATCCAATGCTCCAATCTCGTTGGCGTTATTGAACTAGGCAATAAGTCAATTTTTGTCACCACAAGTACCACTCTAGGCACATTCCCTGACTTGCCCTGCTTCCACGCAGCAGAATTATCCTCAATTGTCTTGGATACCAACTTTGCAACCTTCCTTGGAAATGATCCATCAAAGTCTACTGCATCCACAACGATCAGCACCACTGACCGAGTGCCTGTTGTTGAAGCCAACTTCCTTCCCACCGTATGATCAAAGTCAAAATCAGGTAGCAAGTTTTCCACTGTTGGATCCTTCACTTTCCCATAGTGCCTCAATGAATGGCAGCGTGCACATACCACTGGCTTCTCCGGTTTCCTGATCAAGCTTGGATCATCATTGAGCTTTTCTGGTTCAATAACAACTCCCCTTTTGACAGAATTGGAGAACTCAGGCTCTTGTGCAACAGGTTCAAGATGGTTATACAATCTATAATTCAGGTCCTTTTCAGAGGGTTTAATGAAATAACCAGGGTGCTTAGGGCTGGAATCCTGCATGTAAACACCACAACCAGGGCAGACAAAAAGAGATGGGGATGTCCCTTCATCAAAATTGCCCTCACGAGAGAGGGGCAAATTTTGTTTCAGAGCTGAATCTGCAGGCTGCAAAGAGAAAAACCTAAACAAATTAATTGAGGATTGTGGTGAAAACTTTGGGAACTTTTGGTGCTGGATTTTTGAGTGTGGTATTAAGATTGACAAAAGATTTGACTGGCCATGTTGTCTGCACTCAGGAAGGAGTGATAAATAAAAGAGTGGCTTAAGCTTTGAAGGGGAGAGATTTCGGGCTAGAAACATTTTCTATCTGTTGTTTTAGTCTGAAACTCAACAAGGGTTTAAGATTCAAGTTGCGATACACTAGACACTGGAAACTAGAACTGGCTTATTAACCTTCTACTGCAAAGATCCAAAGAAAGAAATCTAGCAAATTTTCACACGAGTATTTAGGAGGCAGACATAGTTGCTGAAAGAAATGCTAGTAATAGAATCACTCCATTGGATTCATATATATGTCTCGTCATTTCTTTACAATTCTTCAGCTGCAACATTAGAAAACAATTAAACATATTAGCCATACAATTGTAACCACTAACCACCATAGCAATATCTTTAAGCAAGTCATTGAAGTGACAATTTCAAACCCTCTAGTTCAAGCCACTAATTTTCAATTATGAGTGACATTGGACAACAAGATGTGAAAATACTGTAGAAATATAGGATAGGCGTGATTAAGAAAAGGTAACATAGCTAATAACTCATGCTTTGAAAACCCCATCTTCTCAATTACATGAGATTCACATGGCATACCAGATTCAAAACTACATCAAAATTAAAAGAGCCACCGATATAAGATTTCATAAATGTGATGACTATCACCTAAGTCAAACAAATCCATAAATAAAATTGCTAACAAAGAACCAAGGATGTAATGTAAGTAACAAAGTATGCCAAAGGGTAGGGGATTGAAGTTCCTGCGCTTATGAACATTTGAAATTGCTTACCCTGCAACTAAGGTGGCACAAACTACTTTAATAAAAGCATAGGCTATCCAATTCAACTACAACTATTTATCTTTATCATACCCATAAATAATAACAGACTTAAACCACAAACATATGCAACCAACCAAGTTATGAAAATTTTGAGTACCCATTTTATCAAACACCTTGTAAACTACAAATATATGCAAGCAAGTTATGAAATTTTGAGTACCCATTTTATCAAACACCTTGTGCGGCCCTCTGCGTGTTTATCTGTTGCAGGCTTCTTCCTTGTTATGATTGTGAATATGGAGTATGTTGCTGCAGTGATGAAGAAGAGAGAAATGGAGGAGGAAGGTGTTATGTTTTGGGGAGGTTGGTTGGTAACAACGGTGAAGTGAGTGTGCAAGTTGAAGTTGGAGGAGGTGCAAGCTGCAGAACAGAACTACTCCGAAGGTGAACTCTTAACTGTATGATCCATGGTGGAGTGAATTAGAAAAAGGAATAATAATCTTAATTTTTCAATTAAAATAAATAT
This sequence comes from Dalbergia oliveri, assembly GCA_030441495.1. Classification (NCBI taxonomy): domain Eukaryota; kingdom Viridiplantae; phylum Streptophyta; class Magnoliopsida; order Fabales; family Fabaceae; genus Dalbergia; species Dalbergia oliveri. The sequence continues at coordinate 202,709 of JAMLFY010000011.1, forward strand.
TATAATATTTTTTATTAATAATTAATAATAATTAGGCCAATGCGTGTGAAGGTGAATTGTGCGTTTAATGATTTATTTATTATAATAATATGAACTTAAAAAGTAATTTAAATAGCAATTATAAAATTAACAAAATAAATAAATATTTGAAATACAATAGCTAAAAAAATAAGAATTTTAATTTAATAATAATTAAATAAAGTTATTATTTATTTTTTTGAAATCTTAAACCAAAATAGTAGCATAAACCTATAATATGTTTGGAGATGAAGTAATTTATTATTTAAAATGTGAATTGAAGCAATCTATATTGTTTCATAAAAAAAATTAATTTGAACATATTATAGTTAAATTTTAAAAAAAAGAAAAGCTAATAGGTGGCTAATATCTTCCAACAAGAAAATAAATAAAATTTCTTATTGAATAAAATATAAACTTTAAAGTTAAAAATAGACCTGTATCAAAATTCACTTTATCGGAATTAATACTGCTAATGTTTTTACAAAAATTAAAATAAAAAAAAACACTGCTAATTTTAAGTTAGTCATTAAGAATTCTTGAAAATGGCTCCTTACACTTCTAACAATTCGTACAATTTAGCTTAATGATCTTGTCTGCAAAGTTCATAATTTAAAAAAAAGCAACATAAAAAACTAGAAAACAATATATATATATATATATATATATAGAGAGAGAGAGAGAGAGAGAGAGAGACAATTATGCAAAAAGTATTTAATATAATTATCAAAATTTATAATAATAACTGTCCATGAATTGGTTTTATTAAATTTTTACATTAAGTATATACATATGAATATTGTTTACGTAATCCAACAAAATATTGGTATGAATGAAAAGGGTTCAATTATCAAATATATAGCCTTTGGTTTAATCCTGAATTTATGATTTAGCCGTACGTTGTTATACTGTCCAGTGTTTTACCGTGGCATAACAAATGAATAGCTCTTATACCGAAATAAATAAAATCCATGAATATAAGTTACTAGATGCATTCCATATAATACATTCATCTAACAAAACAAAACAACGCAAAAAAAAAAAAAGAAACAAGAAAATCTACACAACCTTATCCATGTTAATAGAGAGTCAATTTTCAATATTTTAACTCGTAACCTTGGGCCACTAACCAGCAACCTTACACTTGCGTCAACCTTGGACCAAACAAACAAAACATCTATTTCACACACCATGAAATGTCCACACATTGCCTGCAAGATGCTTGTCATTTATAAGGAACACATGAGCTCAAAAGGAGCAATGATCCTTTAGAACTTGTCTAGCAAGATCAAGAGCTCCACTCCTCTTATAGATTAAGTGCAGATTGTGAGCCGCCTCTCTGCCAAGATCACAGTAGCCAGGTTTATGATTTTCCGTGATATCTGGATTCTCATTGGGAAGTTTTGGAATAGGTAGTCTTTCTCACGAGTTGCAAGCACTTTCTCATAATAGAAAGCCGCCAGAGTTACTAGACCAACATGATGGAACGCCCGAGCTATGTTGTACAAGGAATCCTGCAAAGCTTGACAATTGCTTGATTCAATTGTGTAGTGTAAACTTGCTTTGTAGTTTGCACACAGAAAAAGTAATAATTCAGGATTCAAAGTTTTGCACATGATACGAACTAGTGCAATAGATAAAATGAAGCTAGATATGCACAATTTTAGGAACCAATTTAGGGACTTTTAAATTCTGTGGAACTCAATTGTCCCCGATATATTTGTAAGGGACTAATTTCGATATTTTATCCAATATATAAATAAAGCCGAACCTTTGTTTTTGTGATTTTCAATTTTATTTACAAGGTGTTTTCTTCTTAAATGGGTACAAGGAAATTCATGAAATGTTGAGCAACACAAACCTGGCTGTTCTCACAGATCCTCAAATTGTTGTAGAGGAATGCTAAACCTTGTACAACACAGTGATGTTTATTTTGAAGTCTAAAACCCAACGCTAAGTTGATCAAGGCGGTTCCTGAGAAATATTTTGAATGAAAAACAGTTCAATAGCTCGTTCTTGGCTAAGCAAGCACTACAAAAATGCAGCACAAAACGAAAGAACATACCAACACAAAGATTGATCAAGGGATTCGCTGGTAAAAGTTTATAAGCATCTAGGTATTTACGCGCAGCATCTTGATGATGGCTAAATATGGTAAACTGATGAGCAGAAATGAGGATAGGAGGCACACAATCCACAAATTTTCCTTGCATAGCACGTATAAATTTGTAGTGTCTCGTATCTCGATTTTCCAATCTACCAAGCAGGAGAAAACAAGTCAATGAAATTTCAGGAAAACTAACCTACTTTTGCCACAGGCCATCAATCTGTGTCTTCTTGTTGCAGCATATAGGTAGCCTAATGTTTTGCCAAGAGTCCAGGCTTCCTTGAATTCAGCAATTTACCTGGAGATAACCTTGTAGTAGCAATTCCAAGCAGCAACACTGTATGGATGTTGCTGAACAATGTATTTTACACAATCAAATCCATGCTTAGGATCTGTGGTGTTGTATGCCATTTCTGTGGCAAAAGTAAATTTACTTTATCAGCAAGATATGCGTTTTTTCCCCAGGAAAACAACAAAGTAACTTTCTTTCATTCTCTCTCTTTAAAAACCTCCATATTGTTAGTTGTAAATTGTAATAACATAAATATATAAAGATAAAGAAGGGGGAAGAAACAAAAAAATAAACCCTCCCTTCAATCTTCAATTTCAAGTCTTGGAATGAGACAAAGGTTGGAAGCAAATAATCAATCTAAAAGAAAATACAAGTCTATCAGGGTTAAGGAGTTACGAGCTCCAAGCGATTGAAGCTCTTCTTTCTTCTCAGCAGATAGTGCATTATGAGCCAATCTTAAAGTAAGATTAATAATCTCCAGTGCTTCCCAATACCTTTGCAAGGAAGCTAATGCCTTGCACAACTGTACAATAATCTTAAGTGGTTAGATAGTACAAAGGGAAAGTGGATGCAGAGAAAAGAGATAGAAGTACTAACATCAATGATTAGCTGGAGATGTTCTTCATTGTTGAGGAGATGACGCAAGGGAGGTTCTTTGTTTACTTGCTGAAAACATCCCATGCACCATATGAAGAAGGTAACGATTACACAATCACACTCAAGATATTTGCTATAGAAGCAACAGTAGACATCACAGAACTGATTACCTGAGGCTCATCATCTGAATCATCACTTAGCCAGTCAATTCCAGAGGCCAATGCCTCAGCCTTTTTTTTCTCCTTCTCAATTGCCTTCTTCTGGAGCAACTTTTTTGCCCTTGAAGCTTTCGACCTAAATTTATGAAAACAATAAGACAAGTTCTTTTCCCTTAGCAACCAAATGTAGTGAGGGCCAAAAGCAAGCGAGGACATCCATATATATCCAAAATTATAGATTCTTTACCCTAAAATTTTGTTGGGCAATCTGCAAAAGATTTAGAGTGGATATTGACCTTTGATTTATGAAGCACTACTTGCAGATATTAAGAAGCGCGTGCCGATATAAGGACTCGAAAGAAAAAGTAAAAATAGAGAATACAGTGATGTGAATAATTTCTCTGATATTGAAACTGTACAGAAAGCTTGACAATATATAGACATTACCTAATAGTTGTTAGATACCAATTTGCCTAAATTACAGATAATTACATCTAATCATCATAATAAATGAAGTAAATTTATACAATATCTCAACATACGGATACTATGATGTTTTAGAATTTAGAGTATGATAATAGACAGGTACATTTTGGTACTGGCATTGTTGGATGATTAACTCCTCAAGCACTACCAGACCTGGGAAACCTTCCCAAGTCTCAACAATTGGAAGATAAATAATTGAACTATTTAAAAATATTTCATAAAAAATAATAATTGCGTTTGAAAAATGAAAGTTGTAGGCATGATATTACTAACGACACTCATAAGTTCTGCGCTTAAAATTTAGTGCCTTTAAGAAACATTTTATAATTATATTGCCTATACTAGAAGGACGAGTGAGCCCCCAAGCTCCTTAACCTAGCCTGGCATCTATGAAGGCATCTACTGAAAAAAAAGAACCAAGATCCGAATCCATCTAAAGGATAGAAGCCTTCTATCTGTGTTTGAATACGGGAATTTACTGATGTCTGCTATGGAAGTCCAATAAACATGACACTGAAAGTGACATAGAAGATGGAATTGGAGCCAGAGAATGCCAGAAGGCCGAGAACTTTGGAAAAGAGAGTGAAGCGGATGGGATTGTTGCAGCACCAAGATGAAAGATGCATTATCCCTTGTAGCTCTGTTAGTTCCAGTTACTTTTATGAACCTCTAACAGCCTATGGCATATCAGCCCGAGAATCCAAGCCACACCAACAGAACTTGAGCAGTACCCAAGCCAATGGATATTTTACATGTCTCAGTGCTTCGTAGCCATTAATTAGCAAGTAGAGATATCATAAAATAAAATCAGCTGCGTTGTGAAGCCAAGGTAAACTAGCATATATATGAAGGGTGTAAACATTCCTCCAGGCGGACACCCCCAGTGGGTTCCTAACAGATTCTTGTGCCATTGTAAATATTTTTTCATTGATTTTATTTTACTATGCTTTTTTATGCTGTGCCCCGGACACCCCTAGTGGGTTCCTAACAGATGCTCTAGCCATTGTAAATATTTTTTCATTGATTTTATTTTACTCTGCTTTATTATCCCCCTGCCCCCCCCAAAAAAAAAAAAAAATTCAGGTACAGAGTGCAGGAATGCACACTGTTTCTGCTACGTGTAGAGAGTAAACCCCACACACTCTACTTTTAATGTGTTATAGCTAAACACAGCTCTGTTTTTCAACATTTTTCATCACTGAAGCATGCGCTTTTTGGTGCCTCCAGTGCCCAGCCTCACTTTAAATGCCTCAGTTGTCAAACAATTACCCCTTAATCAAACTCCTAAACAACAGCAAGCAATCAACTACAACCAACCCTCAATTAATCATCTTTATTTTAATTAAGTGTCAAAATTTGATTCACACAACTTTTTGTAATAATTTTCCATACTCAACGCCATTAGTTAACATGTCTCTCATAAGGATAATACAACTGGTTGTACAGGAGATACTGGGGTTAGAAATATAAAAGTATGTGTAAAGCAATACTCACAAGTCAGATGGAGTAGCTATCGGCCTGAATCCTTGAAATACATTATCCGTTTCCTGATCATTCAGTACCCTAACCCTTTCAACTAGATCTCGTTTGAGAGGCGCTTCTTTGATTTACCCTATAGCAAGAACCAATGATTACTAAAATTGACTTGTCTTTTTCTGAGAAAAGAAATTATGATAAAAAAGTGGGAGAAAAGTATATCTTGGCAGAGGACAATAAATCCCACAATATTTTAAAACAAAGAGAAAGCAGAAAGTCAAAATAGATCAGTTGGTGGATGGAGTTTGTGGGGTACACTATGCAGAACCCCAATAACTCTCTTAGTAGTCTTGTTGCATTTGCTATCTGGACACTGTGGTAAGCAAGAAATGAAAGGATTTTTGAGGGGAAAGTGATATACCCCCAATTAATCTCAGACATCAAGCTCTAGATGATTAATTTAGACGCGGACCAAAACTTATTTCTTCTCTCTCTTAAACGTTATTTATTCTCTGTAAATTTTGTCATTTTAGAACACCCACACTTGATGTAACCTATTGTCCTTTTGGGACCACCCATTATTCTATTTCAGTGGAATAAAATTATCTATCTTCATAAACAAAAAAAGATAATAAAAAAATTCAAAATAGCTCAGAAATGAATACAATATGGCCAATCACCTTGCATATTAGTAGAGATATAAAATGCAGCTAAAAGGTGTCTCTTTTATTTCCATTTTCATTTCCTGTTTTCTATTCATTTTCTATTTTCTAAGACTTTATGAAGGAAATAGTGGAAACAAAAAATGAGAACAAAAATTGAGGGCACGCTTGGTTTCTGTTTTCATTTCCTATTTTTATTTTCTATTTTAAGACTGTTTTCTCTTTTTTAGAATTTTGTAAATAAAACAATGAAATTAAAAAATGAAAACCAAAAACTATATTTTCTAATTTTCAATGTTTCCTTCATAAATCTAGAAAAATAGGAAACAAATTGAAAAATAGGAAGCAAAAACAAAAACAAACAAACTGTGACTTTTTTGTACTTTCACTGGTTCCTCCACAAAATCCTTAAAAATAGGAACCAACTTAAGATAAGAAATAAAAATAGAAAACTATTTTCTAAAACTAGTCTATTTGGTTTCAAAAAACAATTTTCAATTTTCATTTCTTGTTTTCAGGATCTTGTAAAGGAAACAATTAAAACTAGAAACCTAAGGCTGCGTTTGATTTCATAAAACAGTTTTCAGTTTTTTATCTCCTGTTTTCCTGTTTCCTTGATTTTGTAAAGAATGTAACACCCCAGTTTTCTCTTATACTAATTACCTTATTTTTATGAATTATTAGAATAAATAATTAATAAATTAATCAAGTACTAATTAATAAGTAAACCAAAGCTTAATCAATCAGAAAAAATAATAGAAAAGTCAAAAAATTACAAAATCCAATTTTCTCTTTTCATTTCCAGTTTTCAGTATTTTCTTCTTTAATCCTGAAAATAAAAAAACTATAAATGAAAATTGTTTTCTAAAACCAAACACACCCTAAGGGCTTGTTCGTTTCATTTTCATTTTCTGTGTTTTTATTTTTAGGATTTTGTGAAGAAAATAGTGAAAACAAGAAATCAAATTAGATACCAAACAAGCCCATAGTTTGCAGTTTTTATTTCCTATTTTCACTATTTTTCCTTCACAAAATCTTGAAAATCGAAAAGAGGCCGGAAAAAAAAAGGACCTCTCTAATTGAGTGGGTCCTTAACATAGTATTAAAGCATGTTACTAATTAAGTTACAACTTGAAATTAAAAATATACTATGGATTGACCAAGTCTCCCAGCCACACATTATAAGATTGGTCAATTTTGAAGATCAAGTTAAAATCATTTATGAAAACCTTTGCCTACACATTAACGTTATGAAAGCAAGTATAAGTTGTGGACTAAACACAGATATCAGTGAGCACCAATGTATCTCTGTGTGTGCGCCCCGTGCGCACATGCGTGTGTGAGAGATGGAGAGAGAGAGCTCAAAACTTATTTTATCAAATATTACCTTTTGTCGAATAGTAGAAACATACAGTGATTCCCGTATCAGAGGGAAAATTGCATAGACAAAATCATCGAGCATCCCTTTATTCCGATAGATGTTGCCGAGCTTCAGTTTTATCTTTTCATTAACCCACCATCCATTGGACTTTTCAGAATGTGCTTCACCAGAATCTGCGTGTACCTCACAATCACATCAAAATCTGCAAGGAACAACTCCGACCACAAAGAAAAAAGAAAACATTTTTTAATGTACCAGAATCCTTTGGAGGAGACAGCAAGGAAATGGCTTCATCTTCTTTCTCGTCTTCAAGCAGAAGGGAAGCCAAAGTTATGCGTGCATCAACATCATCTTGTAGTGTTTCTAGGGCTATAAAACAGAATGCTGTTCAGCAACTGAGGATTATGAATAATGTTAAAATGCTAGTAAGAAAAGTAACAGCTTATTCAAGCAGAACATTAACTAATGACAAGGAGAGCTCTTATAGTCGTATCAGTTCTCAACTCTAAGTCAGAATAGGATGTGATGCTTATGCCTGACTTGAATCTAATATACTTGGGAGAGCTTCCAGAAGAAAAGAAGGTCGCACCAAACTTAAAATTCTGTTGGGAATGTTCATGTCAGAAACTACAGCAACAGCTGGAATGCTGGATAAAATATTTCATTTCATGAATTAAAAAAAGAAGAGTTAAGTGGTTCTCTAAAATTGTCATTTGCCTAAACACCATTATTATTAAAAATAAAACCTTGCCTTTGGAAAAATAGTGAATTGCTTGTAACCTTTCTTTCAAGGATAGATAACACCTAGCAATTTTCAGATACAGAGGACCCTGCAAAGAAAACGTACATACAGTACCAGTATCAGAATGAATTCTTTTGTAAAATAAATTTTGAAAAAGGAGTATTTCCTGTAAACTTTCTTTGAAAGACCCTATATGTACAGCTAAATATCAGATTTGATGGCTAGAAATGCTAGGTCAACTACTCAAGCCAACTACCAGTACGAAATCGAGAAGAGTCACAGAGCCACAATAGACATGAATAAGTTACCATACATTTTCATTTCCACTTCCTTCCAACATTAGATAATAATTCAATGCAGACTCATAATGCTCAAGACCCATTAATGAGTCTGCAACCTCAGTGACCAAGTCAACATGCTTGTTTGCATTCTCTGGTTTCAAATCATTGAAGAGAACCTGTTAATCATGTGAAATTGTTAAGAAACACATACAAATTATGCAACACAAAATGAAGATTTATACACTTCCATTGCAAATCTCTTTCAAACTTCAAAAAGGATATTATCATGAACTAGCAACAAGCTTTGTTACCTGCAAATTGACTAGGACATAGTAAAGAATAACCAAAGCTAACTGAATATCTCAACACCCACTGATTTGATACCATGATTACCATCTTATATCAATAAACCTAAGGGGTAATTACATCAACCTCCCCTGAGGTCAATCGATATTACATTTACCCCCCTCTAGTTTTCAAAATTGCATTTACCTCCCTTGATTTTTTAAATATCATTACGATTACCTCCCCTGGTAGTAACTGTTTATTAACACTGTTAGTTTAGACGTGATTTTTTGTATTTTAAGAAATTTAAAATGTTCAAAAGTCATCTAAAATGTCATTTAAGCCCTTCAATCATCACTCTATTCTCATTGGATTGCCACCACACCTCAATACTTTTGTTTCCACCATTGTAGCTCATTACAAATCTCCATAACAAAGAATCCTAATCAACCCAATGTCCCAACCATCACACATATATAATCCATTGGAGAAACACACATAAGCAATAAACTCAACTCATCTGTTACGTTGCTTCAATCAAATGAAGAGCATAAGTTTATGATGGAAAAAGGTCAAGATCCATAACTCCAGGACAAGAACAAGACAAAGAACTCTAACAATAACAACAAGACCAACATGAACAACAACCCCGATGCACAAACCCCTAATTTCCCAAAATCCTAACCCCCCAAATCAAGATTCCCTAATCCAACCCTCCTCCATGCCAACCCCAATCATCCCCAGGAAACGAAGAAAATGCCATGGGAGATCTGATCAAGAACACTGATGACCGAAGACCAAGATTCATAGAGCATAGAGATGAAGTGAATGGGACATTATTTTCTTCTGTGTATGAACCATCACCAACCCCAACCATCGCGAACACTGATCACATACACCACTGGCGTATTTATTGCGCTTTGCCTCCACCACCACAGCACGTGCCTTCGCCACAGCTCGCCTTTCACCACAACCTCACCTTAAACTACACCTAAACTCCGTTTCGCCCATCCACCCGTGCTTAGCTGCAAGCACCATTTCTCATCCATGGGACTACCGCTGATTGTTGGGTTCCAGCCGCCGCATCCCAAAAAGAAGAAACAGGGCTGAAGCAAACCTAACCATGGATGAGCTTGGCGGATCTAGAGCGATTCACCGCCGCCAAAATGGATGATCCGGAAGCCCTCGTTGAAGTCGTCGCCATGACGAATTTGACTCCAACGTCCTTCACTAGCTCGATGACCTCGCTTAATCCATTCTCATTCTCTCTTGAACTTCCACTCCATTGCTGCTTTTGTGAATTTGCTTTTGTAGTTGGAGTGGTTGTGCTCACAGTTTATGTGATCACATGAAGTTGAAAGAAATGAGTGTTGAGTTTGAAAAAAAGAGGAATTGGGAAATGTGTGTTGATTTTGTGATTTGAGTTGTTCATGGATGAGCTTGATTCTATGGGAGAGAGAGAGAAGATAGAGGTAACAGTGGTATTGAAAAATAATATTGAGAAATTGAGTTTTATTGAATGGGTATTTTTGTCTTTTCATCCAATCAATTAACAGTTGTTAACTTTGTTAAAGATGAGGGGAGGTAAATGTAATTTTGAAAACTAGAGGGGGTAAATGTAATATCGATTGACCTCAGGGAGGTTGATGTAATTACCCCTAAACCTAAAAGGATATTCTAGGTTCAAGCAAGTAACATTAAATGTCGCAGTGATAAATCTTATAGCATGCATGTGACGCACCTGAGACAACTCCACGTTTCCAAGATGAACATGGCAGATTCCAGCTTTAATTTTCAAATTCAAAGGCAATTCTTCTCCTGAATTTACCACTTGAGCCTGCTCAATATGCTGAAGAGCTCTGTCATGTGCCTTAGTTTCCATGAATATAGCAGCCAGTAGATCAACTATGCTTGCATTTGCTTCGTCTGGTTGACTCTTGAGATATTCTTCAAGAATGCGTACTGCACATTCAACTTGACCACATTTTTGGTAGAACTAATAGAAAGCAGTACAAGTTAAACTCAATGAATGTCAACCACAGAATATTTTTAATTGGACGAAAAAAAAGTATGAAAAACTCCTGAACAATATTTCAAGAACATAATCTCAGTTGAGGAAGAACCTGCATTGTCAATGACATATGGTGGCAACATAATAAACATCAGTTCGTATCAAATCTGGCTCATAATGAACGAGCAAAAGACAAACCTTAGCTGCTGCTTTTAGTGCATCAACTTTCTCACGACAGAGTTGATGTACTTGCTCATATGCTGCAGCAGCTTTTTGATAATCTCCAAGCTCAACGTAAAGCTCTGCACGATGAGTTCTGAGACTAATGTCCTTGGGATCTGCTGTTATTGCTTTTGAGAGACAATAACTGGCTTGACCAACATCACCTTGTCCTCTGCAGTTGAAAAAGGTTCTCAAACCAGTAACTAAGCTTTTCCTTTCACATGTAAAAGCATTTTTAAAATGAATGCATATATGAATTAAGGCACACCAAAAACAGTGACAAACTCCAATGTGATAAATATACTGGGGATGTATTTTGGAATGGAAAATAGTTAACCATGAACCATTTTTTTCCCCATTAATACATTGCATAAACAGGTCATTTATTTTAGAGAAAATTACATCAACCTCCACACTTAGGACTTCTCTATTTTACAAAACTATCATCTTATCTTCCTCTAAATTCACTAAAATTACACTGACCTCCCCTATAGGTACTAGTTCGTTAATTTCACTAACCAAAAAAGATAATATGATATATATATATATATATATATATATATATATATATATAAAATTATTAATATTGAAATTATAATAATTTAGCAATATTTAACACAGTAATTAAATAAAATATTTTTTTATCATATGAAAATGAACCTTATAATTATAAGTTTTATAACTTTTGATACAGAAAAGATATTTTAGTTAATATAGATGTCAAATGTTATCAAAATATTATAATTTTGTCATTAATAATTATGTATATATTTCATGTTATCTTTTTTTGTCACTTAAATTAACAAACTAATATTTATAGGAGAGGTCAGTGTGATTTTAGTAAACCTCAGGGAGGTCAGTAATAGTTTTGCAAATAGAGAGCTATCGAGTGTAATTACACTAAACCTCAAGAGGGATGAGTTGTAAATTACTCTTTATTTTATGGACACATTAATTGATGCAATTTGATCCTCTTTCATGACTAAAGTGGGAATGAAACTTCTTGCAGCTTAATCCTTCCAGTAAATAAAAATAAAAATGGCAACAAAAATGAGAAACCATCTCACATAGACCAGGAAAAAAGCCTTTTCCAAAGAGATGAATCTTTTGGAGTCAAATGAGCAGCAATCATGTAAAAATCCATTGCTCGTTTGTCATCCTCAAGTGAACTATAGACAAGTGCAAGTGTGCGATAGGAGTCAGGTACATTTGGTGCCAGCCTAATAACTTCACGTGAGACAGCTATAGCCTGCAAAAGGCGAACAGAGAGAAGCTAAAGCCAAAAGAAATAGATGCAGAAATGAAGAAGACCATCCCCAAAAAAAAGAAACATATGAAGTTAGTAAAAAGCTTACTAATCCACCAAAATTTTCCTCAACGTACGTGAGAACCATGACAGCAATTAGCAAACTCCATTGCCAGAAGCTATAGATAATCACATCACAGGACGAATAATTACCTGGTCATAACGGCCACAAGCATAGTGAAGCGTGGCATCACCCAGCATTCGTATTATTTGTGGGCTGAGTTTATTCTTTGATCCTTTTCGCCTACCTCTTTTTTTGGCTGCATCAGGCAGATAAGTAATAGTGATGAGTTATGTTAAAAACAAAAGGCTGGTCAAAACTTGTAACAGAAAATGCTTAAAGTCTTTCGTCTACATCCTTTCTAGGACACTAAATGCATAAGAAGATAAGGGAGCAAAAGTTTACTTTAAAAAGGGTGCAAAAGTAAACTAGTGAGAACCTATAATCTAAAACAGAAAATTCAAGAAAAAGAATACAACAAAGATACCCTGCATAGAAAACATGGAAAATCCCTTGAAACAATCAATGAGAAAAAAATGTTATTGGCATGAACATAAATCTTAAGTTTTCTTTCAGAAATCATTTTCCCAGCCACACCAAATGTATTCTGTGATGTTCATTCCATTGATAGAGTCTAAAAACTAGTAATCAACCTCCATAGAACTTACAAGTGTTCAAGGATAGTGTCACCGATCATGTGCATATCATTCATACCTTTCTTGATCTCCTGCGCACACCATAATTCATTGCTTCCATTATCTCAGCCATGGTTGCCCCAGAAATATCAACATCTTCCTTTGTCTTCTTAGAAGAAGTCTCCCCTTCACTGAATGTATACAAATTCAAGAAAATACATGAGCCCCCTTCTTCAACATCCACAATATCTGAACTCATCATCATAGCTCATTGATGCTGTGTTTGTTTATGTTTTTCTATAAGATTTTTTTGTGTAACCTGTTTGATAAGCTTCTAAATAAGAAATAATCATTTTTTTTTTTTTTTACTTTCTTCTACTCCTTTTTGTTAGAAGCAGGTTAGAAACGGTTTATGCTTCTTTTTAAAAAAAAAATCATAATCAAAGCTGAATTTTATTCATACACTTGATTAATCCCACTACTAACTAGAACAAGTAAATATAGAGCTTGAAATTCCCGAACCTAACTAAATGGAAGCAATTAGAAACATAAATTTTTTTTTTGAAAAAAAAGGGAAGATGAAGTTGGTAGTTACGGTTGGGAATGAGGGAGTTCTTTTCGCTTTCTATCGGCGAGAGCTTCGTGTTCGAGGCGCTCGAATTGCTGGTAGCGTTGGACACCAAAGTCGTTGTTGTGGACGAAATCCAGAGGGCTCATGTCATTGGTGAACCTGAAAGTGTACTCGGCCTCACCCTCTCCTGCTCCTCCATCGGCCTCGTCTTCTTCTTCTTCTTCTTCATCTGCAGCTTCTTCATTGTCTTCTTCTTCTTCGCCATCTTCTTCCACTTCTTCACCGTCTTCTTGCGGTGGTTCTCCTCGTTGGGTAGCATCCAAAGTGACATTCACTTCGTCGGCCGCCGCGGCAGGCCCTCCCCCTCCGTCGCCATCAGAATAGAAGCAGCGCAGCCCAACAACAAATTGAAGCGTGCAGTGGCGTTAAAACTAGAGGGAGAGTTTTGTTTGTAGCGTTACTGCTTCTACCTGGGACTGGATGCGACTCGAGTCAACTCGTGACCTTTTCCAGCTCACATCGCTAATACTTCAATAAGCTAGCTGAGCTTGCAAGCCGAGCCTTTGCTCGATTCTATTCGTTAGCATGTGAGCTGGGTATGTGTATGTATATTTTTAATATATATCATGTATTAGACTAAAATTTTAAATTAGTTTCTCAAATTTATAGTAGGGACAAATTAATCTTTTTATAAAATTATTATTTAAATTGTGTTATGTTAATTTACTTATAGATATTATTAACTTATTTATATATACTGTTAACTTTTATGATAAATCTTAACTTGCGCATTCTAAACAAATTCGTTAGACATTTTTCTTCATCTGTTATCTCACCATAACTCTATACTCAAAAGAAGATTTTGACTTTAACTTAGCATTTGTTCTATGTAAAATAGAGAAGTGGAGCAAGTTAAGACTCACTAGCACATGTAAACAAGTTAACAAAATACATAGACATTTCTATTATTAAAGTTTAGCAATAATTTGATGGAAAGACTAACTTGTCACTTTCTATAAAATTTAAATGACTAACATGAAATTTTCTAAATCTAAAGGACTAATTTGGGGTTTTTGTCTATATATTGTATGTATATATTTATTATCATATGTATTATAGAGTGTTGATTATGAATAATTCATGTAACTTAATAATTTTTTATATCTTATGTCTGGTATGTAAATTATGTTGAAAACAAGATATGTATTTATAGTAAAATTTCTAACTTATTACCTTAAAAATTAAATACATATTTGAATGAGTTCTAAGCTAGCACGAGTCCAATAAGCTATTAGAGCCAAGTTTGAGTTTGAATATTAGAATCAGTTGTTAATGAGAGCTCAGCTCACTTTTAGCCCTACTCCTACCCGGTGCATGACTTGATAGAAGGAATATATATATCCAACCTGGTTTGATAAAAGTCCCTTAATACATATAGATCTCCCAATAAGAATTTTTTCCATTCCTAAACTCAAATAAGCTAATGCTAATTTTAGTTCTGTGAGTCAATTTGATCACTAATTTAGAATCAAACTAATTAATTCATGATTTTATAATTGTGAATTACATTGGTTCTTAAAACAAAAAAGATCTATATCTCTCCTTTAAACTTATATTATTAAATTATTTTAGTTCTTGAAATATGACCTTTTACTCAAATGACACCATTAAGTTGTTATTCATGATTATAAAATCAAGACTAATTAGTAAATTTTTTAGAACTCTACTCGAATTAAGTGAAATTCATTATGCGCCACCTTTATTTATAAAATTTTCTTCAAAGAATTTCAGAATCATTACACCACTCTTCTCTATCACACAATAAATAATATATTCAAAGGAGATGGGAGTGTCATTAGCAAATAAAAAGATATCAAGGTGAGTTTCACCAACTTCATAAAAGTTCAATATAATTTGCCCAATTCAATCCGCATTCATTGCCTCAATGTATAATCCAACCATTGCCTCATAATGTATAATCCAGCCATCTTTCCTTGAAGCAGGTACAGATGTATTTCCTTTTGGCTTCTATAGTTTAAATTCAATCCCTATATGCATTGTATCATAATGTGCAAGTCAATCGTATTTTCTTAATGAATCCAAGTAACGGGTGAGAATAATTTTTTTCAATTAAATACATGATAAAATTATTAATACAAAAGAACATCGCTACATTTTTCAGAGTGAACGCAGTTACATTTGATCATGGTAAAATCATAGTGCTTTGAGTATACTATAGTTTGAGAGGCGAGTTCTTAAGTGGTCGTTGATATGTTTGGGACCATATGGTGCCAAAATCTCAGCCACACATAAAAATTCATTCTTTGGCTTAGATGAAAAGTATTTCATGGTCTTTAAAATTACAAATGTTCCCCAACATTCCTATCTATTTAAGATCTGTGTATATTACTTCAATTATTTTTTGGGTTAAATGCCATAAAGATATTTTATCCGTTTTTATTGAAGTTATTAAACTTCTTTATTGAAATTATTTAACTCCGTTTAACAATGTTAATAATGGCGATTAATTTATTAATTAGTCATGGTAGCTGTCGGTGCTTCGTCTTTGCTCCATCAAGGTGGAATTTTTGGGACTCATTCATGCAGCGGCTGCTTCCTTCGTCGAGGTCGGCGACGGAGGAGGAGTGGGAGGCAGCGACAACATGCGCCATAGATATAGGCTTGGGGTGTCGGAGGAGTCAGTTACGACATAGATCTAGACGCCCTTTCCGCCCATGGTGTCGAAACTGAACTCGATGTTACAGTCAGCAAGGCGCTGCCGGTTCACCGCCCACTTTGGGTTGCACCGCTAGTAGTCGTTGATGGGGTTCTGTTGATGCAGAAGCAAGTCTGCTCAAGCATAAAGCTTAATATTAAGAGCAAATCAATCTTACCTTAAACTAATATAAATCTATAACTAAAATATCGGCAGCAACATCCATCTCCGTTGGGGTGGTAGTCTCCATCTTCGATGTTTGTCTTTGGTGGCGAAGCCTTGACCCCTTCCCGAAGCCACGTGTTGCTGCCATCATGTCCCAGCTCTTCCATTTGTCTCTGGCCCTGTGAAGGGAGTGTCAAAAATCGGAAGAGAGGATGGGGCATTTCTAAGCTCCTCCTCGGAATCGCAACGAGTTAGTCATGCTCGTGCTCAATCAATGAGACCGGGAACGTTTGGCACCAACACCGTGTGATCATAGGTAGCATTGGATTGGGGAATGAAGAATCTTAGATTAGATCTGTTGATAAACAACTCCAAAGAGTCAAGGGTGTCTGTGGGTTTCTCCTTAGCTTGGGGAACTCCATCTTTACGGTGCTCTAATTTTTAGTGTTAGGTATCTCCTTACTGGTCGGTCCAACAACCCATGTGTGGGTAATGGGGTTGTGAGGGAGATTTAATGAGAAATCAGAAGCTTGAATAACAATGAAGTGAAGGAGAAGTTGAACATGGACACCAAAGACGAGCACTATCAGCAGTGAAGTTGTCACCGGAGAGGAAGGTTGAGGCCATCAATGGAGGTGAATGGGTCCGCAATGAAATTTTTATTATTTATGGTAGATTAAAGCTATTTGTGTTGTGTAAAATATGTATTTAACTGTTTATTATACATAATTCTAAATTTATAATTTTACCCCATAATTATTTTTATTTATAGATACCATGTGATACCAAACATATCAAGGACCATTTAAGAACTCGCCTAGTTTGAGAATAGGACTCGCCACCACCAACTGTCTTTGTGCCTTGTCCTGAGCCTATATACCAATTCGTTCAAACTCTACCCTTTCATCAACTTTAATATATTCGAAGGATGGATATTTACTAGATCATATTAAGTTTCGAATCGGTCGAGTATTCAAAGGGAACAAAATAATCAAGTTATAATAAACAAATGCTTCTATAAGAACTGACGTTTGTAAGTTCAGAATATCTTTGATAATGGGCGTTTTACCCCGATGTTTATCAAAAATAGAATATCTTGACAATCTATCGCCCGTTTATATTATAGTAACTGCTACTCTATTGTGGAAATATGTGATATTCTGTAGATTAAAAACTAAAATTCCCTACCCACAAAGCCACCGTCTGCATCAAATATGAACCCAAATAATAATAACATAACTAGAAGTCTGTTCAATTCTTCAAGATCTAACAATTACGTTAAAGCGCCCTTCACTCCTGCCAGATCAAAGGAAAGATAACCAGTGTATCATGTCTTCACCACAAGAAGAAAATTCTGCAATCCACCATTAACTCAATTTCATTGAAGCAAATGTTGCTGCAAGATCCATAGCCTCATTTACATGTGATGCATCTGTACCCTGAAAAATAAGTAATGTTTGCGCAAATCAGTAATAGGTAAGAAATAAGACACAGTTACGCAAACATATTTGATAGAACATTTTCATGGAAAAAAATTGACATGCAACACGATAATTGAATTTAATAGCATAATACTAACCTGTCCTGTTGCAAGACCACCTTTTCCCTTACCACATCTCCCTTTTAGAGGCTCCAAAGCATTAGCCACCCACTCTGTCACATCCAGCTTGCCTTTGTCACCTTTCTCTGGCACCCCGGCACAAACAACAGCCTTGTTTGTAGATTGGTCAGTGCTAAAAACCATCACAGATATCCCCTGTTCGGCAACGAACATCAGTACAAGTTACTGTTTGATTTTATGCATATGATGGCAACTACTAAATCTGAACTCCAACAGTATACTATGCATCAAACTCAACAAGGAATAAGACCATCTAATACAATACTGTAGGTCAGGAAGATTCTTAATTTATTAAGAATCAACAACTACCTTCTGCTCCATGACTCTTGTAACTGCTTCACGAACCGCGGTTACATCCAGACCAACTTCAACATGAGATATGCAAAATGTTTTCCCATCTGAAGCAGCAAGTTCAGCCTTCTCAGTTGTGATCATTACAGCTTTACGTTTGTTTTCCTCAGCAGCTTGCTTTTGTGCTTTTCTCACTCGATCCTAGGAGAGAAAAACAATGTATTATTATAAAATAGGACTTTGCCAATGAGCAAATGGGAGAACAAAAAAGACAAGGCCTGCAAATTGATTCTGTTTGTGTATGAATGGTACCTGAAGTTGGACTATCTTGGCCTTTATTTCAGCTTTCTTAGCGGCAGGAATTGACAATGTTTCCACATTGCTTTTCAGATACGAGACTTTCTGTGACAGGGAAATAGAACATCCACTGATTACAATTCTGGAAACAAAGCATATGCCAAATATGTATATCACAGAAAGATTAGCGGAGATAACACTGATGTAGTTAAAAAGAAGGCAAGTCAGAACTCTGCAGGAGGGAATGCAATAACTTGAGTTATTAGGCTCTCAATGATTGTCTTCATATTTTCAGATTAGGATGACCACTAAAGCACAAGCATAGCACAAGTGTTTTACATACAAACTCAGCCCAGAAAGTCCAAATAAAAATGCATACTCTAAAATGAGCTGAAAAGGATTAATTAAAAATAATATATATCTTTCTTTTTTGTGTCTAAACCACCACTAACCGGAATCCACTGAACTCCAATAATCTGATTTAAGGCAGGTCAACCCAATATGGAGGTAAAACTCTCCCGATGCTACTTTTTTTTTCCCCTTTCCATTCACAAAACTTGAACTCAATACCTCGTTAAAGCAAAAATAAGTGCCAAACACTAGAAGAAAAGACCTTTTGGAGGCCAAAGCCAAGAAGAAAAGACCATTTCACACATAACAAATGTATTTAGTGCTTCTTCGATGTTTCCATTGGTTAGTAATTTAAAAGGGGCTTCATGCTTGTGGGCAATTCCGTACTTTCCACTATATTGACCAGGCTATAACCATGATCAACAGGCCTTCATATTGGGTCCAGATTTGGAAATTTATAATCTCAATGGTTTGTTCAATACCCATCCCTAATTATTAGCAACTCTATCACTATACTGGTTCCACTTCACTGGCTGGTTCAGCCAGTTGCTGACTGGTTTCAAATGCGAACCAAGCTGACCTTTCAGTCTTGCACTAATTGAACTGGCCAGACCAACCAGCAAGAGACACAAGCCTAAAGCCATAAAAATTTAGACGAACAGAAACAGACACGCTGAACACCAACCTCTTCGAGTAAACCTCCCTCTAATTTAGCCGCATCAACTACTTGCTGCTCAAATTCGTCTGCAACTTTAATTGCATCATAAGCACGATCAGTTGTGACTGCTGTTATTCTGCGGATTCCTTTTGCTATTCCTTCCTCAGATAGAAGAGCAAAAGCTTTAGCCTCTCGTGTGTTTGATAAATGGGTACCTAAATCATCAAGTAAAAAAATGAATCTAAAACAAAAACTCAAAGAAATCTTCAAAGGAAACATATGCTAAGGTATTTACCGCCACATAATTCTGAAGAAATAGATAACCATTTTTCATTCTCAGGATCATTGAGAAGGTCCTCCACTTTTTGTCCAACTGATACAACTCTAACAGGATCAGGATAGACCTACATCAAAGCAAAATATTAAGGAACATGACCCTGCCTGAGACAAGAAATGATGGTAAAATTATACCACTTACTTCTCCAAAAACAGCTCGTAAACCATTGATACGCTTGGCTTCAGCAAGAGGAACCTCCTTTGCACTGACATCCAATTCAGCTTTAATTTGCTCATTAACAATTGACTCAATTCTCCTCAAGTTGTCAGGATCAACAGGCTTGCCTATTCATTTCAGAACAATTAGTAATATTTTTTTTACATTCATATAATTCCGACAGTCCTATTGAACAAACCATACCATGGGAAAAATCAAATCTCAATTTTTCAGGAAGAACAATGGATCCCTTCTGGTCAACATGATCTCCAAGTACTTCCTGCATTTTCCATACAAAGATCAGCAAAGGGAATGAACAAGTCCACATTCAACAGCATTTTCAACATACCTTGAGAGCAAAGTTTAAAATGTGTGTGCAGGTATGGTTAGGGGCTATAAGGTACGCCTTCCATAATCAACCTGCAAAAGTAAAGAAATATAGCAAATAAAACAGAAGGAAATCCAGAGCTTTAAAAAGTAATGAAAGATTACCAATAAAAAACAAGGAGGTACTAGAAGTAAAAGAGCCAAAAAGAAAGCAAACAAATAAATCTCGGAGGAATTTGAAGACATGACAAATCTACGGTAGCACAAAATTATACCTTACATACTACTTTGTCACCGACTGAGATGCCCCTCCCATTGGAACCAATGTGAAGAACAAAACCTCCATAAACTTGTACATTGCGAACTTCAAATGAAGCATGTGAACCCTCAAGTGATCCAGTGTCAAAAATCTTAAAAAGAGCAAGTAAAAAAAGGAAACGAATCACAAACAAAACACACTAACAAATTCAAGAAGTAGAATAATTTTAAACACAGCAAAGCTAAAGGAGCAGACACAGTAAATGAATCCACACTGGTGTTCACCCCCAGTTTCTAAAGATCTAGGCAAATAAAATATATATTAAAAAAAAAAAGAAAAACACTCACATCCACAATGTATTCCAAAATTGGTTATATAGTTTGTCTTAAAAAAACTTAATTAAAAAAATGAAGTATTCAGACAGAGCCCAATGACATCATTAAACAACCAAATGGAAACCATTTAATTAAGGGAAATGACAATAGCATGCAAAAGAATGTACTTAAAACATTTACAGAGCTTAATACCTGACCACCTTGTTCAGCATAGAAACTTGTAGATTCCAGAACCACACCAATGTCACCATCGGCATTAACAGAATCAACAAACTCAGAACCAGTATATATTGCTTTCACCACACTCTCGTGGTCCTAACACAAGAAATGGTAGATTGAGAACCACAAATTAGCAAGTGTTTCTATGTCTCCTTTTGGTGAGTTGTAAAATATGCATGCAATCAACATATCCTATTTGAGAAAAGAAAAGAAAGAGAGAGAGAGAGAGGAGAGGAGGAGAAAGAGAGAAGAAAGAGAAAAGGGGGGGGGGGTAGAAAGTTCTCTCTTCAGTAGTTTACCAACTAATTTGGCCTTCCATGTCTAGTATTCCCCTTTTTAGTTTTCTCTCTTCAACAGCTAATATAATTGGCAAGATAAAAATGACCACATTTTTGTAAGGGGAAGGGACTTGGGAACAATGTGACTATGTGAGGATAGTTGGTTAGTTGAGGTGCTTGTTTTAAGCGCAAGAAAGAAGAGGGTTTTGGCAAGAGCAAGGATCATAAAGCTTTACAGAAATGAAATACTAGTAATTTATTTTGGTGTCATTGGTTGAAGTGAAGTGCTAGGACATTTAGAGAAAATCTGTGCCTCTGATCAAGCTTTGGAATAAAATTGTTTTTATGACCTCTGTTAGGCATTCAGTAAAGAGTATCTGTCAAGGAGAGTCTTGATAGACATGAAGAGGGAATGCAGAACTAAAATTTATTATTTTCTCATTGATTCCATTTTTTTTTTTTTGGATTGTAAATATCGCTTATCCTCCTTTGTATCAAATCACTCCTTTGATAATTTTTTCTTTTAAACATTAAAGAAACTGCTCCTATCTCCTCATTGTCCTTCAATATTAGATTGTCCTGATAAAATTATGTACAATCATAATTAAAAAAAACACACACACACACACCTTGAACCAAACGTATTTGAAGCTATCATCAGTTGGAGCAACACCCTTTTTGTGCAATGCTGAGGTAGCATCAGCATCCATGACAATGGCACCGCCAGCTTGCTGCCAATAACAGTAGATGGTTGGGAAGAGGCAGGGAAAAAGAATAAATGGGTTTTAATACTAGCCGTGGATATTTTTATGCTTTGGTTTATTAGAATGAGCCATTCAAGCAAATAAAATACCTTTGATTGAGCATTTCTTGATCTCTCTCTTGCAGCTTCCATGGCATTATTAAAACCTTCAACATCAACAACTAAACCTTTTTCTTCGGCCATCAGCTGAAAAATGTAATCTGTTAGGAAATTATATATAAAAAAAAAAAAAACAACAACAACAGAATGCATAATAACAACAATTCAATGCATGAAGCAATTCCCCTACCTGAGTGAGATCTAATGGGAACCCATATGTATCCCACAAGACAAATGCTTCCTGAAATCAAGAGATTATTACATGAAAAATAGCCCATAAGGATTTTCCGGGAAAAAAAAACAAGAAAAATCAATCAAATTACATTACAATTACACAAAAAGGAACCAGCATGTGGTAGAAGACCATTAATAAAATTCAAAATAATCAATACTCCATGCAATAAATTATTTCCAACCAATAGTTTTGGATAAAATGTTGAAAGTTTAAATATTATGATCTTCAGGACCTAGCTGTGGGAAACTTACAGTCCATAATCCAATGCAACAGACGACGAAGTATTTAATATCATTAATATCTTGAAAATTTATTAACAAAATAGAACTTTTTGTTTCTGCTAAGAGAAATATCTTGAACTCCTGCATCGTTGGACTTCCCCTCCTTTTGATTTTTGAAAAAAAATCTCTGACTACCCAGAAAATGAACTTGTTAACACTGAACTGGAGAGTGAGAACTGAGAAGTAATCATCACCTAGCAACAGCTATGCTAAACGAAGTATTTAAGAACTTGAATAAAATTTCATCGAAGAACTTCCGAAGAAGAACTTCCAAAGACGACAAAAAGCATATGGCATAAGACAATATCAAAGCCAAGAGAAATATCAGAAATTTGTTGTTCTCATAAACATTAATTGTCTGCGTTCCTGGCAAGTTTGACTATCAGGTAACAGTGAAAATAACAAATTCTACTTGCCTCCCCACTCAGAATCTTTCCCTGAACATGTCGAGCAGCAGTCTCAAATTTCTCAATTCCCTGGAGAAGTGAAAACAGTCAGGTTCTCTTTTATTATTACACAAAATTTGAGAAAGAAAATATATGAAAACCAACCCACAGACCAATTATTAATCATCAAGTTTACAAGAAACAAAACTAATCTGAGAGATGGTTGTCATGCAAACAGATTGATAAGTGATGACCCTTAAGAAGTCAGGATACATATTATCACCCTCACCTTAAGTAAAGTTCTGCCAAAACTTTCCTCCTCCTCTTCAATTACATTCCTGATGCGCACTTCCTGTTGCTTTAGCTCAGGGAAAACATCCCCCATCACCTTCACCACAACACTTACAAGCCTAGGTTCACCAAAATTGAGTACAGAAAAATGCATTAGGCACACTTAAAAATGTATATATAGCTGGAATCACACCTGTCAGGTGCCTGATAATCTGCAAAACTTTTAAACAAGTACATCAGGGTTTAATTTTGAAATAACAAGTAAATAGAAGTTTTAAATATCAATATGGCACTGGAATCCACCAAAAAATGGCTTTAGATCTGGAAACAATCTAACATGGCTGAGCATTATACATACCCGTTAAAAAACCCTTCCTTAGCCTTCAGCACTTCGCGTCCATACCGAACTGCTCGACGGAGTATACGCCTAAGAACATACTCTCGGCCCTCATTACCTTCAAAAGAAGGAAACATGACATAATTACGGTAGGAAGTTCTTTTTCCATCATCAGACACACAGAAAGTTTCAAATCCAAGACTTGAAGAAAAAGAGAGACAGTTAAACAATGTTCAGAAAATAAAACTCATCTAAAGCAACCAGAGAAAAAATAAACATCCAGGAATCAAAGCCTTTTTAAATGGGTAAGGGGATTAGGGGACTTTATCTTATCAGTGCATCTCCACTCCCCCTACAACACACACACACACACACACAGTTGTATAACAGGTCATGAAATGCTACCAGGACAAGACCCATCAGCAATGGCAAATGACAGAGTTCTGATGTGATCTGCAACAACCCTATATGCCATGTCAACTTTATCTACATCATCTGGCCCAACTTTCCCAGAATATGGCCGAGCACCAGTTGCCTTAAAACAGGTTATAGGAAAACAAATTTGTATATCAGTATAATTACCAAGCGCTTCACAGTCGGACACATAAAGCATTGAAGTTGTACTAATACTATCACTGTTCTAAAAAGGAAAAGGAAATTAAAAAAAAACACTCTAATGCCATTACCAACATACCAACTGAATAGCATCAAAGATAGGCAAGAAGACATCAGTATCATAATTGCTCATTTTGTTCTGTAATATAGACGTCAATCGTTCAAAACCCAAGCCTGTATCAACATGCTTTGCAGGAAGGGGTTTAAGAGAGCCATCTGCCTCCCTATTGAACTGTTATGTGACAAATAAACAGAAACATACAAAGTGTCAAAAAAGTAAACAAAAATAATAAGATCTAGTAGTCATTCACCAAAAAGCATATTAGATACAGATTTCACAAGGATAAAAATAGTTTGCATGCTGGACTGAACTCTTAGACGTTACACCAGTTTACGTGGTACATGAATGGGAACAAAAGAAAGGGCAGCAGGGCCCTCTGCCAATAAACATCATACCTGAATAAAGACAAGATTCCATATCTCAATACATGTAGGATCATCATTATTAACCAATGATGAAGCTTCACGATTGCCAATTCTGTCAAAATGTATTTCAGTGCAAGGTCCACAAGGACCAGTATCACCCATCTCCCAGAAATTATCCTATCAATAGATACAAAGCCAGTTAGAAATGAAGATTCCAGTCACAATTTATTGCAAACATTAAATAGGCTTTTGCATGTCTTATGACTCAGGTCATTACAAACAATTTCTTAGCAATTTTGAAGACTACGAAGGAGCTTTTTTGGTAATTTTGGAAAAACATACAATCCTAGCATTGACCAGATGAGCAGATTAAACTGTATTCAAACAGAGAATATAATTTCAGTTATTAACCACCGATAACTACCAGCAATCACATTGTCATCAAAAGATGCCATAAATAAGGGAAAGAATTGCAGATGCCAAAAATGTTTATCAACAAAGAGAGTGCAGAAGCAAAAAAGTCAAAAAAGCATATATTCCACCCTTAAATTGTAATTACAATGTCCATTAAGCATGAAGAATCAAAACAGCAACAAGCTATGCACATGTAATAACATTCACCTAGGTTTACTTTGGTCTAACATCAATATAAAAGCATAACCATTTTTCTATAGAAGTTTAGACTGGATAGTATACATGACTCATAGTAACAAAAATCTTGCTGCAGATAGTAATTAAAATTTACATAGAATATTGTCAAAGATTACATATACTGTGTCTATGTCTATATAACATTAAATATATTAAGCATGTCTTATAAAAGGAAGCATACTTTGCAGCCAAAAGGAAGCACACGTCCAGGAGGTAAAAACTTTAGCCATATATCTCTAGCCTCAGTGTCAGGGGAAGACCAGCTTTTTCATCACCGCCAAAATATGTGGCATAAATGTGATCTGTTGGTAATTTATAAAACTGCAGCCCAATAAATAAGTAAATAAGTAAACTTCCAAGAGATACAATCACGCATTCCACACATTGAAGATATAAAAATAAAAAATAAAAAACCACCAACTTCTCCATAAATATTGCACAGTACCTTACAGGCAAGGTAGACAACAACAAAAAGAAAAATAATGAATTTAACTGATGCGTGTATAACCAAATTGAATAACACAGCCTAATAATATCTTCATCAGATAATCTACTAATTTACCTACAATTAGCAAATGAACACAACATCCAATTGGGATTGGCAATATCATGACTGCCATTAATGATTGAACAGTAACAAACTCCCATATCGTATTTAAGTCTCAAAAGGTCATTCTTCCTCAAACAAAACACAATGCAGTAGCAGTAGGTGTGGTGGGATTGATTAAGTATAAGAAGTAGTGATGATCTTAGTAGTAGTAACGGTGGTCAACTTGCAACCAAATGCCACCATATACCTTTGTTTACCACAAAAGGCCAATAATTTAAGAAGCAAGATAATAAACTCCAATTTATATAAGCATACATTTGTTAGAAGCTCCCATCCCCAGGTAATGGCTTCTTCTTTGAAGTAATCGCCAAAGGACCAATTGCCAAGCATCTCAAAGAAGGTGTGGTGGTAGGTATCTTTCCCTACGTCATCGAGGTCATTGTGTTTACCACCAGCACGAATGCACTTCTGGGTATTACAAGCACGAGTGAGTTTGCTCAAGGCAGTGTTAGGATCAGCAGTCCCCAAAAATATTGGCTTGAACTGGTTCATGCCTGTCAAATCAAAACAAAACCTCGACAGTTAATAGCACACATTTTCCAGCAAAACAAACCCCTACAACAAATGAATACAAAAGTAAGTCGCATGAGCAGGAAATTGAGGTAATTTAGCACATTTAATCCATCATTCACAATTCAGAATCAACTAGAATGCCAGAGCTAGTTTGAATAATCTTGTTTTAATAAAGTAACTATTTTACATTTTCAAACATGTTTAGATGAATTCAAAACCAATTAAAACACTAACAACACTGTAAATTGTGCTTTTTAATAGTGAGGTACATTTTTTGAGCTGCCAGAAAAACTATTCAAGCATAACAAAATCATTTTTAAACAATACATCTAACTATGAATTGAAAATGGATTTAATTTTGATGCACTAATAGTGTAAAAAAACTTTACACAATCATCCAATCATGTATTGTCAACAAATATGATTAACTTCCACCCCAACTACTTGAAAAGTCATGCAAATTGAGATATTTGATTTGATGAAAGTGTAAAACCAGTGTATCAAAATTAAACTCATTGAATATTACTTTTTCAAGAAATGACAAAAAGGAAGAAAAAAAAAACTCTTATAGTCAGCTCATCCAAACCCACTAAAATCCCTTCTAAGTTCAACCAAAAACATAAAGAAACAAAAACAAAAATCGAAATCGCAAAGAAATGAAAAAACGCGATTACACTGCCTCAGAGATTCATTAAGACAAAAATAAAAAAAAAAAAGTCAAACTCAAATTCCAGGCCACAAACAAAAGCCGATACGATCAGCTCATGGATTTAAATTTCCTCTTCTTCTTTTTCTTGCAATGGCTTGACGCAGAAATCGGGATCAGTAACATAATTGCTGAGAACTAAGAAACTATTGAACGAAGAAAGAAAAAGTACCAGCGTTGGCGAACAATAGGGTTGGGTCATTGAAGGGAACAACGGGACTTGACTTCCAGTAGACATGGCTCTTGTCCTCGAAGAACTTGATGAAAGTGTCCCTCACGCGCTTCGCCGGCCACTCCACACTCAGCGGCGCCTCAGCACCTGGCATTGCGGCTGAGGAAGGAGGAGATCTGACGGCGGAGGAGGAGGCGACGGCGCAGAAGGGTTTGCGAAGAGGGAAGAAGAAGAGGGAGTTTAGTGGCGGCCTTAAGAAATTACGGTTACAGAGAAGAGGGACAGCTGCTCCAAAGAATCCTCTTCTCATTCACTCATGTCTTAATAACATCACGCCCAAATGCCTAGCGCTAACGCTAACATTAATACTCTCTCAATTTATTTTTTTTAAATCAAAATATATTATTTTTTATTTATTTATTATATTTTTAAAAAAAAATTATAATTTTTTTCAATTATTTTAACTTTTTTTAACTTCTATATTATAAGCATTTTGAAAAATTTAAAATTTAGACACTAAAAGAGAAGTTTCTTTTATATATAGCATAGATTATATATAGGGTTTTACATTTTGGGCTGTTTTCATTTCATTTTGATCAACTCCTTGGGTTAGTCTTGGTTTTGGGTGTTTTTTTAGGCCTGTGAAATTAGACACCATCATAATTGCAAATATTATAATGAAATTAATTACCATAATTTATGATTTTGAGTAGGATTCTACTCCTGATGATATATATGAAAAATATATTGTAAGGAGATAAAACTATGTCTATGATTTCTATGCTTCTAGGGAATTAGTCAACAATCAATATTTTGAGTTCACCAAAAAAAAAATGATACATAATGATATATAATATTGTGTGTGAATTTGTTGAGAAATATAAGATGGATGGTTTAATGGTTATCCCATTTTAAAGAATGGGAGCAACACAAATTATGTTTATTGTGATCGCATTGGGAAAAAAGTTTATTTTTATTTTGTATCGAGCAATTCAATGCATGATATAGTATAATTTTTTTAATTTTTCTTTTGAGTGAATATAGTATAATTATTTGTCTGTTCATATTTTAGTGGTTTAGGTAACTTGTAAGGTTCTTTGATAGTGAAGCACTGAAGTTATCCCTATTTGAATTTAAACATTCAATTTCCAAATGACCAATAAAAGAAAAGCAATTTATAGTATTAAACATGGCATGCTACTGCACCGCTCTTGTGATTGTGATTTGTGAATGTATCCCACATAATAAACCTCCTAGCAAATTAAGCGCTTAATTTATAGGGCGTTTGAATCTTTTAATGAGATAAGATTGAATTAAATTATTATATTTGAAATAAATTAGTAAATTAAAAAATTGAATTGAATTCTTTGATTTAGAATGGGTTTAAAAATGAATTAATTTAATTATTTTTACTATTTTATCCTTCATTAATAGCTTATAAACAAAACATTATATTTAAGTAAAGTTATTTTGGTATTTTTATTTGTTAAAATTTAATTCTCACACCAAATCATACCCATTTGGGTTTGATTTCAATTCCTTAGTTTTGTTAGATTTTAATTCCTATAGAAATTCAATTACTTCACTTAAGTTGCTTCAAAACATGGAATTCAATTCAATTCCTTGATAAAATTGAATTCAGGGTTTTCAAATAATATGTTCTATACTTGAATTTTCTTCTCAGTAATAAGGGAAATAATAATAATAAGAATAATAATAATATAATTGAACTGTATTAGCAACTTTGACCTCCATATTTTTTGTGAAATATATGGTGATTAATTTATTTTCATTTATATACATCCTATTTTGATTTTTTTTCATTTCTCTCTCATCTTAAAGCAAGGTCCATGAGTGAAATCAAAAATTAATTTTAGTATATTATGACTAAAAGAGAATGAAGATCATTGTATATTATGACTATTTAATTTAATAGTATGATCTCAAATTCATATCCAAATCTTCAGAATATTGTAAAGTTATGCAATTTCAAAGGTGAATACATTTCACGTCAAATTCTAATTTGGTTGCAAATAGAGTGTGATGCATATAGTCATGGAGTCGGTCCATATCCCACAATGAGGTGTCGGATAAGTTGGTCGTGGCACTTTGGACCATCACATGGTTGATGATTTATTTTTGTTAGATTTTATTTCAAGTCTAGATTGAATATAAAATAATAATATAAATAATTAAATAAAATAATAATTTTAAAATTTAAAATATTTTTTATGAAATTACATTCTTACCCTTCACTTAATTGAATATTCCTTTCATCATTTCTTTTTGTTCCCTTCACATTCCACCTTACCAGCTACCACCACCCACTTTTGCCAACCACCACCTTTACCGTCACTGACAAGCACTTGTGCAAAATGCAACTCATTGTCCCAAGAAGCAGAATGTATTCAAAATGGCCACAATCTTAATCAAAAGAAAGAAACAATTTAACTGGGTAAGAAACAATTTAACTGGGTTATCAATTAACCTCGGCAACACTAAATCGAAAAATCAAAATCAAAGTTAAAAAATCATCAAACTAATAAAAACAACAAATAAAATGTCACGACCCGACTGGGAACATGGCACGTGGGAATCTCATTTCACGTAAGCCTCATGACCTCTAGTCTCTCTATAAGCCTAATTTAATAAAATCCAGTTCAAACATAATTTCGTCTCTGATATAAATCTCTAGCTCCTTGGAAATTAAATCATTTTAATTACTTTCATAATCAAGCTCTAGATATATACATATATATATATATATCTCTCTAATACAAACATCTAAGTTGCTCTTAATACCAAATAAACCATAAAAATCATAATCTTAAAAATACAAAACATGCATTATTTTAATGGTCCTGACCCCGCAATGTACACTGGAGCACTCTATCTCTTACAAAATACCACATGCAACTTCACTCTGAAGTGAAGCTCACCAATGAGAATCTCTCCTGTTAGGAATGAGGTGGATCAGAAGGACCCATAGCAGCTAACGTATCTGTAATGGAAGAAGGCGAGGGGTGAGTTTCATCTAAAACTCAATGAGTAGGCTCTCACCCATAACCCTCTCATGGGACAATCAAGAAGCAAATAATCATATATAATCATCAAACTGTTAATACAATATCTCTGAAAATCATATTCATAGAAAACATCTCTAAATTCTTACTCTATCGAGAAATCATTTTCTGTACATATACATAACGCTTTTAAATCCAATATTCTCTTAAAAGCATCAATATTCTCTGAAAAACATAAATAACGTACTCTACTAGAGAAACAAAATCTCTGGTTATGCACAATTCATGTGACATAACAATATCTCTGAACTCGAGGCACCTAACTAGGTCTCATTTCTGATTTCTCTCCTATGGGCGACTTGATATACCAAGGTTAACGGATTAACTGCGTTAACACACAGCCTGTTCTCTATAGCCACTGTCTAACTCAATCAGAAATCTAAATCTTTTCTCAAAGTCTTCTATCCTAGAGTTCACAAGCTCTAGTATATAAAATCAATAAATTCTGAAATTCATATAATCATTACAACATCTCTAATCATTTCTCTTAAAACTCTATTCTTGAAATCATAAAATCTCTAATATATGTATAAAATTATTTAAACATGAAAGCTCTTGAAACTCCGAAAGCTTTGATCTCATATGACTGTAACAATCTGACTTTAGCATAACTATGACTATGAAATCATGCCCAAGAGATCACCTCTTTGCAGGCATTCCAATTTCAAGCCCAGAATATGTATCTGGCAATTGTTATGAATCATATTGAATTCCATACTTCTGAGTATCATAAAAATACTTATTTTCTTTAAAAACCCTATCATATACTTGTACTCTACTCTAGAAATCATCATAATATTTCATAAATCTCTAAATATAATCATATTCATACTCTTGCTCTTTAATAAAAATCACTTTTAACAATAATGGTCCCATGAGTTTTCAGAAAAACATATATTTCATGCTTTCATTTCTAATATCATATGGTCACGTCATAATTTCCTGAAATTAACTCTAATGATTAACATAAGGATCATAGGATCTGAACCCACTCACCGTTTGAAGGAGTATGTGGGCCCCACCAACTGGAGAACTTGGAATGACACCAACAACTACCATAGAGCAATTATAACTCTAGATTAAACTCTAATAATCTCTAGGGGCTCTATCCTTATTCTAACAAAATTGGGGAGGACCCCACTTGATAACAATGAAAGAAATGATCGGTCCAAATCCAAGATTATGAAGAAATAAAGACATAATCTAACAGCATATACTTACCTTGAAGCTTGGAAATGATGGATTTGAGAGAGAAAAAATTGATGAAGAAGAAGAAGGGAACGCGTTCTGCGCGTTCTAGCCTGAAACACGACTTTTATAAACTTTTTACCGCCTGGGAAATGACCGCCTCGGTCCCTCTCTTCAGCAGACCGCACTTCTCTGTTGACCACCTGGGCGGTCATATGACCGCCTGCGCTCCAGGAGGTTTCTCTACCCATAGCCTTTGCCGACCTCCTGGTCCCATGACCGCTGGGCGGTCTCCAGGAGGTTCACTTATTTACATTTTCTTAATTTTAAATTAATCATTTACTTTACTTCCCATTAACTTTAAAACATAAATGTAATTAATTTTAAGTTAATCATTTACTTTACTTCCCATTAACTTTAAAACATAAATGTAAATAAGGAAATACCCCATTTGGATTCAAATAAAATATCTAAAAAATTAAAATCCCAACAACTCAGAATCCAAAATTTGGGTTTTAGTTCAAATCCAAGAATTTCCGAGATTTTCTAAACTTGTGGGCTAAAAACGAAACACTTAAAGGTTTGATAAAATTCATTAAAAATTACTCTTCAACTTATTTTCCCTCTAGGAACCATTACCGGGACTTTTAATTCCAAGAATATGGTTCTATCATATAGCCCTCCAATGAGGCGTAGGATCCTCACTTAGCGAAATTCAGGACCCTGTGAGTCTCGGAAACTCCTGAGGCTATACAGAACCTTACTCTAACCCTGTACCTGGGTATCACATAAAAGATTCACTCACAACTTTATATATATATATATATATATATATATATATGGATGCAAAACTTCTTCACGGTTTAGAAAGCATGGCTTCCACAACCACAGGTCCTACACATCACCCAAAAAAAAGAACAAAATTTTGCACGAATTACATAGGTAAAAAAAAAGCATAAACTCTGAATCTTTCATCAGTTTATGTTGTACCAGGCTTGACGATGTGGCGATTGGTGAGGATGATGCCATCACGCTTGTCGAGTGAAGCTGGTGGCATAGATGGCATCGTCAAACTTAGTGTTGAAGGAGTGGCAGGATGATGCAGAGGATGACTATGGCGAATACGACCTTGTTGAGTGCTCTCCATCAGTCCTCCCGGCAACAACGCTCTCCAGTGTAGGCAATTGATCTCCATGCAGAGCTCATCGGCCAGTGCCAACCAGGAATGTGGGTGACATTGGTGGAGACCACCTGGCTGATAGAAAGGTTGGTAAGTGTAGGTGGGTAGAGGAGATGAGGGACAATTGGTTAGAAAATTAATTAAAAATTTAAAAAAGGCTAATGCAGTAATTTTGATGTAATTAAGTAAGGACCATTTGAAGATCCAAAACTAATGAGGACCAAATTATCCTTCACTCCCACAAGGATATAGGTTAATAGGTTTAACTCCCGCTCATTGTTGTGAGGGCTCCATTTATAGACATTTATGTAAAAACGCTTATAAGCGCTCCAAGAGTCCAAGGACCGTGCCTTGACCCCAGTGAAATGATTAGCGTTGAACTTAGCTAAACTTTTGTTCATAAAAAAATTACAATATGTGTTTACACCAAACATAACTACTAGGGGAAATCCCTATATATATATATATATATATATATATATATATATATATATATATATATATATATATTTATTTATTATACAAGTGTACCAAGTAACATCCATCTTGGTTATTGGCTAGACCAATTTATGCCTTTGGCTAGTGAAACAAGATCTACGCTTCAGGATTAATCAATTCTATTAGAGTAATGAAATTGCTTTGTGATTGCAGAATCAAGAGTCATAGAGCAAAATAGAAATGATGTTTCAAGAAATATTGCACTTTTTTTGTAAAAAATGACAAAGACATTCTTTAAACAAATTTGATGCCATAATCCTCTTCATTGAAATTAGCAAATTTGTGACAAATTGAAAGTGTATTGTTTGACCTCCAACAACTATCATGTTTGACAAATAATGTTTATAGTATAATATAAGTTGCATTTAAAATTGTGTAATTTTTTTGTGTATCACATTGGTAAAATTACTAGTTTTGCTTAGAAGTTAGAAGAAAGGTTTTTGTTGAATTAATCCATCCCCCTTTATTTTCAAAAAAACTTGAAATTGAAATTTTGATTTTCAAATGGCCCACCCATTTATTGGTGATAGTCATGAAATAGTAGAAAGAAAAGGGGGCTGCTCACCAAAACCTAGCCCAAAATTGTTTAATTTGTAGGTTAAGTGGGCCAGGTCCTTTCAACCCAATTTTTCATGTATTGAAATTTTACCAACTCGAGCCACTATATTTTGGTTGGTTTTATTGGGTTGGTCCATGAGCTATGACCCACTTTAAAGGCTCTAATAGGATTACTTTAATTTATATTAATATTTTTTTGTCAACTCTATTCCCACATACTAGGGAGGGGGATGGGTCTCAAAGCCTAGAGGCGTCAAACTCTAATCTCCTGCATATGCATGATAAAGGCTTGCTTCAACCGCTAAACTATTGCCTTGCGTGTGGGACCTTTTTAGGGTGATGTAATTGCCTTCTTTTGTAATTGGTTGAAGGATTTGCCGGTCTCCTTAAGTAGGGGACCAATGTTAGTCCATCTGCTAAAATTATTAGACTTACAACTTTAACCTTCACCCACACTCTCTCTCCATTCTCCTTAACCACTATGAATACAAGTACACCACCACCAGCAAAAACAGTGCCACCCTTCCCACCATTGTCACCGCCATTGACCGACCCCACAATGGCGTGTTCTCCAACTTGTTGTGCGGCCACCACATCTACAAAATGTCTTGTGTGTTTTCCACTTTCTCTTTATCACTAGGAATGTTTTCCTTTAAAATTTTTTCCCTTCTAGCTCAGATGGCCCTTTTATTATTTTCCTTGGCAAAAGAAATATTTGTGAAAAGTTGTTGTAGATGCTCTTCTTGTTAATCCATTGGTTGCAAATCTCAACTTTCTAAATGGATTAAGGGGAAAAGTTTGTGACTAATTTAAGCAAGTCAAAATTATTAGAGGAAACTGTTGAAAAGGTGGCAGCTTTGGTGGGTGGCAATGACACCACTGGATGGAAGGAGGAAGAGGAATGAGATAAATTGGGAATCCAAAGAGAGACATGGTCAATTTTCTTCTCTGGCATAACCATGCCACTTATGCCGTCACAACCTCTCCGACCACCTGTGGCCTCCACCTATTTGTACAAGAAGAACAACAACAATGGCCACAACAACACAATGTACCGCAATGACCCATTTTATGCCTACCTGATATTGTCTTGAAAGGGATCTTGAAGCCATTAATATGGAGAAAGCTTTCAAGACCAACACAATGGGGAAACTTGATCCCAATTCAAATAGAGCCAACATCGCCAATTCATATCTAAAGATTATGGATTTAGGATTATGCCTTTTTTTTCTTTTAAAAAAGTTTACATATGGGTAACATGTGTTAAAAG
This sequence comes from Dalbergia oliveri, assembly GCA_030441495.1. Classification (NCBI taxonomy): domain Eukaryota; kingdom Viridiplantae; phylum Streptophyta; class Magnoliopsida; order Fabales; family Fabaceae; genus Dalbergia; species Dalbergia oliveri. The sequence goes on from JAMLFY010000011.1 coordinate 237,812, forward strand.
TTAAAACAATATTATTATTTTTCTAGTGTAATTTGTGTCTCAAGAACACCCAACGATGGCTTTGTTGTGAAAATTAAATCATTAATAGTGATGGTATTGTTCAAGAAAACCAGGCACTGCTAGTGTATGGAGGGAGGAGGTGGGACAAGTGGTGGTGGGATGCTCAACCTAGAGGATAGAGAAAGAGTGAGACAATAGAATTAATGAAAATGATAAATATATAATTTTTAAAATATTATATTTTATAATAAATTATATACAAAAATTATTAAGTATTAATCTAAAAGGTTTATTGAGATCTCATGATTATTATTATTGATCTTATATTTATATTTAAAATCCAATCACTATTAATAAGTAAATTAACTATTAGCAAGGGAAGGAAGGAATCTTTCACCTTGTAATTGGATTGTAGGCTTGTAGCCCCCTTATTCACTACAAAATTTAATTTTAAAACAAATAATATTTCCTCACATGAAAAATTGGGCAAATTATCATTTTCACAAACAATGTGGTCATTGTATAATAGTACTTAATTGATATGAGTTCTTCAACACTTATTTCTCTTAATTTCAGTCTTGAAATTTGAATTCTCCTAAAGATAACGTCCAAAATATTAGGCCAAAAAACTTATACACCTGTCAAATTTTGAATCAATTGCAACTAGTTATGATCAACTTTTAAATCTTATAATTAGATCCTTAAATTATAACAATTCTTAAAATTGATCCTTCCATTCAATTTTACGTTTAGATTAATAACGTGACAAATATATATAAGTTTCATGTCATAATTTATTGTAATTATTATTTTATTATGTTATTTAATATTTCTAAAATACATATTAATTTATCAAAAAATTAGAACGCATTCTAATAAAAAACAATTAATGCTTCTCAATATATATATATATATATATATATATATTAAAAAACATATTCTCGTTCTTTAAATTTTTGGGACAATAGATACCCAAAAAAAAAGTAACAATTAACTTGAAACTAGAAGACACAAAATGCTTAATTTACCACAAATTACCATTTTGATAATTGAGCAAGGAAAACCATAGCGCGTAAAGACAAAAGAGAAGTGTCTCCTGTGTCATTGAAGATCACTACACCACATACCATGGCTTCTCCCTCTCCCTCAAGGGCAAACTAAACAACCCTCATCAGAAGAAGCTAACCTTTTGTACTGGAGCAAGAAGAAGGTTTGGAACGACTAAGGACAGTCTCTGGCACTATTGCTCTGGAGCCAAGACAAGAAGAGTAGATGGATGAATCCTCTACGCAACCTACAAACAACACACCCAAGTCCTACAAAGATATGGTTATGAGATCTGAGGCTAGTGAAGATGAAGATGACTCCTACCATGATTCAGAGGATTCAAGTTCTAGGATAAGGACTTTTCCTTAGCTGGGTAAGGAAGACCTTCTAGATGAAGAGGAAAGACTCAGAAAAAACCATGAGCTAAAATAGTTTTTGATGAGTTAGGATGCCCAAACATCCTTCTCAACAAAGCTAAGCAACGCCATCTTCGAGCACCATGGGAGAGGACTCATTGTTAAACTATTGGGCAGGCATATAGGATACCACACCCGAAGAAGAAACTTGATACTTTATGGGCCAAACTGGTAAGATTCAACTTATTGATGTTGACAATGACTTTTTTCTTGTGAAGTTTGATGACAGGGAGGATTATATTGGGCATTAAAATAAGGTCCCTAGATCATTTTTTACCATTATTTAGCGGTGTAAACTTGGAGGTCGGATTTTGAGACACATAATGAACGTATCCAGCATTGCAGCGTGGTTGATTACCTCAGTAGCCATGGAGTATTGTGATAAGAAACACCTGGACCGCATTGGGAACCTCATTGGGACTACTCTAAAAGTTGATAACAACACGTATGAGTAGTGTAGGGGTAAATTTGCTAGATTGTGTGTTGAAATCAATTTGTCCAAGCCTCTTCTAGCCACGTTCAAAATCAAAGGTGTCTCTCATTGGGTGGAATATGAAAGTCTACACAACATCTATTTCCTATGTAGTAGATGCGGTCATTCAAAAGACAAATGTCCAAATCGTCCAGCGAGGAATGCCCGTGAACAGGGAGCGCCAATGGCGGATAACAACATCAACGTAGTGGTAGACACTAGTAGAGAAATGCAACCCAATGGACATCCCCAAGACAAGTGGCAAAGGGCACTTTGGTCCATGGATGATAGTACAGAAAGAAGACACTAAGTGTATGGGAGTTAGTGGCAACAATACGAGATTAACGTCCAAAACTATCCTACCCACTGAAAACACTCAAGGTATGCGCTCAGCGAAGCCATCCTCGAAACGAGAATCCTCCCCCTAAGGCTCAGGGCTTCAAGGAGGCTGTCCTGAGCTGATATTCACGTGCCAAAATAGCGGGTGTTTATCTTTGGCATGTCATGCGACAGGAAAAAGTCTGCAAAAAGGAAAGAATAACGGTTTGGATTCTAGTCCCATGGGTTTGGAAGGCAAAAAAAAGATACACCCTTCTATCATTAGCTCTCTCTAATGCTGATATAGATGAAAAAATTTTGAATGCTACAAAAAGCTGAAGTCACCATCTCAATCTCCCTAAATGAACCAACATGGTGGGGTCATTGACTTTCTAGACCTAATCTTTGTCCTAGCAACACCCTTATCATAGGAACCCATGGTAGAGGAGGAACCTAAAGTTTGTAAAGCCCACAACCCCAATGCATCTAACCCACCATTTTTTGAACCCAAACCACCTGATGGGCCCTTTAGTTCGCGCGTGGACATGGACCAAAACATCCAAATACATAGTGCAAAATAAATGCAAGAAATGGCCACTTGAGCCCAGATGATACAGAGCCAGCCACTGTAACATTCCCTACCGCTTCATGGATTAACAATTGTCTCCACAAACCAATATGGTTCTTTTTAGCATGTTTTGTCCTCACTCACACGCTTCCTGGGAACTTCCTAGGAGATCACCCATCCCAAACTGCTTCAAGTCAAGCACGCTTAACCGTGAAGTTCTTCGTGATGGACTAGCAAAAAGAAGATGCATCTTTGTTGGTATAGGTAGTACCAATCAATTCATATAAGCTATTCTCAATCTGCATAGTCCCATACCTATATAGTCTCAAGATCCTCTCATTCTGGTGTGTAATCGTTCATTCATATACCCCTCGCTTAGAGGTCTTGCTAGGAACCGCTCTTTATCTGGATCTTCTTGCACCAGTGATCACTCCTGTCCCCGTTACTAGGCATTACATGCTCACCAGCTTCTGCTTGGTTCATCCTGAACCACACCATACTGAGAGAGGTGCGGGCTTGAGACTATTTGTAACATCCCCTATTGCTTTATGGAATAACAACGTTTTTACAAATCAACACTTGGTTTTTCAATATTTTTTGTCCTCACTCACACACTTCCTGGAACTTCTAGGAGGTCACTCATCCCAAAATTGAAGCAACTCAAGCATGCTTAACCATGGAGTTCTTCGTAATGGGCTATCAAAAAGAAAATACATCTTTGTTGCTATAAGTAGTACCAATCAATTCATATAAATCATCCTCAAATGTATAGTCCTATACCTATACAACCTCAGAATCTCTTATTCTGGTGTGTAATCGATTAATTCATATACCCTTTGCTTAGAGGCCTTGCTAAGAGCCGCTCCTTGTCAATGCCTTCTTGTATCGGAATCACTCCTACCCTCGTACCTGTGTTACAACTTGGGTCAAGAAGAAGTAGAAGCCATGCAATTGAATTGGCTGCCTCTTTCCTCTAGTCTTTATGATTATTTACAGTTGGAATTGGAGAGGGGCCTCTGGAAAGGAATTTTGGAGAGCCTTGAAAGACTATATGCGCATCCACAAGCCTCATCTAGTGGCTTTGAAAGAAACCAGGATGTAGTGGCAGGCAAGTTGAGACTGTTATTAGAACTTTGGGCTTCATGTTCTTCGCAAGGGTGGAAGCCCAAGGTTTTTCTAGGGATCTGACTCCTATGGAAAGGCCCAAATCTGTCCATTAATGTTATACAAGCCCATTCTCAATTCTTACTTGTAAAAGTCAGCTTAATACCAAACCTTCTTAGCTTCTCACTCATTTATGGCAACCCAAGAGAAAGCACTCGTATAGAAGCATGGAATATCATTAAATCCATGTCACTGAATATTCTCTCACCATGGTTGCTAGTAGGTGATTTCAATGACATCGCTTCTCCCATTGAAAAAGAGGTGCCAAGCTGATCTTCGTAAGTGTCAAAATTTTGCCAATTTGATTTCTGACTTGGTCTCATTGATTTAGAGACTATTGGTACCAAATTTATCTGGAGAGGGTCAATTAGGAATGGTTGGGACAGAGTGTTTGAGAGATTAGATCGTGCGCCAAACCTCCTAGAGACTCCATTTGAGGAAGGTTTGGTTAAAACTCTCACAAGGCTCCACTTATATCACCACCCTTATTATCCATCTTGGAGGAATTCCCTTAGACGATAGGCCTTAACCTTTTCGCTTTGAGACTTTTTGGATGCAGCATGAGGGATTCAAAAATTTCCTTTGTAATAGCTGGATTTAACAAAGCCCTGGTCTACTACTTATTCCATCTTTCTCTATCCGAAAATTGGAAACGCTCAACCTTTGGCAACATCTTTGCCCACAAAAATCACCTCTATGCGAGAATTTATAAGATCCAAAGATGTCCCTCCTATGGCCGCAACCGAGCTATGGATAAACTGGAATACAAGCTGGAGAAACAACTCAATGAAACCCTTGACCAGGAAGAGTTTCTTTGACTTCAAAAATCCAGGGCCCAATGGATAAAGTAAGTGACAGAAACACTAAGTACTACCACACTAAAGCCATCATCAGACCTAAAAACAAAATCGTGGCGTTAGAAACGAAAGGGGTATCTAGATGGAGGGTCAGAGAGCATGAAAAATATGGCAATTGACTACTTCGTGAATCTTTACACTAATGATATCATTGATCAACCATTATTCACTCCACCATATCTTACCTCCCCTCCAGGTGAACGATGAATTCCAGACTGCTAGACTCCCTCCTTTGATGAAATCAGATATGCCATGTTTGACATTGGGCCTCTCAAAGCTCCTAGGGTAGATGGCTATCCTACTATGTTTTTCCACCAGAACTTGGATGTCATTGGTGCCTCCGTCATAAGGTGCATCCATGATATTTGGAATAACCCCCAATGTGAAGTCTCTAAATGAGACTTCTCTGCTCTTCATCCCTAAGATTGCAAAGCCTAGTACATAAATCAATTCCGCCCCATCGCCTTATGTAACATGGTGTACAAGTGCCTCACGAAGATCATTGTGAACGAGATTAAAGTTCTCCTCAAGGATCGGATCTCCCCCTATCAAGCTAGCTTTGTTCCTGGTCATAATATACATGATAATATCATCATTGCTAGAGAAATGGTTTACTCAATAAGGTGCGTGAGGGAAAGAAAAAGTTCATGGCTATCAAGATTAACCTTGAAAAAGCCTACGATAAGCTGAATCAGGGCTTCATCAAGTAATGCTTACATGAATTTGGCCTCCCTAACCATATGATTAATATCATCATGAGTTGCATTTCTTCAACCTCATTTCGCCTTCTCTGGAATGGTTATAGTGACGACTTCCACCCTTAAAGAGGTATCCGCCAAGGTGATCATATCTCTCCCTACATCTTTGTTATTTGCATGGATTGACTTTCTCATTTAATATCTCAAGCTATTGCTTGAAATATCTGGAATCCTATAAGGGTGGGTAGAAATGGACCGGCCATATCACACCTCCTCTTTGCAGATGATCTTCTTCTTTTCTGCGAGGCCACAAGTTCAGTTGCAAAAAGTGTTACAGATTCTTAACACTTTCTGCGAAGCCTCAGGACATAAGATTAACAAGAAAAAAACTAGTATATATTTTTCCAAGAACACCCAATGGAGGAGAAGACGAAACTAGCTAGAGAAGTGGGTTTCAGATTACTGATGAAATTGAGAAATATTTGGGTGCTTATCTCCAGAATGGGCGATCCTCCAAAGCCCACTATAAAAACATAACTGACAAAATTAATTGCAAGCTTCAAGGTTGGAAATCCCATGCTTATCTTTTGTGGGCCGTATCACCTTGGTCCACTCGTTTTGGGCTCTTTGGCTATCTACCCAATGCAGCATAGTATCATCCTTCACAATGTGTGGAGTGATATTGAGCGTGCTCAAAGGGCCTTCAGTTGGGGTTCTACCACTACCAAGAAGAAACCTTACCTTGTTAATTGGGAGACAATAACGTTACCTAAAGGCAGGGGAGGTCTTGGATTCAGAAAGCTAACTGTGCTAAACGAAGCTTTTCTAATGAAAATTGTCTGGAATATTCTCACCAAACTTGAAGACCTGGGTTAAAGTCCTGATTAGTAAGTATGGTAGGCAACAACACATTCGAGTAGGAATCATCACACAACTCTCATCTTTCCTCATGTTATTTGGCCAACCATGGCCGAGAATATAGGTGCTATTCTTGGTGACGGAACTTTTACCTTTTTTTGGGATGATATGTGGATTCAACCTGAATGGTCCTAAAGGATCATCTCACTTCTCCTGTTGATCCCTGGAATCTGTGCTAGCGTGTCCTTTTTTACTGAGAATCATGGCGAATGGGCCTATGAGAAATTTAAAGATAAGATTCTAGAGAATGTGGTTCATCTCATCTAACAAACCTTCCCCCTTGTCAGGCGGATGGCCTTGATAATTGGTACTAGAGGGCGGACCCAAATGACATCTTCTCCATTAAAAATGCTTATAATTTCATCATTCAGCCCCTAGCCCTCTGCATGGTATCTGGAAGTTAATTTGGGGTTGGAATGGCCCAACCGTATCAAGACTTTCATATGGCTATTGGCTCATAATAAAATACTCACTCATTCCCGTATTGCCGCTTGGGGTAGAGGTGTTTCCCTATCTTGTCCTCGATGTGGAGATGACCTGGGACCCTATCCATGCGATCCACAATTGTCCCCAAGCCTCCCGCATATGGATTAAATTCCTTCCTCCCCATATGTTGGTTGAATTATTCTCGCATAATCTCCTTGAGTGGATTCAACAAAATCTCTTGGTGAAGAATGTAATAATCAATAATTTTGACTAGCATGACATCTTCATGGTCATTACATGGACCAGCTGGAAGCAAAGAAATACCAATATCCATGATGGTATGTACCAGTCTTCTTTTATATCTAAGGTGCGTATCCCTGGTTTTGCTAGAGATATTACACTCACACGCTAGAAGGTCCAACGCCGTCAACATAACACTAGTTCCTCATTGGTCCAGATTAAATGGAATCCCCCAATTGGATGGTTCAAACTTAACACTGACGGAGCTTCTTGGGAAACCCAGGAAATGCCAGTTGTGGTGGCATTTTCCGTGACGAGGCTGGTAATTAGATTCTTGGTTTCGCTTGGATATTGGGATTATTAATGCTATTCATGCTGGACATCAAGCGATTCTCACTAGCCTCCAGTTGGCCCAAAATGAAGGCTTCGATAGGGTGATCATTGAAAGTCATTCTACCATAGCTATAGCTTTCTTCTCTAACCCCCCACAGCATCACCCTTATCTCACTTTTATTACCTGCAGAATTCATTACTTGATGCGTAGCATAATAGAAGTTAAATTTGCACATGCCTACCATGAAGCAAAAGGTGGCAAATGCTCTTGCAAATAGTGCTCTTAACCAGAGGCACTCCCTCTAGACGTGGCGCCAACCTATTGCTAATGTTTCCTTGTCTTTTTATATTGATATGTTAGGGGCCCCGCACCCTGCAACTGAACACTTTAATGTAATCTGTTTTTGTATTTGGGCCTTTTGGCCTTCTTGTTTACAAAAAAAAAAAAGTTTTGGGAGTGTAAATATTTTTTTTGTAGGAAAAAGAATTATATTTAATTATCCATATTGAAGAAGGATTGATCCGACCTGGTCCACCAAGCACTGGGCTGGCTCGCTTGGTAGTTGGTAACCGAGACCTTCATCTCCAACTGAACTGGTTATACCTATGAAGCTATACACTTACACGAACATAGAACACGATAAAGACACACCAAACTAAAAAATTATAATCTATACATATATATATATTATTTTTTTATTTTGTTGTATGATTTTTTTGTCTAAATTTTTTTGTCGTGTTTATATAATTTTTTTTATCTAATTAATTCTTTTTTTAATTTTTTTTGTAATTAATTGAAGAATTTTAAAATTACCAACTATTTTTTATGTTTGCATGTCCAATCTCAAAAAAATTATTTTTTTAATTGGACGTATATTAACGCATATCCAACACATATTATATGAATGTAGGTGTTTAAAATATGTCCACATCGGATACACCACCAAATCGATATGCCCATGCTACCTAGATTATACCTATTATCTAGCAGTGCATGACCAAAACAAGTAACTCGGAGGACACCAACCTTAAAAAAGAAGAACAAAAAAGAGAACCAAAAAACAAGAAGAAAAGAAAAGGAAGACAAGTACTGTTGCCTGTGTGCTGGGATAGAAACCAAACGCTAACAAAAGGAAAGTAAGTACTGCCTGTGTGCTGAGAGCGTAATCCAATGTATCAGTACTGAGTCACTTAACCGAGCTTCAGCGGAGCTTATAGCCAACGAAGGAAGGATGAAGAAGGAGGCGCTATTATTCTTCTTATTGGCAGTGATAACAATAGTGTTAACACCAACACTAGCATCATCACCATCATCGTTATCCACTCCCTCCTCCCATGATTGGCAGATCCTCACCAAACAGAATTTCTCCTCTCAGATCCAACTCCATCCCCACCTCCTCCTCCTCGTCACCATTCCCTGTCCGTATACATCTCTCTCTCTCTTTGTTTCTTTGAGCCAGGGATATGAATATGATTATATGAATATGAATATGATGCTGTTTATTATATTTTTCAATTTTTTGAAACATTTTGATTTAGGGTGTGGTGAGTCTCGCTCTCTTATGAACCATGTCTCGCTCGCGGTCGCTGATAGCCCTCAAGACTTTGCCACTCTGAAACTCATGTTCATCCATAGGAACACCGACAAGATGCTGGTGGATTCCATTGGTGCTGGTTCTGATGGGATAGCACTGTTTTATTTCCATTATTCTGTGTCTTACAAGTACAGGGGGAGGCTCACAGCTCGGAATTTATTGTCGTCGTTGCAGCCTTATATGTCACTCGCTTCCGACGAGGTTCCCCTCAAAGCCCTCAACACTGTTGAAGATCTGAGAACATTTGTTGCTTCAACTGACAAGGCTCTTGTGCTTGTGGACTTTTGTGGATGGACGCCCAAGTTGCTGGCGCAAAGCAAGAAAAACGGAACAGAAAATGGGTTTAGCGTGCGCAGTGAGTGTCTAAATCTTGGCAGCTTCTGTAACTTCGATGGATTTCATGTTATGATGCATGAATACTTCAAAATAGCCAATGTATCCGTATTGGTTAATTTACCAATACCCCTAGATATATTTTATATGTTTTTAGTTTGATTTATACCATATGTCTCTATCATACTCGTGTCATGCCAATACTCATACCAGTATCGGTGCAGCATAGTCCATTTAACATTTGCTTTATTTAAGAATTGAATTGTGTGATGTAACGATTTTTGTTCACTTTATATTCATTATTTGGTCATATTTGACTTCTCTTTTGTGTACTCATGTGTATATATGCTACTTGGAATCTCTTAATGGTTGTAGTATTTATCAGGAAGAGAAGCCAATATGTGTGCTCTGTGTGTGTGTGTGTGTGTTTTCCTTTTTAATATGCTTTGAAGTGGTTTTGTGGAACAATGTTATTGCACCTTGCTGTTGGTAAAACATGAGAGAATGTTCCTTGCAGGAGATCACCTTGCAATGGGCTTCAGTAGAGCAAATGACAGAATAACAGTATTGAGGGGAGGACTAACCAGAAGGTGCCTGGTATTATCTAAGTGCATGCCAATGTGAAAAATTTTGAGCTTAAATAATAACTCCATCATTTCATCTTTTTTTTTTCCTGTTTTTCCTTTCCTAATAACCAGAGGAGCATATGTGCAAGGCTGAACTCGGCATCAATAACGGGTTTTATCAATCTCCTTGGCCTGGGAATTTGCCTCGACAAATGATGGTCCTATGGAAGACTCCAAGGATACAACTTCTCATGTTCTATTTCCCTGTTCGCCTGAAGAATTTGAGCGTTTTCATTCTTTTTACTTGAAATTCATGACTGCTGTGAGAGAATTCTTTCTGCCTCCAGAACGACATAGATTTGGTCTAGTTTCAGATGGATCGATGCTTTCATCTCTAGATGTTGGTGCAGCTGGTTCATGGTTTGCAGTTCTCTACCAAGCTGGATGTTCAAGTTGTTCAAATATTCTTAAAGAAGAGGATGACTTGAACTATGTTTTGCAGATGAATAATTATTTTGTCAAAGAGGTGAATAAACCTTTCTAACTTTTGCTTTTGTGCTTGTTCCATGTTCCACTATGTTTGTTATGGTGTTATATTTCATTGCTCCAATATCCCATCTCTCTGGTCGGCTCTAATTGAATTGTTGCGAACTAGTTTATTTCACTGATTTAGATGAACTGCCAAAATGCAAGTGCCTATGCTTCTTTCAATTAACATTCAGTTTTAGGACTTATACTGTTTTGTTTGTTATCATTTAGCTGGAAGGTAATGGACATGATCGAGAGCCCACTTTACCAGCAAATAAGCCATCAGTACTTCTATTTATTGATAGATCATCTGACTCCTCTAAAACTAGGGAAAAAGTAAGGAAGCACTTGATGCTTTTAGAGTATTGGCACAACACTATCATCTCGTGAATCAAACAGGTAAGAAGCGTAATGATAATTATGAGAAACTTTCTGTCCTAGATTATCGTGGCTTGAAGAGTAAATCTGAGCATCCTAGGTTGAAGCTGTCTATGACTGCTCAGAAGATTAAACTAAAGGAGAAACTGTCTTCCATCATGATTGTAAATGAAGGTAAGCAAGTTAGTTTGGATGATGTAGCTTCTAATCTACAAGTCAGTTCATTGAATGAGATCTTGGGTTACCTTCTCCAGCAAAAGAAGGAAACAAAACTAAGCTCCCTTGCAAAGGATTTAGGCTTCCAACTTATATCTAATGATATTGACATCAGGTCAGATAATGCACAACATCCGCCATCAGATGCTCAGTTAAATCAGTTTTCAACAGAAACTCAAGAAGGCCACACAGATATTGTAAAGCCAGATTATGGTCCACATAGATCTGCTATTGAGCTTGAGGATAATCCCAAACTGAATGAGCCATCTTCTCAGAATGATGAAGTGAAGATACCTATTGTCACAAGTAATGAGATAAAATATGCGCAATCTGAAGAATCTGTCATAGATCATGAACTTCCGACTGCCAATATCTTGGAATCAGAAACAGATGATTCTTCCGATGGAAATGAGTCTGGGGAGAACAGTCTCATTTTCTTGGTTTTAATGGTTCCTTTTTCTACTCTGATGGTAATTACCAATTACTTAAAAGTCTAACTGGTGGTTGTATAATTCCATCTTTGGTCATAGTCGATCCCTTTTGGCAGCAACATTTTGTTTACCGTGAAGAGGAAAATTTCAACTTCTCTTCACTGTATGGTTTTCTTTCCGAGTTTCTTAATGGAACTCTGCTTCCATATCAGCGGTCAGAACAAGTTCTTCAAGACCAAAGGGAGGCTACACGTCCTCCATTTGTTAATTTGGATTTTCATGAGGTGGATTCTATACCTCGAATCACGGCTCATACTTTCTCTGAACTTGTTATTGGTTTCAACCTATCTAATAAAGACAACATGTCTAATGCATGGAATAAAGATGTCTTGGTCTTGTTCAGCAATAGTTGGTGTGCATTTTGCCAAAGAATGGAAATGGTTGTTCGTGAAGTATTCCGGGCCATCAAGGGCTACGTTGATGTCTTAAAGAGTGGATCTTGGAATGTGAAAGGCGATTCTGATCATGGTAAGATTGTGTGTGTGTGTGGCTCTGTGTGTGTGTGTGTGAATATTTTATCCTGTTAAAATGCTTATGTAGAGTATTTGTTGTTAGCAAGTTTTGCTGTTTCTTGGTTTTGCCAAAATGGATGTAGCTTGTGGCTTTGCTTTTTGTAAGCTGGTCAGTAGCTTCTATATTTGGAGCTGTTCCTGTTTCTTGTATGCATTTTCCCACCAATTAGGCAACGTCTACCCAATTGATTGTTACTTGATCGACAAATTTTAATTTCCACTTCTATTTTGCTAGTGATTTCCCTATCAGACATTGAACCTCTGATCTATTCATGAATTTCTGCGATTTTTTATCCTATGACCTTTTCATGAATTTCTGTGATTTTTTATCCTATGTGATGGGCTTGAATGTTGGATGCTATTTGAATTGATTTTCAGAAGAATTTCCTGATGAAATGAGATGCTATCTCTAACAGTTTGAAAATTGATCGTTACATGGCAGAAAGCTTGGATTATGTTACGGTGAAGCTTCCCATAATCTACTTATTGGATTGTACATTGAATGACTGCAGTTGGATACTGAAGTCAGTAGATCAGGTACTTTTGGAGCTATGTTTTCTGGTCCTCCATGCTCTATCTAGTTTTTTCTATTCATCATTTATTATCGTCACATAGACATTTTACATTGCGGATAGTGTTTATTTTTTGCGTGTTTACTAGTAATTTTTGTTTAATTAGCAATCTCTTGCTCATCTGTGTTAAATGAACATGGTGGATCACTTTTGTGCTGAAATTTTGGAGTATTGGACTAAGGTAACTCCTATGGTTTTGGCAAAAATTCTGTAAACTTGGTCATGCTTGAATTGGGAGCCAAAAACTATTGTAGAGCCTGAATCTGCAGTTTAAAAACAGACAAGTCAAACTAATCTTGTGGAATTCAAAACACCAAAAAATAAATAACTTCATTGAGCAGAGTCCACAGACCATTTTTTCCTTCAGTGTCATATTTGGAATACCAAAGGAAGGTTAAAGGACATCAGTGCTTCCTTGAAACTTTTCCCTGCTTGATTCTTGTGGCAGTAATTTGCATGTGTACAACTGTTCCTAGTATATTTGAACATATACTTCTTATTTTAATGCGGTAGAAGTCTACATAAATTAGAAAAGAGGGATGTTCATAACTCATTGTTTAAAATCTTATATGCTTGTTATTGACAGATATAACGAAGAAATGTAATGAATATCTTCTATGATTTATTTGAAACATGCAAAGATGCCTTTAACAGTTAATTGCCTGGCCTACCAACTTAATATGTGGTTGAAAGTTTTGGATGTTATAGCCATTTGTTCATGGTCTCTTTTAATGTTGTTTGGTTGACTTCTACTATGCAGGGAGAAGTTTATCCTGCTCTGATTTTATTTCCAGCAGAAAAGAAGAAAGCTGTTCTTTATGAAGGAGACATGGCAGTAATGGATGTTATGAAATTTGTGGCTGAGCATGGAAGTAACTTCCCTCATCTTATCAAAGAGAAAGGTAAACACTCGTGTGACATATACTATTGATGTATATTTAGTTTATCAAAAAGAATCTGAATCAGATAATATTGATGTCAAACTTGCAAGTTGGATCACATACTTTATTATGATCATTGCCACATCCTGGTTTCCTATCCTTTTCAATTCCTGGTATCTAATTGTATTAGGCTCCATTCAGACGTCAGAGGGACTTGACTAGCTGAGTCATAGACTTTCAGCTAGAGTATCTTCTGTTGCCTCCTGAGCATGTCATCTTTTAATTCCGTATCTTCTGTTATTTTAACGATAAACAGTACAGTAGTCTACATACTTAACTTGATCTCATGGTTCTGTTAGCAGTTTTGTGGGTCTCAGAAAGAGTCGTAAAAAATCAGGGTTTATATGATACTTTGCAAACTGATATCCAAGAGGGACTGCATCATATGCGCAGCAAATATATTGGAGCCCCAGTTCGCGACAGGATGGTGGACCAGGTGGTCTGACCTAACCTGATGAATTCACCTGCAGCATCAAATGGACTGCATGAAACATCACCGAATGTGACGATTGGTTCAGTGCTAATTGCCACAGAGAAGCTTTTGGGGGCTCAGCCATTTGAGGGAGCAAAGATTCTCATCGTGGCAGCCGATCAAATAACTGGATTTCAGGGTCTTATCATTAACAAGCATATAGGATGGAGTGTTCTGCCTGAATTGGAAGAAGGCTTTGAAAAGCTTAAAGAGGCTCCTCTAACCCTTGGGGGTCCAGTTATGAAATCTGGAATGCCTCTTTCATCTTTAACTAGAACAGTTTCCACAAATCCTGTACTTGAAATCCTGCCAGGAATTTACTTCCTTGATCAGGTAGCAACTATTCGCAAAATCGAGGAGCTAAAATCAGTAGATCAACCAGTCAGTGATTACTGGTTTTTCCTAGGGTTCTCAAGTTGGGGATGGAACCAGTTATATGATGAGATGGCAGAAGGAGCTTGGAACTTGAGCGATGATGGAATGAGACACTTAAATTGGCCGTGACTACTATTTACTCACCCCCTCTTTACTGTACTAATAATATTTATGATGTCCTTGTCCATTGCAGAAATAATTTACAAAAGCATAAATTGTTGAAAATGACATCATCCACTCTGTGTTTAGTTAAAAGCCTTGGAGTTGCAGAAATAGGAAATTTTGTTGCACGGTTTAAGTCATCCAAAATTTTCTTTTACATGTCATGAAGAGAGAAAATTAGCAAGGTTCTTGAGTTGTCTACATGTATCTTAGCCTTGCACTGCTGGGCATCATTGGCATGGTTAATTAGCTTGAAAAAACCTGAGGCCTGAAGTTGAATATTCAGGAAACATAGTATTGACCAGTTCAAGTAAATTGTGTGCGGTTAATAACCTTGTAATTAGTTTAACAAAGCGATTAATATGTAAGTAAATTCTCCTGTGGAAATCTGTAGGTTCAGTTTGGCATTAAGATATGTTACTTGGATGGGATTCTTTTGTTGTGAACTTCAGTCTTCCTTAAGTTATTATTGATCACTGTTGGCACCTAATCTGATCAAAATTATCTATATATTATATTATTATTATTATTATATATAGTAAAATTCACTGCATTTGCATTCATTGCTCACACTAACTTTCAATTATTATATGATTTACTATATTTTATAATTAAAATTTATTTTAATTTATAATTATCATAAACAATAATATAATTTGTAGTGAAAATTTATTCTAATTTTTAAAAATTTACAGCTATATGAGTATTCATTAATATTTATTTTTGAAACAATTGGACAAAAACTTCAATAATTATATTGAATTTTAACTCATGGATACACAATTTTTGTAATTTTAATTTTGAGAATTAATCTATTTAACATTTTAAAAATTAATTTGATTTTATTCGTAAATCATTTTTTTTAAATGGCAAAATTTTAAAAGAAGTGACTATAACATCTTTGAAAAAATAAATTTCATGAAATATTTTATTTAGTTTCATATATTGATTTTAAAAGTTAAAGTATTTGTATATATAGTAAAATTCAATGCATAACTTCCAATTATTATATGGTTTACTATATTTTATAATTAAAATTCATTTTAATTTATAACTATCATAAACAATAATATAATTTGTAGTGAAAATTTATTCTAATTTCTAATAATTTACAACTATTTGAGTATTCATTAATATTTATTTTTGAAATAGTTAGATAAAAACTTCAATAATTGCATTGAATTTTAACTCATGGCAACATAATTTTTGTAATTTTAATTTTGAGAATTATTCTATTTAAATTTTTAAAAATTAATTTAATTTAATTTTTGAATCAGTTTTTTTAAACGACCAAATTTAAAGAAAGTTACCGTACCATCTTAAAAAAATTAAATTTCATGCAATATTTTATTTAGTTTTATATATTAATTTTAAAAGTTGAAGTATAAGTAGTAAAATTCACTATATTTGCTTTCATTGCTCACACTAACTATATGAATTGCTATATTTTATAATAAAAATTTATTTTAATTTATAGCTATCATAAATAATAATATAATTTGTAGTTAAATCTTATTGTAATTTTTAATAATTTTCAACTGTATGAGTATTAATTAATCTTTATTTTTAAAAATGTTGTATTAAAACTTCAATAATTACATTGAACTTTAACTCATGACAACATAATTTTTGTAATATTAATTTTGAGAATCAATATTTTTATCATTTTAAAAATTAATTTGATTTTATCTTTAAATCAAACTTTTTAACTTTAAAATATTTAATGCCTGGCCAAATTTAACGGAATTGACTATACATCTTTTTAAAAAATTCATGCAATATATTTTATTTAGTTTCATATAAGATATTAATCTTTTATCAGTTAATATTAATTTTAAAATTTAAATTATAAATTATTACTTTAATGTGGTATATCATAAATACATTATCCATCTTAGAATTATTAAAAAATGAAAAACTAAAATTATTTTTAAATCAAACAAGTAATATATTTTTACTGATAATTTTGTAAATTACATGTAGTATATTGTTTTGTTTATTAGTTAGTATTTTATTTTACTATTTATTATTTAATATGATTATAAATATTTAAAAATTATTTCTAATATTTTTTCACTTAAATTAAATTTACTTTTGTTATTATGGTTTTTCATAAAACTTTACAATTTCTTAATTTAATTAATAATAACTGTACTACTCAACAAATTTTTCTTCAAACTTGCTTAATTATACAAATTATTATCAATTCAAGAAATTTAAATAATTATATTGATATGAATGTATTCCACATTGATATGACAATGCAACACAGTTATCCGTGAAAGGCCTATGATATCTTCATGTAAGAAGAAAGTCAAAATCAGTAGGAAAATCATATCAAGATCATCCTAGAGTTATAAGGACGTAAATATTCAAATAGACTCCAAAATGCAAGACTAGCTGCTGAATTTCTGTAAAAAACATGATAGTCCTCTAGAAATTCATGAACGCAGTAAAGTAGTCCTTAAACTCCCTCAATAAATTTTTTTATTCAATAAATAGAATAATATTCAAAATATTTTATTGATATTTACATATAATTTTCATTTTCATACCTTTTTTTATAAGTATTCTCATTAAAATAATTTTAAAATTATAAATAAATCCGTACAACGTACATGGCTGAACTCTAATAACTTTGAATAATTAACCTCTACTAATAATTAAAATACTATTTTTTGTTAGTATAAGTAGAAAACTAAAGATTAAAATCAATTTTCTCTATATTTATCAAACTATATTTAAATAAGATGTTTTAGAAAACAATCAATCATTCCCAAACAAGCACTGAATAAAATAAGTAAGGTTAGAATTTTATCATAAGAAAAAAAAAATTACTTTA
This sequence comes from Dalbergia oliveri, assembly GCA_030441495.1. Lineage (NCBI taxonomy): Eukaryota > Viridiplantae > Streptophyta > Magnoliopsida > Fabales > Fabaceae > Dalbergia > Dalbergia oliveri. Next base: position 255,252 of record JAMLFY010000011.1, read on the forward strand.
ACTTTCTAGTATTCAAACACTTTTAATTCTGATTCAATACTTCACAGTTGACATTTATTTTCTCAACGTATGTTTTAAGAACATATTTTATAACATGTTTTAGAATAGAAAATGATTCATTCATTTCTTCTTAATATTTTGTAATTAATCTATATTATATATAAAAGAAATAGTTTTTTTGTGTCCAAAATTTTTATTTTCTAAAATATCCTTAATATATAAGGAATGGAAGAAAATTAAAAAAATAAAGTAAAAAAATTATAAAACTTATAACAATAAAAAATGTGAATTAATAGAGATGTAAGTGCCTGCCAATTCATTCATTTAAAATAAAAATATTAGAAAAGGTTCCCCTTCCCCTTTTCTCTTTGTTTTTTTTTATTCTTTTCTCCTCTTCTTCTCTTAAAATAAAACGAATCAAATACCGTTGGTTCCAGAGTTGCCGTGTTGTTGACAGAATCGCACATCGAAATTACGTTGTAATCGCATGTCTGACCCAAAAAAAGAAAAAGAAAAAGAAAATGGCACATAGTTTGATTCCGACCAAAAACGAAAGTACTTTGTGTCTTGTTTTGGAATTCACAATTGAATACAATATTTGAGGACTAAGGAATTAGCTCCAAAACCAAAAAGCAAAGCGATACAATAACATTACATGGCTTCTTCTCCGACTGAGGTTGGTTCTGTATTTGAATTTCTCTTTTAATTGTTCTGATTAACCATTTTTTCTTTTGGAAATTTGTAGATTACTTTAAAAGTTACAAAACAAAAAGAGATCTTTTTTTTTTTTTCCGTGTCTTGTGTCTTTTCGTTTTGTTTCTGGGAAGTGGTGTTATGTAATATCGACATATCATCCTGTTATGGCATAGTTTTGCAGCTCTGTTGTTTTGGAGTGTTAATTGGGGTGGAACCTGGATGATGAGAACTTTGTATCTGGAAACAAAATCAAATATGAAATTGATTGATATCAAACGCAGCTTGTTAGGAACTTATTTGGTAGATAAATCTGCAGTACCCTTTCAAATTCATGAGTTTGGGGTGTTTACATGTGTGTTTGTGTCGTGTTATACATGTCAGTGTTGTGTCGTGTGTCCGTGTTAGTTATTGGCCACTTTTTATGACAAGGGGGCTTCACTGGAAAGAAGATTTCCTCTTAAGCTATGCTTGTTAGAGAATGTTGAAAAGATGGAGAAGATAGTGAAATTGGGATGGGGACAAAAGGTTTTGACTTTGACTCCTTTCTTTTTATTTTAGAGGGCGGAAAATCGTTTTAAATTTGTAATCTCTCTAATGCAAAGGCAAAGCCATTATCATTTTCATAGAGATCTTATTTTTAGTATTTTTTGATCTCGAAATCATGAGTTAACTACTTCTTTGGAGGATGTGATGCATGTGCTTAATAATCCAAATATTTGAAACTCTTGGGGAGTTCAGTTTTCCACATGTAGTGTCTTTAATGAGTGCGTACTTCTGCGGTTCTGCCCCTCTGCCAGATTTTGTTGTAATTTTTTATTATTTGTAAAATAAGGAGAATCTTATAGATAGGTATACCAAATAAAGTGCATACCAACTTGTATTACTCAGCTGTTAAGGCTTAGTCATTCATGGTAAAATGGATGGCTCCATGGATTGTATTGTTTGCCTTTTTCTCTACATTCTCATGTAAGTCCCATATAGGAGCAATCTGTAACTGTGGATTCTGAGAATTATGAAACAACATGCTGGGGTTGTGGACTGTGCCTTTCGCTTCCAACTCCTTTATCTGTTTCCAAATGTGGCTGGTGTGGGGCTATAACGAATCTGAACAAGCAGAAATATGTCAAGGAGCGCTTTAGGTGGAGACAACTATGTGATCGATGCATTGTTGCTATTGTCATTGTGCTTATGCTCTCTATAATATGTAAGCTGCTGTTGCTTCTTGCTGGCTTTTTATTTCATTTGTTGTTATTCTCCTGTTTGACTAGATGTACCTCCATTAAATATAATGATCCCATAAAAAATTTTGGAATGAGAGCTTGAATCTGATTTGTATAGTTTTAGTTATAATCGATTCAATTGATGCTCATCAGGTGCTTGTAGGTCTGCAGAATTTATTTTTTATGCCAATCATTTGTGTGTTTTTCTTCCTATTTAAGTAAACTTTTCTATAGGATCAATCTTGCACTTAACTGCTCCTACTGTCAGGGGTTCTTTATTACATGTATTATTGTGATATCTATTATCATGTTCTTAGTTTCATCAAATTGTTATTCATGATATTCACCTACTTTTCCAAAAATGAAGAGACTTCAAACTGCATTATCTTATACTTTTCTGATACATTTTATTGTTTTCTGTGCAGTTAGTGGGGTGTGGGCAGTCATTCCCACTGTCTTTTCTGTCAGTCTACTTTGTGGGATCTTTCACTCTACCATTGCAGCAATCCTGTCCATAGCTACCCTTTCATTTTTCACCCTTGCAGCATTTCGGTCTGCAGGTACACCAGCGAACATATTATGGGAAGTTACCCCACTGTAGGGAAAGGTGACCTCCAAGATTATACTTTCTGTTACTACTGCTCAAAACCAAAGCCACCCAGAACTCATCACTGTCGATCATGTGGAAACTGTATAGTAGACATGGACCACCACTGCCCATTTGTAAGTTTCCATCACCTTCTAAATATGTAAATATCAGTTTTCCAAGTTCTGCTGGTTTCTGTTTGTACTCTTCCATATTGTATTTGGACAGCTTGAAATCAGTGAGAAATGCAACCCCTTTTTTCTTTTAGTAAAAATGCAACCCCTTATTTTATTTCTCTGTTTTCTCCTGATTCAAGTTTGTATTTGTTTGCCCATTGTGTTCAATAATAAATTATATGGCACATACCTCTCAAAAACAATTTCCTATGGAAGTAATGTTTTGAAAATTTATCCAAAAAATGAAAATGGGATTCAGGATTTTCCTACTGTGGCTTATTCTAGACTCCTACATTTGCATTGTCAAGGAGTAATCATGCGTAATTCTTAGGAGGCTTCATTACTCATATCCAAGCCCTGATTTTGCTTGTCCCTCTTGAGTTCATGCTGTAGTGGCTTATAAAATTGTGTTGTGTGCAACCCGGTATTCCATGTGTTCAGTAACATGACTCATTTTGTGGTGTGTCCATGTTTCATTGTTTTAATCACTATCTATCAACTATGTTAAATTAAATGCCATTGGTATCCATGTGGTGTACAATAGGACTTCAAATTTTCTTTACTTTGATGTCTGGTAGTTTTTTTTTTTGGTTTAAATCCTTTGGCAGATTGGGAACTGTGTTGGTGCAGCTAATCACCACAGCTTCATCGCCTTCCTCATCTCAGCAGTGGTCAGCGCCATCTATATTTCTATAATGTCTGCATATACAAGCTTGCATGTGTGGCCACCAATAACATTGAGATACGCTTTTGGACAATTAAATGGGACCGTCAGTGGAATCATTTTATTGAGAGTTATTACAGAAATTTTTTTAGCCTACCTGAGATCTATCATGTTTCTATCCACTAGGGGACTTGTTCTTGTTTGTCTATTCATTATAAGTGTCTCAGTGCAGCTAGGATTAAGTGTTCTTCTGTGGCAGCAGCTATATTACATTTATGAGGGGGAAACTTACTTGAGTCACCTCAGCTTGCAAGCTGATGATACAAAGGGAAATAAGGATTGGCAAAATCTTGTTAGATTTTTTGGTTTTCCATATCCTGTAAAAAGATTTTTGCCAAACTTCCTGGTTCCTCAGAAGATACACAAAAAGGATACACAAAAGGTAAAATAGGCATTGTATGTAAATCAACGAGTTCTTTATCTGTCTATTTGACAATTTTGTATCGATTTGTTGTCTTTTTTTATGTATAAAATGAATAGCCCCGTCGTATATGCCATAGCCATTAGCCAATCATGGTTGGTATCTTTCCCTTGTAATTAAATTTAGAAGGCTCAATTCTAAGATTAAAGCATATCGCTAACAATCCAAAATCTCTGCTAAACTAAACTGTCTTATTTAAAAAAAAAAACAATTAGCTTCATTTAATGTTTAAACTAAGATGCATTAATTGAATGAAATGATACATATCAAGAACAACACATGAAAAATCAACATGTTGAAAAGAATAAAGAAAATTCCTTTTGGGGCAAAAGGCTAGGGGTGCTAACAATATATGGGTGTTCATAGGTTGCTTCGATTTGGGTTAGATATTTTAAAAAAATAAATTTACTAATTTTTTAAGCCATTTTAATTTGATTTAAAATTTTTAACTAATTTTTGACTCATTATTAAACTAAAAAAATAATGTTTATTTATTTTTTAACTTTTATTATCATGACAAATGAAAATAGTGCAGACATTAGACGTAAGATAAAAATTACTTGATAATAATTTATGGGTTTTTTCTAACTTTTCAAATTTAGTCGTGGGTCTCATATGTTAAAAATACGCAAACCCTTTTTCTTAACAAGAAAATTTCCTTTCTAGTGCATTGGTCAAGAAAACCCATAGTTGAATTATGAGGATCTTAATCAATGAGAAAATATTTAACTAGCATTACTATAACCTAAAAGCATAACTTTATAAACTCAAAATAAACTGAAAAAATGATTGAATAATCAGGTCAAGTATTTATGTCTTAGTTTCAAAAACCATGAAATTATAATCAAATAAAAAAATATCTTTTGGTCAACAAATCAATATTAATTGAGTTAGATCATATGTGACTTAAAATAACCAAATTATTATTATAATCCATCCAAAGTAACCTAATTAGTTGGATTTTGATTCTCGGATTGCAACACCACTTTTGCACACGAGGCACAAACCCAATCACACGTGAAGATAAGGTTCAACAACACAAGTATCCCAACACAACACTTGACACAAAACTTGTCTTGTGTTCTGTTCCGTTCTCAGTTCTTATGGCAAAAGCCGGAAACTTGGTGTCCTCAAGGATATTCAACTCACTGTTCAATCCATGCCACCCTGCAACCAAGGTCAACACCCTCAAGTTGCACACTCACAGTAGTGCTAATGCCACTGCCTCTACCAAAAGAAATAATGATAACTTGCACTCTCCATTGGTAACTATATATCTTCTTCCCCTACCCTTCCTTTAATTCTGTTACTTACTACTGTTTGTATGAATGAGTCTATGTGTGTTTTATTGAATATATGTTGAATTGTTGGTTATCATCTAAAAATCAGTAAGTTCTGAAAATACAATAAAGTAAGGCTAATGTGCTGCATTTCATATATATATATATATATATATATATATATATATAGTGAATCTTAATAGTACAAGGATGTTATTTTGACGCATATTGAAGTAAATTTTTCTCACACAATCATCAATTCATATATTGTCATATCAACAAACTCCATACTTTTACCATCATTACATAAAAAGTTACACGTATAGTAGCATGTCATGTGACGATAGCGTGAAAATTTTATGTTTAAGGCCATGTTTGGTTATGGGATGTAAGTTTTTATGTATAAACTTCAATTGAAAAATTACACACTAAGCTTAGTGTATAAAAATTAATCTTTATGTGGCAGTACATCAAAACTAATACAAAAAGTGTCTTCCATTTATTGTTTTGCTTGACCATGTTCTAAAGCTAGTAGTTCTAATATGATCAAGCCCAGATTGGGAAGAACACAAGTAGGGCTGCTCGCCGTCTGATCACAATATCACCTGGAGATGGCAAATACCATGGGGATTGGACATGTGACTATCTCCTGACTTTGCAAGACCTGAAGTTACAGGATTTGATTGAAGTTGATGATGAACAACATAAAGATGCACAAGTTTTCATCAACCTCAACATCCAAAAGGTGGTTCCGAATATTTTTATTTTGATGTCTGAGTAGAAACTTTAGATTTGAATTGTGATTGGAAGTTTGAACTGATTGAAATGCTGAAAAAAGGCATTTATGCAGTTTCAATTTCATTTTCTTCCTACAGTTTTTCCGTTATTTTATGTCAATGACATGGTATTGAATCATGTTTTCTATCTTCATTGACTAGAATCCATGCTCCAAAATTTCAAATTTAATTGTTTTGTCACTTGTCAATACTTCTGCATGGTAAATGCCAGCATGCTAGCTTTGGCTTATCGGTGGCCGGAAGAGTCATGACATCCTTCACTAGAAAATGTAGCAACTGCTCTTCTCCATATTGCCGACAGGTATTTCCTTTTGGTTATGAACATTTGCTGATCAATTTCTTGGTTTGGGATTTGTTACATTCCTTTGACAATGTGGATTTTTGCCTTTTTATTCAAAATACTATGTATGGATCGTTATTGATTGTGATTTTCATGTTAGTATCTTTCACATTATGAATTTAGTCTACCCTCTTTTGCTTCATCATTTTTTTTCCAGATTTTTAGGACCTATTATATAATTAAAATATATTATATATAAATAACTAAACTGATTATTCAAATTATAAAAGCCCATTTATTATGTACTGATGTTTGGTATTAGTTTAATTCATTTTGTAGAATCTTGTCCCCAGATGGCAAATAGCATTGGTTTGAATCTGTCACATGCTCACATCAGGAAAATATAATTGTCACATATTGATATAGTTAATTGCTTAAAGTTTAAGGGCAAAATACATTGACCTTTCCCGAGATTTGATGAAATTCACTCAACTCTCCTCTATTTGTCCGAGTGACACTAATTTTTCTTTGATACACTGTGCAATATGCAATGAAGGGGAGGGTGATGTAATGTTTTCACAAACTCAAGGAGATCAGTGTAACGATTTTACAAACTGAAGTACCTTTTACGAAAATTTTACAGGTAAAGGGGACAAGATTTCAACCAAGTGCATTGGAATGAAAATGTTTCAGCTGCTAAAAATATCATACAATTAATGGTGTTTTGCCTTCTATTAGTGTTGGTGATGCTTTGATGAACTTGTTTTCTATGACTCCATTGTTGATGGTTACAGATTGACACAAAATTTAACGTATGGGTTCTCATGGCAAGTAGAGATAATCGCAAGATACAACTCCCTGAAATTGGTGGTGACCCTTCTGTAAGTCACCCATGCATTTAGTTTCATTCTTTGTGGAACTGGCTCATACTATACTTTCAATGGATAATACAGTTTTTCTTTTTTTTTTTAACCAACATATTTTAAGAAGGAATAGCTAAGCCTAATTATCTATTCCAAAGCTATAGTCATTGGATAATTTCAAAGCATATCACGTTTAATTAAATGTTGTTTCCAAAATGATTAAGGATAATCTAACATACATAGTTACTCTTTAAATACATACAGGTGATATATGTCAGACCCGGATACGAAGTTGATCTTGATTCTCTGTACAAGATGCCATCCGGCTAAACTCCACAGTAAAAGTATGTTCTTTAGCAGAATTTTCAAATCATGATTTTGCATGACCTGTTTTCAAAAATTGATTTTAGAAGCTACCATAATTTTATTTATTTATTTGCTCGCAGGATACTTGCTCTGAGTTGTGCGAGAAATCTGAGGTTACGATACAAAGTAAGCACGTTTTTTTCTCTGTAGGGACAATTTATCTGATGCAAAATTTAAGAGAGACCGATTTGAAGGTTTTGCTTCTCTTTTTATTATTGAAAAGTGACCCAGGAGATCACTGCTAAATACTTTCTAATTTCCATTTTAACTTTCTTTCTTGTTTTATTACAAAGGGCACCCACAAGGTTGAATTCACATTGGAGAAAAAAGAAGGAAAACTTAAGAAACAGTTTTATTTTTTCAGGTTCAACTGGACAAAGTGAGGCCTCTGTTGATAAAAGGTGGTCCAGATTACTGGAACTGAAGAAAACATATTCATGATTTACTGCACAAAATAAGTAGTTCCTTGTATAGAAGAATAGTCAGTTTGCATATAGATTTGTACGTATTGATATGTATACTAGTAATGGCCGGGATAATCTTTCATTTTACTTTGCATATTTATACTTTTGCAGAATGTAGATAGCAGACACTTGATCCTTACATTAAACCATGAGTATTTATGTCCCCCCCTCTGTGGAAGTGATTAAGTTCAAACTTGGTGATGAAATTGATATTTGTAAGTCATACACAATTTTTGTTGGATTTAATTAACATATATTGATACTCGTTGTCATCCAATCAAATTCTCTCATGCATGACTTTTTGAAGTAGTGGTGTAAGAGTCAATCATATTTTATTGATAAGTCAAAATGTGATTGAATGAATATGGAATAAATAATTATACTATCCATGCATCAAAATTAAACTCATTTTCATTTGGAAATAAGACTATTTGAAGTGCCTTGGTACAGCTTACCTGAAACTAAATTCACAGCTATTAGTTTGATATCTTAATAAATAAATGTTTATAATCTCAAATTCTCAACGGTCATTTACACCTGAAGAAAAAAATGTTAATAATTTCAATTGTCATCCATTGTGATTACCAGACGAGCTTTTAGTGAACAAGATCCACAGGGAAGAATCACTGATCCTGGCAAAGAATCATTGTTCAGTATAGATATCCTACTTCCATACTTCAGCAGGGAATACCCCATTTTCTGCAATTCCAACGAGTCTACAGAGAAGTAATCACCACATCGGCACTGATAAAACAGTTCCAATGCTTCTCCATCATCATCAGCTATCATATCTTGTAAGCTTAAATCTTCTGCAACTTCAACAGCCAAGACATCATCACGCCTCAAACTTTTCAGCTCATTATCATAAAATAAACGAGAGCTGGAATTGCTGAGAACTTCCCATGCCTTCTGTACTTTGAGAAATCTATCTCCACTAGTTTGATTGCTGCTGGATGCATCAGATGTCTTCAATAGCTTATCAGGATGTAAACTGAGTACAGCAGCACGGTAACTAGCACGGATTTCTTCGTAACTTGCATCTTCCTTGACATCAAGAACATCATAGTGTGTTTCCTGATTCGCATTCTTGTCCAGAAGCATTTTTAGATGCTACGAATACTTAGATCATTCAGGGTGCAAGGTGGTCAGCATTCAGTAGAGAAACATCAGAAACAAGCAAAATGACATGTTATCATCAGATAAAAAGAACTAATCTAATTACAACTACTCAAACCTTACTAATAATTTCTCAAAATACAGTAATCTGATCTGATACTTAGAAACCACAAACCAGAAGAAGGCAACTCAGCAATATTGAGATTTTACAAAAGTTCATATTAACCAAGATTTACATTTCAACATTTTGAAAGCTTCCAATAATAATAATAAAAAAAAATCTTGAGCCAAACAAAAGAGGCTGCAACCCTACTGCTCAAAAAACTATATCCCTCTCAAACAAATATAAAGCCCACGAGCATAAAATCAATCCACCAAAGTCCAGGGGCGAAAAACCAATCCAATCCACTCATCATGAGCTATTTTTCGATAAATCATATCTGGGGACACAAATCCCCTCAGAGCGTCTATTTCATTGAAGAGTGCCCCACCATCAACAATCGCTGAATATATTGTTAAATTGATATTCCTCATCCGCATCAAATCCCTTTTTTACCTTAGTAGCTTGGACAGTTATTTATCTACTCGAGCTGATACATTTACAGTACTGAGTAATCTATTTAGAACAATATGTATAGCATATAGAACAGCCACATTGTGTAAGCCTTGCTTGCTTACTTAGACACATGGTGTTGAATTTGGCTGCATCAAAATGGTCTCATCTCTAGGGTAAGGGTGCATCTTTAGCACTAGATTTGTTATGGGATAAGACAATCAGAGCATTTTTTGGCCTCTCTGATGTTCAGTTGAAGAATTTTTCCAATGGAATTCCCATTTTTTTGATATGCAAGAAAAACAAAATAGAAGCTATGCATTGCAATTATGCTCTAATTATGCACTCTGCAGTACCCACAGTTGAAAACTTGCATAACTTCTATCTCCACAAAATCAGTTTTTAATTAAAAAAAAAATTGAATGGATTAAATTTTAGTTAACGTGAATCATAACTGGGTGGAACGAGTTTCTTAATGAATTAAAGCAGCATCCGGAATCAAAACAAAAACGGGGGTCGTGAAAAAGCACCAATTTTACAGCTGAAAGCCGAAGCCTCATATCAATGTATTTAATTCAAAATTTCAGAAGAGTGAATGGAATCCCAAGGAACGAAAAAAAAAGATACCGTATCGCATGAAACTGTCGATGTTCTTCTTCGATGAATTGCAATGCTCTCTCTCTCTCTCTCTCGGAGCCGAGCTAAGATATGCTTAGATGATTGGCGCTGGCTGGCAAGTGCGTAGAATTAAACTGAAAACCCTAAGAATTGGGAAGGCGATTGATTGAGGAAGAAGAAGAAGGACCAAAGCAGACGAAAGCACGATGGGCACCTGTTCAATTGCAACGCACAGTTTCAAGTTTTCAACTTGTATGTTTTTTTTTTAATATTTTTTATTTTTCACCCAAATTACACAAAACAAGTAAATTAAATAAATTCACTTTTTCAGTACCCAAAAAAATAGATTCACTTTTTAAGCAAATTTTGTGATTTAAGAGCCTGCATGGAAATCTTAAAAGTTTCAAATATTTAAATAAAATGAGATTAAACTTTTGATAAAAAATTTGTGATGATTAACAAAATGTTGAAAACTAACTTTTGTGTAAACCAAAATTTTTTCATCGTTCGTATAAACCAATTTTTTGGTTAAAAGTATTTATAAAAAATAATTCTAACTCCATTTTTATCTAATTCTAATTTTTTTTCCTTATCTTATCTATCTTATCTCCTCTCAACATTTTGAGGAATTAATTAAACTATCTTTTGAGTTAATTTTAAATTTTTTTATTTTAAGCTAATTCATTTTTATATTAGATTTAATTTAAATTCACTAACAATGTATAATTTTGTTATATTGTTATTTAATCAAATTGTTCTATGTACATGATTTGTTAAAGTAATAGAAGGAGAGTCAAACTTTTTTTGTTAATGTGACAATATAGTTGTATGATTGTGTTAAAAAGTTGTATACTTTTAATATATCAAAATTAAACTTTTATATATACAAACTTTATACTTTGTTATATTAGTTTTCTAGTTGAGAAATAATACTTAAATATTTTATTTTACTTTTTTAATATTTGCACTGTCAATTGCCATTAGAGATGGTACTGATTCCATTACTTGGCCTAACTTAAAGTTGGTGGAATCCAGTTTGGGTTTTAAATAGAGGAAAACTCTATTTTGGTCTCTCACAAAAATATCGGGAAACAAATTTATCCATCAAGATTTAAAATTCAACCTGATGTCCTTTTGCCATTAAAAATTAGTGTTAAATAAGTCGTTTTTAGAGATAAATTCTCCATAAAAAAAACATTTTACAGAACAATTTTGTTCTTAAAATGAACTAATTTAACCCACTTTTTAGATTATCAAGAACTACGTCAAAGATTTCCACTTAAAGACAAATGTTTGGTGATGCTTTTGTCAAACCTCAAAAGACTTATTTAAGGGTTTATTCTTCTAAGAAATTTGATGTGGCATTTTCTTTCCGATTCAAGTTACAATACTCTAAATGGAATTAATCTCACACTCGTATAAAAGACGAAAACCAGTTAGTACGGGTCACTACTAGTCGCGATTTCTGGAATTTCAATTTCTTACTTTCGAACAAATTTGCTCAATCTTTACTCGGTACGTATAATAGAAGATTTAGTTGATACTAGCATGTACTAACGGCTTGTGTATCGTTTAAAAGTATGAAGCTAATCAGTTTAGAATTGAAATTTTAATTAATCATTAGTCAAAACTTATAGCTATTACATTAACACGTCAAGAGTTCGCATTTCATCACACACTATTTGCATAATTTTATAACGTGTTTAGTGTCACGGTACCCAAGTAACACAAGCACAGGCTTTGTTCCTTTTCCTCCTGCTAGAAGGAATAGATAAATGCGCACAACATCCACTTGCCAAAAATTTGATTATATACTCAATGCGTGGCTAGATTTATAATTTATAGGACACCTCCTTTGTAAACTTGTGATACAAAGAAAAGAACATTTTCCGTCTTAAAATTTAAAACAGGCAAGGACATTACAGCACTATAGTGCCTGAAAAACATGGATCTCTCATCTAGTCATACTTAAAATTGTATCAAACAACTCGAATGAATGGTTCTACAAGCATTTTCAAAGCAACAATCCCCGCGCCATAAAAAAAGCGTCCAATTTCCACTAAATCATCCACATTTAAAAAAAAAATACTGCAACTTTATTCATTATATGTCTGCAGCAAGGAAGTTACCGGACAGTGTTACCTGCATAAAAATAATGAAAGACTTTTAACAAATGCTATAGGCCATATAAAAAAAAATGACACCAAACAGCTCAGGAGAGAGAGAAAGTACCTTCTCGCCCAACTTGAAGGCAGGGAGGCCCTTGTAAGGGCATGTACTGCACCTGAAAGCATCCCTAGCCCACACTGCAGACCAAAGATTCTTTTGAGAGCAATGCCAAATACTAGGGAAAATAATATGCAATAGATACTGACAATTCAAAAAAAGCATATGACAAAATCTACAAGAGGATTGTTAGTTGCCATTGTACAAGCCACACTGACCATTATCCAAACCAATATTAGAATTTCTTGATCCATCAATACTGACTAAAATTGATGCCCTCTTCATGATATGAAGAGAACTGTATGATAAATTAACTGAAATTTCCAAAAGTGTAAGATACAAATACAGTTGAGCTTAAAACCCAGCAGTGAGAGTTAGTACAACAAAAGACATTTACCAATAGGTGGTGTCAACTATGTGAATTTATCAAACTCACTTAAAAATAATGAACTAGACCAAGCTTCCACAGCTACAGTGAAAGAAATGACAGTTGTGGGACATAAATATTTCTTCCTCACATAAGACTGTAAATACATGTTACTGAGTTATATGTAAATAGAAGGAAAGGATTTATGATGCAGCACTAGCTCTAACATTATATGAAATTTAGTCAACTGACATGTACTGGGGGAGGGGTTGGGAAGAGGGGATGTTATAATTTATCTGACGAAACTATACTCAAGCCATTAAACAGCTTGTAGAATTTTTGGTTTTTTTTTTTTTTAAGACAAATTGCACAAATTGAATTTCTTTGAACTGTCTATCATGAAAAAGCATAGACAGCAGAAAAGAGTTATATTGATGAAAGCACAGCCACATTATATGCAGTTGGAGACACTGATTAAAGACAGCACAAACAAACAGTATGTTGCACAAAGAGGAAAAAGAAAGATATACATTGCCACAAGCTGATTGAGGATTATTGATCTGTTCTGCAGTCAATCCTAACTTCACTTTTTCCTCTTCTTCAGCCCTCCCACATGTGCAATTTTTGCAGGCTTTTCTTGTACTTCCATTTCACAATCACCTACTGCACATGCATGCTAGTTAAGAGCCTAATATCATACAGAATACTAATCAATTGAGTACAGAACATATAGAAAGTACTCTTTACCTGGTGGGAGCTGCGGTTTCTTTAAATCTTCCTCAGTCAAAAGACTATCTTCATCGATCAGATCAGAATCAACATCAATTTGCACGCTATGTGAACTCTTCATCACCTTCTTCAATGCAAAAGATGATCCAATTTTCCATGAAGGCTTTTTAGCTTTGATCTACATGCAATTCAGAACATACAAACAATTAGAATTTGTAAAATGTCGATAAAAAGTTAATCAGAAAAGATAAAAGGAATAATTTTACATTACTCATGACACTAAGTCCATCAGGCAATAGGATGATTAATTTGACAGCATGCAGTGAAGCAAGGAGAAAAAAAAAGCAAATACATGATAAAGCCAAGAAAAATCTAGTTACAATTAATTGTGCTCAATTTTAAAACCATTAATGTGATAATAATAGACCAGAATTCAACACCAATAAATTAAATCCTCTAAAGTCTAAACCCATAAAACATGCCATTAAGGCATTAATATCCACCATTCAACTCATCCACCACATGTTTCTATTATATTCCATTGCACAAACACACGTTAACATATAAGAAAAATTGATTGAAGACAAAAAGTAAGATGAATAAAAGATGGCAGCAGCAGATACAAGATGAACATACCCCAGAAGATTTGCCACCTGATGGGACAGTTGATTTTAATTGTAAAACTTGTGTTTCTGAAAACCCCGCCACCAATAACTTGCTCTCCAGATCAGGTATAACCTGCAAGGACCATCCCCGGGGGCAGGGGGAAGATCAGATCAACAACAATATAAATTCACCTAGGCACAGTTCAGGCTGTTATTACCTTATCAAGTGAACCCACAGCAGACTGAGATGACTTGAGAACAAGAGTTGTTCCACCTACTTTTAACACTCTTAGGACTTCTTGAACCAGTTGGTCTGTAGGACAATCAAGAGACTGCCAGATTAAAATGACAATATCCACGGAGGAAGATTCCACTGGCAGCTTGCCTGTAGTATGCAAGAATAGGTGGTAAAAATTGGTTTCTTTGACTACTATACAATATAATATCATACATACAATATGGAAAAAGGGTTTTGCAATATTGGTTTATCATATAGGGAAATTCCAAAAATGGCATTAAAAAGCTTACAATAATAAGCCTACTCTCATTTTGAAATTTTCTTCAACCGATGAAATATGTTCATGCTCAGCTTCCCCACTTGAATGAACACTTGGTGTCCAGCCGCCAAGTATTAAAATCAGTTTCACAAGCTATTATGCAAGCTAATGCATTGGCTTTTTAATTTATACAATTGTGTTTGACACTCCAGGAAAAAGGTAGCAAACCTCTATTTTTTTAAAGCATCAACTCAAGTTAATAGTTACAGACGCTTAACTCATACATCAATTCCTTCAGTGCAACTTTCAACCATTACATAACAGCATTTGATAGTAAAATCCCTCAAGAAGAGATATAGCCAAACATCATTTACAATAGACATTTACTATTTTCCCTCTGTGTTCAAAGTTGAGGAACATGAAAGCAATAGAAAAGTATAGCACTATAACCTATTGGTATGAGTAACCAATTCATCCTATTTTAACAAAATATTAACCCGGTAAGAGATATGATATATGCAAAATCAGAATTCATAACCAAAATTAACCAAAAACAAAATGAGCAAAGCAATTGAAAGAGCGGGAGAATTACTTAGTGATGATGCAGATGTAAGAACCAGAGGATCATACTGCTCAACCCCTTCATTCCCAAGTTCTCTAATTGCTTCAAACACTTGACTAACAGGTAGAACTGCTTCATCTGTACATGCCAACACACGCGTCTTTGTAGCATCCTACAATATTCGGAAAAATTATGTATCATCAGACTATTGCAAATTATACATGTCCAAGGTAAGATTTTTTTCAGCAGTGAATGAGAAAGAGCAAAAAAAAAATGGAATCACACCGAAAAAAGATTAGGAAAACAAGAAAGACCTGTGTTCATACAATACAAATTCACATGTGCTAAACCCCAAAGTTGAACAATTAACAAACTTCAAAATGAGACATGATCATAATCTACGGAACGACTACATTGATTTCGATTATATTTCATCGAAAACACAAACAAGAAGTGAGTTAGAAGGGAAGGCGTGTTCCGAGGTGAAAAAACTGAATGAAATGCCTATGAATCGCATAAGGTAAAGGAAATCGAAATTCGAACGGTTGTGTTGCAGCTCAAAAATCTTTCATACAGAATTGACCAAAAAAAAAAGAAATCTAGGAATCAAAAAAACAAAATTAAAAAAGCGAGTGAAGATTAAGGAAGGAGAAGAAGAAAAGTTATGAACCATTGCAAAGAGATCTTGGAGTTGAAGCAAGAGCAAGGGAGGTTAGAAGGTTCGAGAGCCGAACGGTGTTTCTCGCAGAACCCTTCAAATCTAAACACAGCAACAAAGCAATTCGGCAATTTCATTTCATAAACACGGAGCGGGGTTTTATGTATAGGGCATTACTTGCGTAAGTGGACCAAAAACGCCAAGTGCGGCCCATCACCTTAAAAAACCGGGTTTTTTGTCATACAAATTTATAACCAAACCGGAAATCAATTTGGTTCACAAAAGGAGAAGGTGGTTACAGAGATTGAGTGAGGAAAAACCAGACCCAACTTTCTCTGGTTTGGTTTACAAAAGGGAGGAAGGTTTGTGCCGGTGAAGAGGCATGTCGGCAGGGGAGAAGTGAAGTTAACAACGGTAGGATGGTGGAATTGGGTTTTTAACCGGTTTGAGCTATTACAAAGTGGCTTGGTTTGGTTCTTTAAATTTAAAATCTAGTTCAATGTGGTTATTAGTTCGGTTTGGTTCAGCGGCTGCAAATCACGTGAACAGTTCAATCTATACCTCATTGGATTTGGCGGTATGTGTGACACACCACCCGGATTTAGCCCATCTAAAATAGAACATTAATGAAATATAAAAATAAGAAATTAACTACTACTGAATGAATTATGTGTAGTTTTCATTAAATGAGTTAAAGGTAATTAATCTTTTCTCATTAAATGATTTAAAGATAATTAATCTTTCATTTTTATACGTTGCTAATCCCTTCACTTTTGGGTAACTAAATCTGCTCAGACCAAGGCACAAAGTATCCAAATTGGCATGAAGAATTTGAGTACTAAAAAATTATTACACAACCAGAATCGTTTTTTTTTCTTTTCTATGGGAAGAAGAATCAATGTATGACATGACATGGTTGGTATTATTCAGAAGAGTAAGTGAATTTTATAACATTTAATCCAATCACCTTATGTAAAAAAAATTGGTTTTATTATTTTAATATTACTCTTGAATATGTATTTAAAAGAAGAAAAAAAGGAATTTGAATATTCTAGACTGTGAATTTGAGAAAATGGAGGTTCTGCCCGAATCTGAATCCATACCTTGCCATTGTTAGCTTCGGATTTGCCCATTTTGGTTCGCTGGGACTTGGAGGTAGCACCACTTATTTCATACTAATCTTGACGTGTGTGGCCTCTCAAAGATTAGCGTCTGGTCATATTAATTAACGACTTCGTCTCAGAAATCAAAGCTCAATCCGAACTAGCAATCAGTTCAGTTTTGACCTTTTAGGCTTTTAGGTCTTTGTAGTGTTTTTTTTTGTTCAGCAGATGATGGCCACCTAACTAGTCCAATTGGTTACCAAGCGATTTAAGGAGTTCTGAACAGCCCAGATGGAATGCTTGGTATTTTTCTTATATAACCCAAAAAAAAAATCTAAAAATTTGACCGAAAAGAAAATCTTAAAATTTAGAAAATCGTTGACGAGAAGAAGATTAGAAAATAATAAAAAATGAGAAGAATGTTAAAATTTACGTAAACTCTTTAATTCTCAATAAATAAAAAATGTCTCACCTCATATATTACAATTGAAATATTTTCTTTCATCTTCTTCTCTTATTTCTTATTCTGTACAATTATGAAGTAGTGTAAAGGTATCAGGTTAGTCACTACCAATATTTCAATACTTCACCTTTTTTTTTTTGGGTTCACTGTGAGTGCTTACTACCCCGAAACCCAGTACTTACTACAGATTAGATCTGCGAAGGATGTTCGCAGCACTCAAGACAGTAGCCATCCCAAAATTATTGGTCTGAACTTTAAGGATATTCTTGTTCACAACTGAATTGAACGAAGGAAGCTTGGACGTGCTGTGTGTTTATAGAGGACATGTATTATTTCGTTAATGTTGTTTGGTGTACTTCATTGTGCACGGAGAACATCACCCTTGCTCTGATTTTATTTCCAGCAGAAAAGAAGAAAGCTATTGTTGTACATTCATCTGATGGAGCAACATGCAACATTGCCTCATGTGCTGTTTGGTTCAGTGCTAATTGCCATAGACAAAGCTTTTGAGGATTCTATCTGCCTAATGTAGTATTGATCATTTTTTACATCAAATCTAATCTAATCAAAATAATAAAAGAAAGATAGATGTGTTAACATGGTATGGCACTTTTGCCCCCGTTAGTACAAGTAATGAGACAGAGTTCGACCAACAAAGACTTCAGAACAAGCTAATGCAAACACCATGGACACAACCTTCGCACAATTGCATGTTCAGGAAAGCTTACTAAGGCCATGAAAAAACCGGTGTTTTCTCCTCTCTGAGTGCCTACGAGACTCCTTTGTCATGACATAAGAAGCAAAATGCACCTGCACAGGCATACAAATTGGAATAAAAATTTGTGATTTTGTAAAAAAAATTTAAGATAACTCGCAAAGAAGTAACGTTATAAAAGGGCAACAAAAAAGTTATCAAAAATACAGCTGAGAAAATTGACTGAGTGGGTAAAGAAGCAGTCTCATAGGGTTTTCTTGAACTAAAATAATCTGGCTAGCTGAGACGTTTGAAATAACATGCTCGACTTGCTGACTTATTATAAAATTTAAATATGTAATTATATCATATAATTTTCCACAGATAAAACAAATCAACGCATTTCTTGAGTACATATATGCGAATAAGTATAATAAACTCAAACCATTGTAAGAATTATTCTTTGGCCTATTTGTGATATCTAAAATAATATTAAAAAAGGAGAAAAATATTGCAGGGGGAAGAAACTTTGGTGCAGGGCAAACCTCAGAATTATTTCTTATACCAAAATTCTGAAGTTCATCATCATCATTTAGGAGCTTGTTGTTATGGTACGCCAAGCAATAATTTGCCCATACGTGCCTCCTGAAATTGCAACAAGGAAATCAAACTATTGGTAATCAAGGATGGAGTATAGAGAAAAAAGAAAACAAAACTGCTACCCACCAAGAAATGTGGCGGTGCCCCATACTAGATTGTTCCATGTCATTAACCTTCTTCTGGATGGCAAACTTCAAATCCTTCACTGTTGCCGAATTCATCATCGTCACCTCTTCACCACCCAAAGAAAAAAAGGAATCACAAGTCGACCACAACTTCTAAATTTGCTAATTCATAGGACATTGAAATAATAATACGACTAATTAAATTAAAATTCAATTACCAAAGGAAGTTCCATCCAATTTCAACACAAAGAGTCGCATGGCACTGCCCAACTCAAGGCCGAGGAGAGTGTCAACATCTTCCAACGTTGGATTCTTCGGAACATCAGCAAGCATAGGATCATCCAACAACGTTTTCAGCATCGACTGCAACCTCGCCCTCTTCACGCGCCCCTCTTTATACTCTTCCCCCATCTTCACCAATCACCACCCCAAGCAACAGCAAGCAACATTCAAACATATAAAGACACGGAATGGGCTGGGCTGGGCCTGTATAAATTCGGGCCGGCCCGAATCCTATCCGGTTCAACGGCGTCGTTTGTTCCTGGCACGGTATCTCTTCGAACCGCACGGGATCATAGTAACGGCACAGATTGCGAGCTTTGTTACTTCTCAGCTACCACCACCGTGCGATGACGGAGAAGGCGGCGCCGCCACCTCAACCACCGTCGAAGCCGCTAACACCGCAAGAATGGGAAAACCTAATCGAGGACTTCCAGTTCGGCGCAGCAAGCCACAAATGGAGCTCTCTACCTTCGCTTATCGATCTCCTCCTCTCTCTCCTCCGCAAGGACTTCCCTCTCTCCACCAAGCTCCAACTCCTCGTCTTCCTCGACGAGTTCTCCGATTCCTTCTTCCCCTCAGGCGCCGCAACTCGACCGTGTCATCGACGCGCTCCGCACCGTCCTCCACTCTCCGATCGACGGCGCCGTCATAACTGCCGCGTTCAAGGAACAGTTCATGGTCTCCGCCACCTCGATCCTCATCTCCGTCACCGAGAAGCTCCGATTCCACGTTCAACAAACCGAGAATCTCGTTGAGCTCTTGCTAACGGTCATCAACCGCCCGAACTTCGGGTCCGATCGACAAACCCGATCGATCGCGTGCGAGTGCTTGCGCGAGCTGGAGCGATCCGAGCCGTGCCTTCTCTCCGACGCCGTCGGACACCTGTGGAGCCTCTGCCAGCACGAGCGAACGCACGCTTCGCAAGGTTACATCTTACTCTTCACTTCGGTGATTCGTAACATCGTTGCTGTGAAATTGAACGTTTCCATTGCGAATACCTCTGTTCCTATTGTTCCTTTCAACGTGCCACTGTGTGTGTTGGGTTCTAGGGAGGGTTTTGGTGCTGGTTTGAACCATAAGGAGTTGAGGAGGGCGTTGGCGTTCTTGCTTGAGTGGCCGCAGGTTATGACGCCTTGCGGCATGATGGAGTTCATGGCCATGGTGGTTCCATTGGCTGTGGCGTTGGATTTGCAGCCTTCAATGCTGAAGGTGCAGTTCTTTGGGATGGTTTATTCCTATGATCCTGTGTTGTGCCATGTCGTTTTGATGATGTATTTGAATTTCCTTGATGCTTTTGATGGACAAGAGGGCGAGGTTTTGCGGAGGCTCTTGTTGATTTCGAAGGAATCGCAGCATTATTTGGTGTTTCGGTTGCTTTCTGTGCAGTGGTTGTTGGGTTTCAATCAGTTGGTTTTGAGTAGAAATGTTGAGAAGACAAAGTTTACGGTTGAGGCTTGCTCAGTTTCTATCCTGCTTTGTTTGATCCATTGGCCTTGAAGGCATTGAAGCTTGACCTTCTTGCATTTTGCAAGGTATGTGTTGATGTGCTCAGAATGAAGAGTGGTTCCCATGAGGAGGCCGGGTTAGTTGATTCGGTGAAGCTGTTTGAAGATGGTTTGGTTTGTGTCTCGTCTTTCAAATGGTTGCCTCCAGGGAGCACTGAAATTGCCATTGCTTTGCGAACCTTCCATAAGTTTCTCATTGGTGCGTCGTCTCATTTGGATAGTGATCCTTCTGCCACAAGAAATCTATTGGAGTCCATGATATTTCGTACCATACAGGTGTAGTTGCCCATGCCAGAATCTTATTTTATTCTTTTGTTTTTCGTATTGTATGTTTGTAGTATTTCAATTTTGGAATCTGCATATTTGGATTTGTTTCTGATTATAATATAGAATTTTTGTCGAGGGCTTTCAGCTATCAAGTTTCTTTGTTGTATTCCCGTGTATGTAAGTAACTAAAAAGACCAGATTCCATGGTTGAAAATCTACAGCAAGTTGATGTGTAGTTGTGTCTTTCATCAATGCCATGTCATTAGGCATGATGGATTAAGGTTTCTCTTTTCAGGGGATGCTTGTGAACATGATGTTAGAGAATCGGAGACTGGTTCCTGTTGTTGTTGCTTTTGTTGACCGTTTACTCTCCTGTCAGAAGCACTCTTGGTTGGGTGAGTGCTTACTTCAGAAATTTGATGAGCAGTTGCTTCCAAAAGTCAGAATGGATTATAAGTTGGTTTATTGCTTCCCAATATTTGATAGAATTGCCGAAAATCAGACTATACCTCCGCGTGGATTGTTAGAGCTTCTCACAAACTTCATGATTTTCCTTGTGGAGAAACATGGCCCAGATACAGGGTTGAAATCTTGGTCACAGGGAAGTAGAGCTCTTGCAATTTGTCGAACTATGTTGATGCATCACCATAGTTCTAGACTGTTCCTTAGGCTGTCTCGTCTGCTTGCTTTTACCTGTCTCTATTTTCCTGATTTGGAAGTTCGTGATAATTCAAGGTATTGCATTTGGATTTTGGAGTTTCTCCCTTTGGGGTAGTCTACTTTACATTTTTTATCCCTTTGCCTTCGGTTTTTGCTGTCCATGAGTTCTTTCTTGAAATTAAAGATAGCTAGGGAAAGTTCAGTGGGTCTATCATCATGAATGCCTGGCTTTGCTGATATGTGGCATTTTGCAGGATCTACTTGCGTATGCTAGTCTGCATTCCAGGGAAGAAGCTTAGAGACATCCTAAACCTTGGGAACACTGTCCATGGGATTTCACCATCTTCACACCCAACCTCTTTTTTCAACGTTCAGTCTCCTCGGCCTTCTCAGAAATTCAAGACACTTAAAAACTTATCATCCTGCATTCACCTTGAGCGTCTTACCCCATTGCTTGTTAAACAATTTTGGTCTCTGTCATTATCAAATTTTGTTGTAAGCAACAGCAAACCTGCGTATCTGGAAAGCATCAGGGATCTTGAAGGCCCTGCTGAGGACAAGGCATTTTCTGACAGTTCCAATACACAGATCATTCCTGAAACCGAAAGAATAAATCAGCCGCAAGAGCCACTGCGTGTGATGGATTCTAAAGTGGCAGAAATTTTGAACACATTAAGGAAGTACTTTTCCTGTATTCCTGACTTCAGATGTATGCCAGGACTCAAAGTTAGAATATCATGTAGTTTGAGGTTTGAGTCTAATACTTTCAATCACATGTTGGGAATTGATACCGCTGCTACATCCCTGGAAGATATAGATGCACTTCCTGCTATTTATGCAACTGTATTAAATTTCTCCTCTTCTGCACCATATGGGTCAATTCCATCCTGTCACATACCATTTCTTCTTGGTGAACCTCACAGCAAAGATCATGCATCTCAAGATATTTCCTTAAGTATTGTTCCTATTGGGAGCGATACCACAGAAGAAGAAAAATTTAGAACTACAGTGGTCATTGATTTGGAGCCTAGGGAACCAACACCAGGCATAGTTGATGTTCACATTGAAACAAATGCGGAGAATGGTCAGATCATCAAAGGCCAACTTCAGGGAATCACTGTAGGCATAGAAGACATGTTTCTCAAGGCTATTGTCCCATCAGGCATCCCAGAAGATGCCGTACCTCGGTACAACTTTGACTTGTTCACTGCTTTGTGGGAGGCATGTGGCTCATCCTCCAACACTGGGAGGGAAACTTTTCAATTGAAAGGGGGCAAAGGGATCGCTGCCATCAGTGGAACTCAATCCGTCAAGCTTCTTGACATTCCTGCAACCTCTTTGATCCATGCAACCGAGCGCCATCTGGCACCCTTTGTCGTAGGTGTGAGGGGGGAGCCACTTGTTGAAGCTGTATGGGAAGGGGGAATCATCCAAGACGTCATTTGGGAGCATGCTTCCCCTGATGCTACTTCAGTTACTAAACTTGATGCAGGTCCACTTCGTCTTACTTACAATGAAGAAGAGTACGAGAAAGGTGTTGTTACTAGCAATGGTAGAAAAAGATACATGGGCTGTTTTCATGTGCTAATATTTCTTCCACCGCGGTTCCATCTCCTTTTCCAAATGGAAGTTGGTGATGTTTCAACTTTGGTTCGTATTCGTACAGATCACTGGCCTAGCTTAGCCTACATTGACGATTATTTGGAAGCTTTGTACCTCTCATAAAAGCTGTGATTTTGCCTATTGGCATTTCCTGATCTGCACTATACTTGCCAAAAGGTAGCTTGTATTTTGTTAAACCCTTTTGCATATGGTTCCATGCGGAGGGTAATTTTTTTTGCATCCGAGAATCTGTAGTGTACATCCCTCGAGTTGAGTCGTTTTTTCATCTGTATCATAATGCGTTCACCTTGTTTATTTAATCACCATTTTCCCCTATTCCTCCATCGACCGTCACAGGTAGTTTGAAAGCTATTCGCTTTAGGCCTACATCTCATCCCGTGACTGATTTTGGCGATGATCTATTACTACAAACACATTATAAATGTAAGAAAATTTCTGGAGTCCAATTTTGTTTGACTCTCTTCAAAAAAAAAAAATAAAAAAAATAACAACAAATGTAACTGTTATGAATAGATAATCATTATTTTATTCAGTTTGATATTTGCCTTTGTATCTTGATGAGGTTTTGACAATTTTTGGCTCTGTATCAATAAATATAAATTAAAAGTTGAGGACTAATCTTGTCATTTTATCTTTATTTTTCAACTATTTTCATTATCATTTGGTGAACCGCATGGCAAGGATATAATTAACAATTTTGTGCAAGTTATTTTCCTAAAACAAATTATCTCAATTAACAAGTGAATAGTCAGGGCTGTGAAGGAAATGACATAACGAAGTAATAGAGCGTTTCTCGTTGCAAGGGCAACCGAATTGGAATGGCAAATTTTAATAATAAGATTTGGAGCATAGGCCATGCTCACGTGAATCATACCACTCTAGCATCGTAAGGAAATAATGGTGTAATGAACACAGCATTTAGACATACGTGCTCAATGTGATATGATTCTGTAATATAATCATCAGCCTTCAAAGTTAAGAGACCTAAATCTCTGGAGAATCATCTTCTATCATGAGATCTCCCCGATTCCAATGAAAGCTTAGCAGATTCTAGAGAGTTTTTGCCCTTGGAATCTGTGTGTTTGTCTTCATGGGATGACTTTTGACGCCGCAACATATCTTCTGAATACCGGCGCCACAAGGCTTCCCTGTCTTTCTCGGAACCTTGCTATATCTTGGATCAGATTTTAAAAGACGTTTAGCAGTGGACCATGAATTAAGAACTGTTTTCCCATCTTCACTTTCTTGGGATGCGGCATCAGAAGTCAATACTTCAGCTAAAAGAGCTCTAAAATCGTGTGCACAACGCTGGCCGAATCACAAAGGTCACTGATGTTAGTGCAGAACACATTTTAAACATAAATGTCAAAACTAGATATGGTGTTAATGATCCCTCTCTTCATATACAATTGGCACTCTGATACCCACACACGCATAAACACATTATAGCAAAAAATAAAAAATAAAAACCAACTAGGGTCAGATATAGTCACTCACTTCCTGAAGCATCTTTACATGTTCCCGAAAGAGCTTTTCGGTTTCAGCCGCATCAAGATCTGGATTAGTTGCACGTCCTTGAGGATCCTTTTCTAACTTAGGCTTAGATTCCGTCCATGATGCCTAACAAGGGCAGCACAAATGATACTTTTTCTTTAACGAAATCAAATAGCATATAAAATTTATCATTTTTAACAGCTACCTTCCTCAAAAATAAAGCAAATTTCCAATGTGACAAGCAATAGGACAATTCAATTAAATGTCATAATATCTGGCTGTATGCAGTTTAGTCCTTCTACTCAAAATGGGACGAAATTGTATTGACTCAGAAGCCAGAGAAAAAAGCTGAAAAAATATTGATGCTCAAGGAACCAAACTGAAATTTTATAAAACTAGAGGGACTTAAATCTATACATCCTTTCAGATTTTGCAAAAATATTAATACTACTTTATTTTGTCTACTAAAGATAAAAGACTTAAATATATTTTTGGTCCTTGTAAATATAGGTCATTTTGGTTTTATTTCCTCTAATTCTATTTTTTGGTTGTTAGTCTCTCTTTTTCCAATGTTATGTTTTTGGTCCTTCCACTTGAGTCCCAAGTAGTTTAGAATATATGCATTCAATCATTACCAATATTAAAAATTGTGTTTTGTCCTTATAAACATCACCACTTAACAGTACAAACTAACTGTAGGGACCTAAAACATAATATTAAAAAAAAAAAAAAGAGACTAAAAACTAACGAAAATTTAGAGGGACAAAAACCAAAGCAACCTATGTTTATAGAGACTAAAAACATATCTAAGCCAAGATAAAAATAATAAAAGTAATGCTCCATAAAGAATGAAAGTTATACCAAAGGGTCTTTGATTGTCTCCACAAGCAAAGCTTGAAAAGAAGTAATCGCCTCCTTTCTTCGAATTTTCAGTCGCACCCGTTCCATTTCCTGCTCCTCTCTTTCCTTCCTTTTGCGAGCTCCCGTTCCCTCTCCCTCAGCTTATCCTGCAAATCAGTTTCAATTGTTTGAGTTTGCTTCATAATCAATACATCAAAATGAGTTATTGCAAACATACTGCTAGGAGAACATCTGAATACAAATAAATCAATAAGCCAACTCAAATAATGCCAACCAATATTAAAATCAGAAAAATTATCAATAAAAGAGACACCTCTGATACGCATCATAGAAATCACTTTAACAATCTTAGTTTCCAATAAGACATTCATACCTGCTCATCCCTTCTGGCTTTGTTCTCTCGTTCAGCTGCATGTTCAACAGCTTTTAATTCAGATACATACTCATTGAACAAAATTTCCCTATCCTCATGTCTCACAGATTTATATCTTGGGTCATCTCTTAAACTTTCTTTAACCTGCATCAACCAAAGGTTATAAATTAAACAATTTGTGTCAGAGGGGAGAGAGATTAACATGAATTGAATTTTCATGGATGCCACAATCAAAGGTTTCTAAAATATATCTATATAATGTTTAAACTTTAAGTAAATGGAGATCATAAATTAAATCATTTCACATTTGATTTTGCAACTGCCAAGATCATTCTCAGTAAAACTGGAAAACAAACTTTCTCTCCTCCCCTCAGAGTCAGACAGCCAAAAACACAATGGAAATCCAAAATACCTGTCACTAATGAAAACAGGCTAAATTTCTCATCACAACTAGCTTCTCAGACATCAAAATTCATTGAAAACACTATTGGAAAAAATATATCACAAGTTAAAAACTCATAGATGAAAACTGAAAAAAAAAAAAAAAAGCTCATTCTCATGATCTACTTCATACTTGTAAGCATGTATAACAATTACCTTCACTATCACACATGTTAAAAGCTTCTATTAACTGAGATTCAGAACGTTCTACATATATGGACTACTAAAGGGAAGACTTCATTTTGTAGAATTGAGAATGACTTTTTTATTATGTACAAGTCTTATCATGAATTTGTAACTACATCCAATCTCCAAAAGAAACCCAATCATTTCAAATTTTCTATTTTGGAATGGAATATTTACAAAAACCCAATCGATAGGAACAAAACTAATTCCATAGTGTTAACCTAAGAATATTATATTCCTCTTATTCTTACACAAGTACCAGAACAGAGAGGGCTTCGTTGGACCATGATTTGTGTCTTGTCTTCGCTTTCCTTTTTTGTTTGTTTCTAGATACATATTGCCATTTTGGAGGCAAATAACATAAACTAACACTTTCTTCAGTCACCAAAACAAGAGTACTATCAACAGAACTCAATCAAAAGTCATTATGCCTAAAACTTGGGCTAATGAGTCAAATCAAACAGAAAATGGACCTACAAAATTATTTATAAGTGATAGCACTTAAGACATGTTTCAAATGCCTGCAACTCTAAAGCAGAAAATTACGTAACATGTTATTGATAATACACCCATACCCTGGACCAACGGGAGTTAAAAGATATATCGCCTCGTTCTTTAAGCATTGACTTAAAACTAGCAGCAGCAGCTATGCGCATTGCTTGAGCCTTTTCTTCAGCAGCTTTCTTCAAAGGAAGCACTCTGAAACACAAACAGAACCCCATCAATAAGCATTCTACAACATCACATTTGACATAAAGAAACCATTTACCATGCAAATCCAAAGAGTTCAGAGGGCATAAGGACACACCCACAGAGAATCCGAGAGTCTGTCATTAGCCTACTACCTGCTGACTCATGTTGCTTTCAAGGATTATCATTAGAAATCATTTCTCTGTCTAGGAAAAAGTTCAATATTAATGCAAATGAGGATCTAAACCAAAGCAATATATATACACAACCAAATTTTGAATAATGAAATCTAAAGGATTGGCTGGACAGCATTCATTTTGGACAAGTTATATGCAACATGTGCTGATGTTGCTTACCAACTAAATATGTGCTGATGTTTGTGAAATGAAAACAAGACAGCTACATGCAACAGGCATGACCAAAAACATGCATCTCATTCTCAAAACAAAATAATTTTCAGCACACCAACATGGCAACCGGGCAAACAGCTCCTAAAGCATGACCAGTGAAAAAGCTAAGCATGATGGAATAGATGCTGCTTGTGTGAACACATAACATGCAAAAAGCAAAGAGAGAAA
Organism: Dalbergia oliveri; assembly: GCA_030441495.1. Taxonomy (NCBI): domain Eukaryota; kingdom Viridiplantae; phylum Streptophyta; class Magnoliopsida; order Fabales; family Fabaceae; genus Dalbergia; species Dalbergia oliveri. The sequence continues at coordinate 283,001 of JAMLFY010000011.1, forward strand.
GCTAAATAAAACATCCTATTCAAAATGCCAAGCGGCACCTTTCACTCAATAAGTGCTCCCGTTCCTTGCGGTCCAATGCCTCAAATCGCGGGTCATTTCCCCATTTCTTTCAAAGACTGATAATTGGTATTTTGATCAATATCCTGAAAATCAAGCGATCTATAAGCATTCAGTAGTTCCACAAGTTGAAGGTAGATTTGACAGAAAAACAATAACAAGCACAAATGAGCTTCAAATCAAGACAATTTGTAACCTCTGAGGCTTCATCCAGTAACTGCTTAAATCCCTCGATTGCAGCCTTCTGTGCAGCACGCTTTTCTTTGCGTTCATCTTCCGCACGAGTTTTAACATAATGCTCGAACAAGGATCGCCTAGCAGAATAACTTGGTATGGCCTGTATTGACAGAAATTATCCATAGTAAGAAATTTGCATATGAAAGAAGAAAATAAGCCAAAAGTGACCCGTAGAAATAGTATTACTTTTAAAGAGAATGGCAGGGCAAGATATCATCTTTGAAAAACAGAAAACAAAAAAGAATAGACTAACATCTAAAACGAGCTTTCTAGTTGCTATTCACAATTACCAGCGGAATGTTCAAATAAATATCAATCCAGACACATCGCAAATGAATTAAGGCAAAATTGATGAGAGCTCCAACATTTCACCAGTGCATAATTCACAAGGAACTACTACAAGAGTTGGAGTTGAAGTGCACTAATTCCCAAGTAAAATATATACAAGTATATATAGTCTCGGTAAACCTTGAAACGTGGATCAAATACTATCTTAGGTAGTTCTTTCTCCCACTTTGAGAATGGTGCCACTCCTCGCTCCTTAAGCATCTCCTGCAAAATTCATAAACATAATATTAGGTATAAAATAAGACACATTTGAGAGTACATCATGATTCATGGAGTTTATTGCATCAGTCTCACATAGAACAAGTTTAAATATGACAAAAATCATACATACACAAACACAAGACTCTGCTCAGAGAAACTTCTTCAACAGATTTAACATATTAGTAATAATGCAGCAGGAAAGGGTTCAATTTCATATTATCAACAACTTCATTTGGTATTGGTAGGTGATATTTGAAAAGCTCTATTGCATTTGGTATGGCCGTATCAAAAACTGTACTAGAACATGTAGTCCAAAACAAATCAAAATTCTGAAATGGTTGTTCCCCAAAATTATATTATAATTCTCTACACAAATGGTCTAAAAGAGTAATTTACTGAAATATGAATATGCAGCAATTTAACAATCTTCCATAAACTATTTTTTATGAGAAAAAAAAACAATATATAATAAAAAATCCACAAAAGCAGCAAATAACATTCAGCAAAAAGTATTATCCAAAAATAAATATAAGCTTGGAAGAACAAACAAAAATAAGAAAAGAGGAAGTGATAGGCAAGCTTCACAATATAATTTGAGTATAGTCAAACATATATAATGAAACCAGCACAGGAGGATCAATATTCCTCATGAAGGGGGAAAATCAATAACCAACTGCATCAACTTAAATAAAGCGACAAATATACCTTAAATTGAATGATTCGCTCTTCCTTTGAAGGTCCACTATCTTCATCTTCTGAATCTGAGGATGTGTCAGAGGTGTTAGCATCACCATTAGCATCTTTTTGTTTATCTTTGTTATTATCATTTTGCAGGCCCTTAGCTGCAGATTCAGCTGCTTTTGAACCATTTGATTCAGATCCTGTTTGTACCAATGGCACAGGAACAGAAGAGGAAGTAACAGGTGTTCCTGAGTCCTGCAACTTCTTCTTGATCAAATCCAGTGCCGATGATGAGCTCTGCACACTAGAGGGTTTGAGAGCTGCAGCATCACGACCACCAGTATTAATAGCAGGAGCATTCAGAGTAACCATTGCAGACCCTCTATCAGACAATACATTAGTATTTGGAGCTGAAATTAAATGATCTTTTGTGACATCACCATCCTGCTTCTTTTTCAATTCAGCCACCTCATTGGGTATTTCCCAGCAACTTGTCTAACACAAAACGAAAGGCCAGAAAAGAATAAACAAACGAAGAAGAGAGAAATGGTATCACAATTACAATTAAGTATTAACAGTACCAATATATTAAATAAAATTCAGTAAAAATTATAAATAAATAACTTCTGGTGAACATATTTCATATTTAGGAAAATTCAACAAAAGAGTGACTAATATGTTAACAATATGTTGACCGACTGATCAATATTTTGGTTAACAGGTAATACGAGCTCATTTGGATGCGCTTTTTTATAAAAAAATAATCTTTTAATGTTTTTCAGTATGTTTGGGTATCACTAGAAAAAGAAAAAAAATGATCTTTTTTGAGAAGCTTGAATTTTCATCTTCTGTAAAAATATCTTTTTCATAACATAAAAAATATGTTTAACAATAAATAAAGATCTTTTAATATTACATCCAAGTATAAATTGATGTTATATCCAAACATAAATCAATTTGTACTTTTTCAAAGATCTTAATTAAAAAGATCAATTTAAAAAAGATCTTTTTTGAGAAGCACATCCAAAAGGAAGAGAAGAAAGTGCCTAATGCTTCTAACATAGAGTGCTTAACAGAGGAAGAGAATAAAGTGTGAAATGCTTCTAGTTATTCCTCTTATTTTCAAAGCATTCAACAATATTACACCTGCTAACAGAGGTTAATAATAACACAGAGATGTAGAGTAATCAAGGGAAAGAAGTTGTCACAATGAATGTAGCAAACATTCTAAAAAGGCACAAGAAGAGCCAGCAGTAACAAAGAAAAGAATGACAAGATACGCAGGCAAGGTCATGTTAAAATGAAAGTAAGTAATTTGTACCAAAAAGAAGTACTCGAGGAATCAGACAGGGGAACAAGAACGATGCAGATATCATACAGTTAAGTTGTGAATATATCAATCATACCTTGGTTTGATTGTTGTAGTAATATTTCTTCCCATCACTAGTGGAGACCAACATCCAATCTGTACCAGGTACATTCACCCTATAAGAAGAAAACATGACCAAAGAAAATCAGGTACGATTGTAAATCTTCGTACCTAAATGACACAGACATTTCAGACCCAGAAATAAACTCATATCAATAAGTAACGTGGCAACACAACCAAAAAAATGTTTGCACTAGATAGGGTCGGCAACATGAATCACAACACAATAGTGTCCTTTCTTAATTTATGTCAACATTCAAACCATTTAAATATAAATAATTCTAAATACTTTCGCCTATAGCTTTCTTCATCCCCCTCTATTTCTAGCTACTGTATCTACTCTCCATACTGAAGCTTCTAAGGGCCTTCTACACATGATCAAACCACCTTAGGCAAGATTTTACCATCTTTTTCACAATTGGTATTACCTCAGCTTTCTCTCTAATGCATTAATTTTGAAGCCTATGTTGTCAAGTATAGCCACTCATCCAGCACAACATTAGCATCTTTGCTGCATTGAAATTATCCTCTTATTGGTTTTTACCACCCAACGCTTGGTTCTATACAACGCCACAGGTCCTATAGTTGTGTGGTAAAAAATTTCCCCCTGTGGATGTGTTTAATTGAGGGCTAAATCAGGAGGAAATTTTCCATTGATAAGCCCTGTCTGTAAAATTTCATCCGGAGCTCATTCATAAAACTCTTCCCCATACTTTTACCCCTTAATCAAATACACCCTGAGTGGTACTTTTCTATGACTTGATCCATAAAACATAAAGGTCACATAACCCATGAACAAGGTATCTCATCAATGTCCTCTCATTAAGTATTGAAATTGAGGCATATAACAAAGCATAAATGTAGTTAAATTTCTTGCCAGTATGATTTCTTAGCAGCCTAACACTATTGATACTGAAAATCCCTCTAATCTTTAATGATTTGTCTACTTGAACCACCAAATCCTTCAACACCACTGAATCCTTATCTTTATATTGTAATAAATGACACTTTATTAGGAATATTGGCTGAAGAGAATTCAACCTTTCCAGGAGCTAACAAATTTACAGTCAACACCACATTAACAAAGGATAACATGTAAAGACGTACCGTAAATTAATCATTTGTTATTTTTTAACCCTTCATTCCATTCACTCTGTTCAATTTAAAGATCAGAGAGAGGGATGATGATCATTATTTATGCCCACCCTTCCTTTTTGCTTCATTTTCCTACGGTTCTTTCCATTTCCTTTCCCTCCCAACTATGTCCCTTAATAACCAATAAAATTAAGGACTTGCTACTTACTAGCATACCACTCCCCTCTTCCTTATTTCGCATCTATTACCATTTTTGACAATACAATCAGCTTTAGAGTGTCTGTGATGCCTACATGTTCTACTATGCTTTGACTAAGCACTAAAATGCACTTTCTATGTACCTCAAAGAAAACAATGTAAAACGGAGAACAGTAGAAAAGATAAATAAACAGAACATTAGGTATTAAGTTAGAAGCACAAAACAAAAAACAAAATGACTTGACAAGATTATTTTTGTTATCAAGAGACAAGCAATGAACTTACATTGAAACTGGAGTTGGCTGCACAGAAACTTGGTGAGGCTGCATGAAGAGCCAAAATATCAATAAATTGAATTAAAAATAAAAGTGAACAGGGTCATAGATTGAAGTATTTATCACAGCTGACAGTTTTGGATAGTCAAAATAGGCATACAAAATGAATTTAGACAGTTTCCGTTTTAGCATACAAATATCTAGTATCTGAGGTATTTTTCCCATAGGTTAGGGTATCCAATATCCATTATCTAAAAAACTTCAAACATTGTGTAAAATAACATAAACTATATTAAAGCATGTTACTATTGTGATATTAGAAAATAATATATCAAAAATGAAATATAAAAAAGAACATTACTTTTGTGATGCAGGACAGGACAAGGAATAAGATCTGCTAAGAGAGTAGGCAGCAAGTTTTCCGTACCTCGCCTTTAAAGCCAGCAGGTTTTTCATATGTTGATTCTCCTGTCGAGGCATTATAATAGTATACAATTCCTGTTTCAGTCTTGTGGGCTGTCCAGGCATCCAGCTGGTCATTAGCAGCATCCTCCTTCTGTGTAGCATTAGATTTCTTCTTGTCATCTACAACCACAAGAACAACAAATGTAAGGGAAGTGATATGTATTTTCAAAGCACATCAATGAGCTAATACATGAGTGGAGCAGTAATATCGTCGTGTGCATACCACCATGCTCGGAAATTACTTCTGTCTGCAAACCAGTGGCTCCCCTCAGCTGAGGACTGGAAGCAGGAGGTGCAGAAGTTGCACCAGTAGCACTCACAGGTGTAACACCAGGGGGCTGAGAATCAGGGACTGAAACAGCAGGGAGACTAACACCACGTGCTGGAAACGGAAAGGGGCCAGGAAAAGGAGTGGGATATTGAAGAAATGGTGGCCTAAGTACACCACTCATCTGCGGAGGCTGCAACCAAAATCCCTGAGGCGGTGGAGCAGCCATAGCAGGCAAGGATGGATAAGGCATGCCTTTCTGTTGGGCAGTAGGATCTGATACAAAAGCTGCAGCAGGCATATTTGGTCTTTGTGGTGCTGATGAGGAAGAATCTGTGCTTGTGGGAGGAGCAGCAGGATTGGAGGATACAACTGAAGCAGATGTTAATCCAGGGGGGCAGGATTCCCAGGAGTTCCAGGCATTACAGGATGGACAGGAAAAGATAGGGGAGCTGGAATCCATGGAGTAGCAGGGCGAAAGTTGGGGTCAGATGGTGGAGGCATTGTGGATGTCGAAGTATGAGCTGGAGCAGAATGTAGGATACCCGATGCAGATGACACTTTACTAACATCCTTTGCTACAGAATCTGGCATATTCTGAAACAGGCAAATACAATGAGGAAGAAATAATTGCTATTGAGCCTTTTAAATTTAGAAATTCATAACAAGAACACTGCATGATCTCCATTCTCCACTTTAGTTGGCCAGAGTCTACCAAGATCACAAATTTGAATATGCAATCACATTCTCTCTACCCCAGTACTGCATGAAAACCTAAGATAAAATAACACGGGTAGACCCTATTATGTTATTATACAATCACATCACTCTGCATTAGATTACTCACCAAACAACTTTTTTTGGATAAAATATTAACCAAACTTTTTCATTGCTATATCCATTAAAGTTTTATATTAAAGTTACGTTCATTCCTTAAATTAAAGTTGCATGCATCCTTTAGTTCACATTTCATTTCACTCAAGCAAATCTGCTATCCATGCTAGGTGCAGCTTTTGTCGATGGCCAATTAGTCCACTATGAGCATTTAAGAGGCATTAAGGATGTGCACGTTTGAGTAGGTCAAAATTGAAACAGCGGGAGATAAAATGAAAGGTTTTGATCTTAACTCATTGTTGCTTGGCAGAGTGATGAAAATCATTTTCAACTTTCACACTAGAGGCGAAGCAAAATCTTATAAGGTGGAGCATAAAGGAGTTGCACTTCACTTCAAACTGCCTCATATACAGTCATCAAACCAGTCAAATATCAAGAAACTTTCACTCCAAATTTCCTACCTACTCAAACAAACATAGCCTAAGCACTAAGGTTTTAATAAATCCCACTAAAATATGGAAATCTCAAATAACCCAACTTGCACTACTCTTCAAGTTAGCATAAGAGCATGAGCCTTACCGTGCTAGGTTGTGTATGCTGATTGCTGGAAAAAGCCACACCACCTTGCGAAATGTTATATGAAAATGAAGGGGAAGCATGAGAAGGGAGGCCAGGAACTGGAGGTTGAACAGCCATGGGAGTCACCGCCGAATTAGACCTCATCGCCTGCATTGAGAAGCAACAAACAGAGTCCAAAATATAGTGCGTAAGGACACAAGTGAATGATTAAAATACAACATCATCATCATGAACCCGTTACTGAATATACACACAAAACAACAACTAAGTACTAACAGGGTGCGCCGACGGCTGCTGAGAATTTGCAGAGGCGTTCACATTTTGATGCAATCCGTAAGGGAATGACGCAGCCGGTACCGCTGCTGGAGCTACAAAAACAAGTTTCAATACCAATGAATAACTTGAAATTCGTAGGTGCTTCAATTGATTCACATGTAATAACAGTATAATACTAATAACAAGAAGAATTATTGATAATGATGATTGCAGAAAATAAAGCAAAAGATAAAGCGTAAAGGTATAGAAGACAAACCGGGAGAAGGAGCAGAATTTGTGGCGGAAGAAACGGGAATTTGAGAACGGGGTGGTTGTGGGTGTGGGTCTTGGGGCAGCCACGCAGGTGAAGCCATTAGCAGTGATCTGCAGCATTCGCAAACAGAAAATTCGAAAACAAACAGTGCGGTGTCATTACATGTTAGTTAGGTTTTCATGAGAAACTCAACACAGAGAACAGGGAATGATAATTTTGACGATAATAATTGGTTAACGCCGCCGCATAGTATGTATATATGTATATATAGGGCACAGCGAACCGAAGAAATAAAGTCAACTAGAGAGAGAGAGAGAGAGAGAGAGAGAGGATCGTAAAGAAAACTAACCAAGCAAGCAAGCTGCAGAATGAGAAGCAATGAAGTGAAGAGGGTGAGCGTTTTTATTTATTAATTTACTTATGCGGCTTTTGAGTTCAGAGTTCAGAGTCACAGACTGAAGGGACGGAAATGAGGGGTTAAGGTTTGGTTTGGGCCAAGCGTGCTTGAGTTTTTTCCTTCCTTCCTCGGACCGCTGGTGCTGCGGGTGGAGCGAGCCACGGGCTAGGGCTACAGCACTGACCTCGTCTTGACTAAGTGGATGGATGGATCCATTTTGATAAAATACGGTGTCACTTATTTGAACCCTTAAGTAAAAATAATTTTGAAAAACAATATATAAATGTTTTTTTTTTCAGTACCCCATGAGTAAGGATATCAATCAATTGTTGTGATTTAGTAGATTTTAAAAAGTGACTTAATGAGATATATGACTCATTCTTAACCACAAATAACTAAGAATATTAATACCCTTAAATTTTATAGAGATATAAGAAATCCCTTTATAAATAAGTTATTTCATTTTTTACAGGTGTAGTACCAAAAGTGTCTTTTTTTTGTGTTTTAAAAACTAAAAAGTGTTTTTTGAAATTGCAGATATTTTGACATATCAAAAGTAGGGCCGTCAAAACAAGCTAAATCCGTTGGGCTAACCCGTTTACCAGTAAAAAAATACTAGTCTCGACTAAAAATTTCAACCCATTTAATATTAATCCATATTTGGCCCGCTCCGTTTGGCCCATGGATTAAACAGGCTACTCCGCAAGGGTAAGCGCAGCAGCCCATTTACCCATTTCTTTGTTCTTGCTCTTTGAATTTTATTAGGCCAAACAAAACGCAAGTGCAGCCCACAACACTGCTAAAAATAAGATTAAACCCACTCACTCACTCAATCTCTCTTCACCAGTTCACCCAATTATTGGGGTTAAAGTAACAATACTGAGGTGAGGTCAGTTTGACACCTCCTTAATTAATTAATTAATTAATTCCTTCATTTACCCATAACATACATATTTCTCAATCTCTCCTTTTTCTTCTCTCACGCCTTCCATCAAACACCCTAGTTTCACACACCACAGTGCCACACCATCACTTCGGGATTTAATGCCATTCTGCAATGAAGCATATACCAAAAAGCTTTGCAAAACTACGGCTACCCACTTACTCTAACACCGTCGAAATTCCGTTTTGTTTTTACCAAGTTGAAGTTTCTGTTTCACAATTATGTGCTCCTATACACACCCACAATTCGTTGTAGTTTCTATTAACCATTGACGGAAAAAGAATACTTTGGTAACAGATATATCAAGGGAAGGATACCAGCAAAGCAATGACAATTGGCAAACTTGGTGGATCCATACAAGGTGACATCTTTTTTATGTGACAATATATATATGTGCAGTAAACAATCCATGCGGGACAGAGGGTTTTATTCTTTTACTCCAGTCTTCATATATGTGATTTTTATTATGTTAATTAATTAAATTTTTACCTATAAAAAAATCTGAATTGTTCTCTCTTGGTTATGATTATATCAGTTCTCATAAGTTTATCATCTCTGTTAGTTCTGTTACAAATATATTTTGCAGTCTCGATTTGTCCGAGTCTTCTTGCTTTTTCTGCCATCAATCTCAAAAGGTGGGAAAAGTTTTGTTTATTAATTATTAATATCCACTGAATTAACGTTAATGTACCCTTTTGGAGTAGAATCGCTTTGCTCTTTCTCTCTCTCTCAGCCTATGATCTTGTTATCCAACTTGTGCTCTGATTTTCGCTTACAGGTCCAATCGTCCACAAACTTAGCATGGATACTATTGCAGAGTTGTTGAGTAAACAGCACTGGTCAGAGCTCAAAACTCATCTTAGATCAATGAAACCTGCAATACTTCTTGACCAATTGCTTAATGAGGGAGTTGATTCAGAGCTTGTTGTTAGGTTCTTTCGATGGTCTCAGAAAGAGCTCAAACTCTCATATGATCTTGAAACGACGAGTAAAGTTTTACATTTTCTTGTAAATTCAAGAAGCTACTCTAAAGTGAGGTCTCTTTTGCATAACTTTGTGAAGAATGAGAAACATACAGTTTCATCTGTTTTTCACTCCCTTTCACTATTTCGCGATCAATCTTTTGCAACTGCTATAATAATTGATATGTTGGTCTTAGCATATGTCAGAAATTTAGAAATCCGCTCTGCTTGTGAAGCATTTAGGCGAGCTCGAGATTATGGACTTAAGTTATCACTGACTTCATGCAACCCATTGTTGAGTGCATTGGTGAAGGAGAATGAAATTGGGCATATGGAGCATGTGTACAAGGAGATGATAAAGAGAAGGATTCAACCTAACTTGATCACATTCAACATTTTCATTAGTGGTCTATGTAAAACTGGTAAGTTGAATAAGGCGAAGGATGTTATCGAAGACATGAAGGCCTGGGAATTTCCCCAAACGTAGTCACATATAATATTCTTGTCGATGGGCATTGCAAGAAAGGCACTGCCGGGAAAATGTACAAAGCTGAGGCTATTTTGAAGGAAATGCTTGCCAATAACATTAGTCCAAATGAGGTTAGCTTCAACACTCTTATTGATGGGTTTTGTAAGGATGACAATATGTTGGCTGCAAAGAAGGCTTTTGAAGAGATGCAGAGGCAGGGACTAGAACCTAATTTAGTGACTTATAACTCCATGATAAATGGTCTATCTAATAATGGGAAACTAGATGAGGCCATTGCTCTGCAGGATAAGATGGTGAGCTTGGGTTTGAAGCCAAACATTGTTACTTATAATGCTCTTATTAATGGGTTTTGCAAGAACGAGATGGTGGATAAAGCAAGAAAACTCCTTGATGATATAACCAAGCAAGGGCTGGCTCCCACTGCAATAACATTCAATACACTGATCGATGCTTACTGCAAGGACGGAATGATGGAGGAAGGGTTTGCACTATGTAGTTCAATGCAAGGTGAAGGGGTTTCTCCAAATGTTTCAACCTATAATTGCTTAATTGCTGGCTTGTGCAGAAAACAGAACATGAGAGCTGCCAAGGAGCTTCTTAGTGAAATGGAGAGTAAGGGCTTGAAAGCTGACACCATAACATATAACATCTTAATAGATGGATGGTGCAAAGATGGCAAATCAAGAAAGGTGGAACAATTACTGAATGAAATGCTCCAGGTGGGTGTGAAACCAAATCATGTAACATACAATACTTTGATGGATGGCTATTGTATGGAAGGAAATCTCAAGGCAGCGTTGAATGTGAGGTCGCGAATGGAGAAAGATGGCAAGCGAGCCAATGTTGTCACATACAATGTGTTGATTAAAGGATTTTGCAGAGCTGGCAAGCTGGAAGATGCAAATGGACTTCTTAATGAGATGTTGGAAAAGGGTTTGATCCCAAATCGTAATACCTATGATATAGTTAGACTGGAAATGATGGAGAAAGGTTTTGTTCCAGACATAGAAGGACACTTGTATAACATCTCTGGCATGTCTTAACATGAACTAGAGATGATGGATGCACTTTTCATAATCAATGTACCATTTGCTGTTTAGAGTTGAGCATCATCAAAGATGTGCACAATAACTATATATGGCAGCTTGTACCTATCTCAAATGAAAAGATGTGTTATGTATAGCAACAATTTTGTAAAGCGGTTTAGTGAATAATAAACGAATAAATATTATATTATTTGCCTAGAAAAGGAGAAAAGCTCAAGCTCGACGGATGTATTGATGCATTCGATTAAAGTTCTTGAAATATCGTTAGAAAAGATGTATTAGAAGGTGTTGAATTTCTCTACTGCTAGAGACATCAGGGCGAACATGAAATTGAAACATTTAATTTCTATCCGACATGCGATAACTAGGTCATCATGTATAAATTTCCAGATTTATCTAACCAATACCCTTTATTAAGGAATTGAAAAAAGAAATATTTGTATTGAAAAAATGAGACTTTATATTTTCAAAATATTGGAGTAATAACAAAATTTTGAAAATAACCCTCCTAATAATCTAAACGGGACATTGGTTAGCAAAATCCAAAAATCTCTTTATTTGAAGGTAGTGCCCATGTTTCATATGGAAATATGTACATGATTTGATAGTCTGAGTTGAAACGTAGAAATTCAAGGGCTGGACTTCATGCAGTTCATTGTACACCGATGGGCATGACTTGATGGTGTACACTTAGTTTCATCATTAGATAGAATTTCAAGGGCTATCCTAATCGTTCTGTCACGTGATTTAACCCTCCAAAACACCAACAGAAATAATTGATGATCATAAAAAATTTAGCCATTGTCCCATCAAGTAATCACTGAAACAAGTTTTTATCAACATAGTACTATCAGGCAAGAGATGTGAGAACTAAGAAACCTTCTATTCTTTTTTATTATTATTGCCGGGTCGTAACACTAAACTTATAGACAATTGACATAGATTTTTAGATGAGTTAAATTTTGTGTGGCTCACATGAATCGAAGCCAAAAAATCAAGCGCCGCTGGTACATGCTTTTCTCCATCAGCTGTACTAACGACCATAAACTATACTTCTATGAAAAAAATTAAAAGAAAAAAGAGAAAAATCTCAAAAGGTAGATCCATGATGTGGAATTCTTTACAACCTACTGCCAAGCCTGTCAAAAAAAAAAAACAAAAGAAGAAGAAGAAACTAGAATTAGCACCTTTCAGCAGGAAATAAACAACACCAGAAGTAGGAACATAACATGTAAGCAACTAAGCACTAAAGAGTTGACCTTTACATCGGAAGTGTTTAATACTGAAACATGAACTAAGATTATTTACACACAATCATCCAAATTACCACCATCAATTCTCCTACGAACATACAAATGATCAAAGTATTCATGATGTATGTTCGAGGGTGCAGTGCATTGGTTTAAGCAGAAGGATTTAATTCCAATTTATTTTACTTCCACTGAAGAAAGATACTCGTACTTTTCAGCTAATATTCTAGTATACTAGTTTCCATGTACTTAATTGATTAAAGAAAGTTGATTACCCAAATGTAAAACCAAAGAATACAAAATGGTTTCACGGTAACATCTACTCCGAGGCAAGCATGAGAAAGAACATTGCATCATTTGCAGACAAACACAAGAAAAACAAACTACATTTATAAAACAAAAATACAGGCTTCTCTGCTAATAACTCATTTTGAATTTGGGAAAATAGAGGCTTTAGAAATACCTTGAACCAAGAGCTAAATCCAATCAGTACAACACTATCTCAAGGATTGAACAAACTTGAACCCCCCATACTGATAGCAATTAGTAACGCTATGCTGGTCATCACAGCAAACCAGAATAAGGCTGACTCTGCAATAGGAATTTTTAAAAGTTGTCTTTAACAAAATCACTTTAAATCTTATGAACTTTCAGATAGTAAATCTTCATATTATACAAAGTTAAACTAAAGATTGTCAGTAAGCATGGTACCTCCGGAACCTTCAGAATTATCAGAACTAGAAGGATTTGATTCAGAACTGGTAACAGGTGATGATGATACCTTAGACCCAGTATTTGCACCATTGTCCAAAACTTTGGTAGAACCTGTTTCAGATGCTACAATTCCTTGGAACTCTTCGCTCACAATTAATGCTGCCAAAACATCCATAAATGATTCTTTATCTGTCTCATATGTAGATCCTCTTTCATCCCTCTCAGTAGTGACATTGGCATCTTCTGAATCATACAACTCATCATCTGACACATCTATATCAACATAATCCACCTCAGTCTTGTCATCCTCTTCATCCTCCACATATGCTTTATATGTTAGCCGTAGTAAAATCTCCCCAGAAGAACTCTTTCCTAAAATTCCCCATCCTCCTTGTAATGCAACAATTCTGTCCGTAGGAACAGTGTCTTTAAGAGATCCCAAATCAACCTAAAAGCATATTCAATTAAAAAGAACTTACATGGGGCAAAAGGGGAAGTTAAATTTGAAATACCATATGTTTTCAATTTCTTGTTCAACTTCCAACACATAAAATCAAATTCAATATGCCAGTTGAAATTTCACCTAATCTTTAACAGCAATATAATTCAACATAATCCAATGAGAGAATATTAGGAAAAATAACCACAAAAGATATGTATTTGGTATCAGATATTTAGCAAGAACAGTATGAATCCAAAGCTAGATTAGAAGCTAAGTAGCACAATCCCACAGAAAATCCAACAGCTTACAATATCTAACCATGAAATAAGTAGAAAACTATTGAGCAGATTTTGAAATAAAATATCAGTAAAATATTTATGCTATTGCATGCAAGCCAGACCTCTCCAGTACCGATGGTAAAATCAACAAATCCCATAGAGTCCTTTACTTGGATGCATAACTTCTGTGTTTTGGGATTGGTGACAAGCATATGAAAATCCTGAAGGGTTAGAAGAGATAAATGAGAAGAGTTAGAAGAGATAAATGAGAAATTTGGAGATGCAATATATGTAAATATGTAAAGTTCAAATAAACATAATTCAGGAAATCACGAAGCAACACCTGATTCCAAATTGGCATTCCCGGGGGCCAATGACTGTAGTTTGACTGTTCTTTTTGCTACGGATAGTTTGATTTCCAAGGCTAAGAACAACATAAGGATCTGTCTTGCCTGGCAAAACAGAAGAACATTCATTTAGAATTTTTTTTCCCACTTTTGTCCTGCCTATAGAAAACATTTAGCTTATACTCCACAATAGACATGAAATAGCAATTATCAAACTCCAAATCCGGTTAAAAAAAACAATTTCCATCTATTAATATAGACCTACGACTGTAGCAAGTTTATTGACATTAATATAGCAAACAAAATGTGCAGCATGTACACAATAAATATTAGAGGTACCAACAATCAAGCCTTGTCCCACAACATGGGATCGGCTAACAAGAAAAATCAATCCAAGGGCAAACAATACACCAACCATATGTAAATAATAGAAGGGGAAAAAAAGGAGACAGGAGGGGAGCATGCATCAATTAACTTAAAGGTAAATACAACAAAATAGAGTCTAACCATAGAAGATATAAGTAAGCTTTCGAGCATCCACAAGAGTAACCGATAGTTCGCCAACAGAATCTCTGTTTCCTTCTTGCATTTCTCCAGATTTAACATCAACAGCAACAGGACCAACAGCTTTTCCCTTCTGGAAATCCAAAACAATTTTCTTTGGGCGCACAAATAGTCTAGGTAAATCTTCAGTGAGAAGTTTAGTCAAAAACCTAAAAGAGAAAAGAAAAAAATGCTTTGCATTTAGTAAAGGGATAAAGGAATCATTCAGAATATCTTCACAGACAATCTTGGGATACTAGATGCAAAAAGATTACAAGAGCTTGGAATGAATAAAGAAATTAGAAGACATTGAACATTTTAAACAATTAATGCAATTGTCAACTATTTTGGGGAACATATCACTAAAAAGAAAGAACCGAACACACATTTTAAAAGAAAAAAGGGTCCCTATTTACTACCAACTAAAATAAACATTGAATCTGTAGCAACTAAATCTTCCAAGTGCAGTTACTTTCTTCAATTAGTAACATCAGAATCAGATGAATATATAAATATAATACTATATAAATAGTATCACTTTCAATATGCATTCAAACAAGTGCACACATACAAGTTTCATAGGCATTAAATACAACGTACTCATAAATATAAAGATAAATTGGAACTCACATTGAGAGAACTGGAATTGCTGATCATGCCCATCCATGCAAAAAAGAAGGAAAGAATAAGGTTGTCAGCAACAATATGTCAGAAGACAAAAAACGAGATTACGTGTTGCCTTTGACCTATCAAAACTAATGAAGGCAAAGTTGTGCATTGTAATTAAAATGCCAGCAAGGAAATATGCTATAAGTTGATGATGAGATGGGATGATACAGTGCTTCAGAAGTTACCCATTAAATTGAACAAACGGAACGGAGACAATTCAAACTTGATTTTCGGAAGAGAAACAAAGGCCCATTGAACAGCTCCCACCCAAGGTGCTGTTGGTATTAGTCGCAATTTTACCCAAAGCTCACCATCAATGTCAAAATCTCGAACACCAACAGGAACAACAATTGGAATAATGCCAAATTTTAGAGAAAGCATTAATAGCATGCGAGCACCACCAGTATACCTAAGGCCTATCTGGTACCTATATAAAACAAAGGGAAATTAAAAGTTGAAGTAAATAGCATTACTAACAAAAAAATGAAATAAAATCCATGACAACAGAAATTTGGTAATATGTTCTACAACTAAAACTTAAAAATACTATGTCACTTACGAGCTTCCCAGTAACCAAAAGACAAGCATTAAAATTGGTAAGTTAGCTTTGACGTACAAATGCAGCCAGAAAATTTGTGCATAATCACTTAGTCCTCCGACAACGTCATTGAAAAAGAAGGGGAGAAAAATAGAACTTTTAGCTATCAAGAGTTACTGATATACAAATTTACAATATAATGTGTTTGGTTAATAGGTTGTAATCTTATGCATGGTTCGATCGGACAAAAAAGCAACATTTATTTTTAATTATACTCAAATCATGATTTGAGAGAGAACAAAATCATAATAAAATGTAATTAAATGCTAAATGTTATTTTGCCAAACATGCAAAAATGAATTGAAACTCATTTTGAAAAACTCTTTTGCATCTTCAAACCATGGATTGGACATTCTCAATGCCAAAATAAGAACGCATACACCAAAGCAAATGAGAAGCAAAACTTACTGCAAATCATTCACTCGGCGAGAAGTCCTGCGTTCAACATTCCTAACAGACAATGCCTCATCCCCCAATGAAAACTGCTTAATCTCAACCCTCTCCACATAATCAGGCTTCTTCAAGTCATCAATAACAGGCTGAAGCAATCCAATAATCCAGTTCTCAATTCCACCTCTATACACCTTCCACAACTTCCCCAGCACCATGTTGACCCATTCCACTGATTCCTTCCTCTGCAAGTCCTTCTCCAGAAACAAGGAGAAGCTAGTGGGTACCTATTGCAAGATAATTAAAATATGTTAGTTAATTAGTTACTATATTAGTTGCAACTGTTAGATTAGTTAGTTAGTGTAATTATGTCTAGCCTCTATATATTCTGCATATAAACTCTCATCTACGGAATCAATGAGATAGATTTCAGTCTTCTCCCACTATGAGGGTGCCCAATGCACAAGGTTCCCACTTGGGTGGGGTAAGTGGGTGGTAAATGTATGAAGCCTTACCCTACTTTACGGAGAGGCTATTTACATATTTGAACCCGTGACCTCTATGTCACAAGACAACAACCTTACTGCTACACCAAGGCTCGCCCTCCCATTATCATCTTATAAAAAATGCTAAACACTAAACAGCTAGAATCTTTGCAGGATTAAGTTGCCCTAGTGAAGTTGAATGATTAATTGAATATTAACCCTTGGATGAATTCATCTCGCAACTACTATGATTTTTTGTGAAACATTCTACTATCTTATTATGGCTGTGTAACTGTATTGCTGATCAATTCATAGTACCTGAGGCCACACGCCACGCAAGCTGTCCTCACTGCTAACCTTGTTCCTCCTCCTTGAAGTCCACAATTTATCAAACACAACACCGACAAAGAAAAAGAACACAAACAAACCAACTACGTTCCGGTTAATTGGGGGCGAAGGAATCGGGTGTATCACCCCCAATTGCGTCCTAAGCTTATCCACAATAGGATCCTCTTGGAAACTGGTGAAATTCGAACCCAATTGAACCTGTGATTGCGACTCATCACCTTCCAACTCGTTCGAAATCCGCTTCAAGACGTAACCTTTGGCGCCCCTTCTGGCCGAATTCGCGATGTCCGGGTTCCAATTCCGGTTGGGACCTTCGGTTGGGATCGCGCAGACTCGAACGCTCCATCTTCTGCGGAACTTCCGGTGCCCGAAATTCGCAACGAAGCGTTTTCTTCTCCTTTTGGCGAAGGGGAATGCAACGAAGGCCTTGGCTTCATTGTTGCAGGGACAAAAGGTAGCGACGAGCTGCGAGAATTGGAAGCTCGCAGAAGCTGGTTGAAGAATCATCTAGAAACATCTAGAATCATTGAAGAAGTATCAATTCAATTTGGAGAACCAACCCTGTTCCAGCAAAAGCCAGGAAAAAAAAAAGAACAAACAAATATGTGTGTATAAAAGTGTGTGTTTGTATTATGAATTATGCATATAGAAGGTGATTTTTGTTTCTGGGGTTTCTAGCAATAGCGTGAACGTAGCCTTGAGAGCTTGGGGTGGTGGTGGCGTTGGGGAATGGAAGTGAAAAAATGAGTCATGAGATGTGGAAGAGAGAGATTGATTGATTGAATTGGGCACAACACGAGTGACTGAATAGGAAAGAATATACTGAGAGAAATTTGAGAGGGAAATTTGGGAAAGGAAAGAGAGAGAGAGAGATAAATGGAGGACCCGTTTTATGATGGTGGGAATTTTAACCAAGATTTATGGCCTCACAATCACCACTACGTGGATTATCAATAACTGCGGTGGTGCTGGAGTCGTTCAGATAAAAATTATACATTTTCGTGGCATCTAGTGAAAGCAGTTCGATTTCTACCCATGTTCTCTTGATGAAGATTTACTCTACTCTTAAGAGAACACAACGTCTTAAAAGAATTACTAATCACTATTGACAATGGATACTTTAAAAAATTAAAAAGAATTATCGATACATAAGTTTTAAAGATAGTGATCAAATAAAATCCTTCTTAAAGTAACAATATTTAATAAAATTTTAGCAGGTGTATGAGTGAAAGGGATTCAAGCCTCATAAACATGAGATTTTAAGCTTGGTCTTGGAATTCATAGGAATGTTAACTGAATTTTTAAGAAGAGTTCTATATAGATATTACCATATTTCAATAAATTAATCTCTCAAATGTTAAGTGAGAGATACTCTTAGGAAAAATAAAGTTCACTTAAGATTGTAATTTACTTTTATTATATTATATTAATCTTAGTAGCTGTAGTTGGAAAAAAAAAGTGATGGAAATAAATTTGGAGGGATATGTTAATTCATTGTATGAAAAAATTTCGGACAACAATTATCCGTTTTCTCAGTTTTTTCGTTTGTTGTTTTGCGCACGTGGGTCGGAGGTTCGGAGCCAACGCGGTTCATTGCTTCCAGTCTTTTCCTTTGATTCTGGCATTCTACAAAAACCCATTTTTCAATTTTTCTTAAATCTGACTTTTCATTTTATTCCAATAACCGAGTATGAAAAACGTGGTTAGCTTAAAAAAGATAGAAGCAATGGAGTAAACTAGTATTATATTGTTGACCTCTAGATAAAGTTGCGTAAAACTCATATATTCAAATCATGGCAAAGACTGGGCCAAACAAAATAGACTAACTTATAACGGACACCTCATAATCATAATATAATGATTTCATATTCAATTAAATATAGATTTTTGAAATTGAGTAGTTTTCAAGAGCCCAAAGTTGCAGCTTACGGAAACGATCTTTATATACAAAATTTATGCACTACAACAGTATTATCGAGGAAGGGTCGGTGGTGAATGAAAATTGAAAGTATGAAAACTGAGTACCTTTACAGTAACTCGTTATTATCTGTTATTGATAGTTGAGATTATCAAATTATATATAAATAATTTTTTCAATTTACTTCTAATAAACTAAACTCATTTAATTTAATAAATAAAAAAGAAATCAGAAGGTTCGCATATCTCATAAGGAAGCGAACTACTAAATATTAGCCGGAGAAATTCTTAGATTTTCTTAAGGACAAAAATATTTGTGTTTCATTTAGGAATTGATAAATCAGCTATTATATTAAAAATATAGGAGAGGTGAGAGATAATAGTAATCTGTAAAATTTATATATCAATTAATAAATAAATCATAATAAATATTATTTTTTACTCTTCAATACACCAAAATATTTCTCACACTAGCGGACTAATTTTGCACATTCAACTTGGTCAAAGGGCCAAATCAAGCCAAGCTGAAAAAAGGTCGGTGGTGAATTAATCAGCAAACAAATTTCCAATGCTACTACTTACTAGTTAGTACTGTTGGAAAATGTACCTTACATATATACCTCCTCCATGAAAATTTCACCAAGTATCGATGGCTGTCTCATTTTTCGCACACTTCACTGCATTAAATGTCAGCAACGTGCTTGTATGACACTGATGTAAAAAGTGTTGATTTATTCACAACATAAGTCCGGAGGCTCAAGGGTTTGACAAGAATGCGAGAGTCACTATTATGCTTATTATTAAAAGCGTAGGGATCAAAAAATGAAATAGGATTTTTCCAAAAGAGTTAGGGAAGGAATAAAAAAGTGTTTTTTTATCTGAAAAAATCACGCTTTTATGAAGAAAAAAACTTGCATCTTCTCTCCGACATAAGTTCAAAGATGGATGGTTTTCAGGCACAAGGGTTGAAGGGATTGGAGAAAACTGAGATTAATTTCAACACACAGGTGCTCAAAGAGTTGCCCCCCTATTTTACAAGTCTCCATCTTGAATTACTGTGTGGCAGGAGGGTAAAGACTGAAGATGAACACGCCCATGATGATAGTAGACTTGAACGACACACTCTTGACACCAACTAAATCATGAAGAACATTATGTTCTTTTTCACAGCCTCTATAACTTTCAGTAAACCCAAAAAGACTTGAGATTAAATAATAGTGAGTAATGAATGAGTCTAGTGTCCAAAGTTTAGCCATGTGTCTTATTGTATGTGTTCAAAAATTTGTAGAAAGGGTAGGCTTCTCTACATTTATACTCTTTTCTTTTTTCAGAGGGGGAAGATGAATTTATTTCTGTGCTACCAAGAACTAAAAGAGAAGCCTCGCACATCAAAAGAGGAGGGAAAAAAAAGAAGCAGCCTTGCTATTCTTCAAATCCAGAGTTCGGGTTTGAGTAGCCGCTTGTGTACCTCCACTTGCTCATCCTGCATCGCTCCCATTTCGGGCGGCAGATTGAGCTCTGCCATGTTGAAGAAGCTTACAGAGCAGCAAGCCACCGTAGTTGGAATGGAGGTGTGGCCAATGAAAGTGACGAGAGCAAGTGACCAATCCAGAAAATTTTATTACGGAGAGCAAAAATAGTGCATCAGGATAGAAAAGGGTGGAATATACTGTATCTTATTATTTGTCTCATTTAAAACTAATATAGAGGCAAAAACATAATAAAATCATATAATTATTATAAAATTTTAAAATTTTTGTGGGGACAATTGTCCCCACTCCTCAACACATAGATCCACCCGTGATGAGAGTGGTGTTGGTGGTGGGAAGGATGGTATGGTTCAATGGAGAAGAAAGTGATTGGAGAAGAAAATTCATCATTGAGACATGGACTTAATAAAATAAATAAAAAAAAGATAGTATAATGTCATAATTTAACATGTGATATGTAGGTCACAAGAGAGTAACCTTAAAGTTGCTTTGAAACTCACCAAAGGCAATTTAATAAACTTAATAATGAAATTAAAGGGTCATCAAATAGTTAAAAATAGTAGGATAGGAGGGACCAAATTAATAGCCACAATGCCTTTAATCTACATGTATCCTTGAAGGCTACACTTGGTCAAAAAACCAAATCCACTCTCTCTTCCACATGTATGCTTCCTCGAGCCTTATAAGAGCCCAACTTCAATTTCAGTGTTTTTTATTTTTCGAAATACTATATCTAATCTGCCGAATGACGCACTACATACATGCTATTTGGATTTCTTCCATTTGATGGTCCGCTCACTCTTGTGAAAGCCACGTGGAAGGGCATCAAATGAGATAGGGTAAGAAAGGCCCAATATCACGTTCCCTTTCTCTTTCCAAGTTTAAGACCAAAAAACGCTAGCCTTCATTTGCGCCTCCACACTTACACAATGACAAACTCTCATCTGTTTAGCCTCCCTTTCCAAATTAGCATAACGAAACCCTAGCCGCAATAGGTCCTCACAGAAAGCCTTCTTTGGTCATACCTAAAATGCGGTTTGTCATCACGCCAAACTTTTCTCTAGGATATTTGTTCAGAGCACTTTATCTCTACCACCTACTATGCACCTTCACGACCCGATTTGGAAAACATGACCGTATATGAGAAATCTCATCCCCATGTAAGTCTCATGACCTCTGAGTCTCTCTCGATATGCATAAAGTAACATACTTTTTATTACTAAAACATAACTCCATCTAAATCTTTATTCAAAACTTAATGTTTGGAATCATAAAACTAAATACTTTATATATAAAGCTCTAAAACATTCTAATCATATTCTGAAAATCAATTTAACACTTGAACTGAATTGAAATTTCATCTCTAGCTTGTTACATAATTTCTAATCAAAATCTACAATTTCAAATCCATCCTTGAAATTTGTGAACATATACATAGATGTTTCTAACTCTAGAATTAAATACATAGTCTAAAAATAATGCATGATTTGGATCCTTCCTGACATCCTCCTCTACTCTAATAAGACTCTAAACTAAGCCTTACTCCAAAGTAAGACTCACTCCTAAAAACCATCAACTGAATCGGTGAAGTAACGGTACCTGTACTTGCAACTATGAGAGGAAGGGAGAAGGGTGAGTCAACGGATTCAGTGAATGGATTCTCACCCATCACAAGATGTATGTATATAATCATAAAGCTTAACAATGCAATTTCTCTAAATAATTTTCATACATATACATTATAGCTCTTAAATCAATGTTCTCTAAAAAACATCAATAATCTCTGAAAACATAAACAACAGGTCTCAAACAGAGAAATAAGGATCTCTGATTATGCACAAATATGTGACATAACCAATTCTCTAGTTATGCATTGCATAACAATATATTCTGGTTATGCATGTCAACTATGGCATAACAAATTTTGTGATCTCTGGAATCCTTCAAGGATCCAAAGTGGACACCTAACTAGGTTCCGTTCTCTGCTCTATGAGATTGTCCTCTCAGGACACCTTGGTACTAAGATTAACAAGCGGGTTAGCCGTTAACCACTGTTTGTTTCTCTATAGCTATAATTTATTCTCTAGATCATAAAAATACTTATTTTCTCTAAAACTCTCTGGACTCTTCTCTGGGTACAAAACTCTATCATACAAAAATACTCTACTCTTGAAATCTTCATGATAATTCATAAAAATCTCTAAATAAATCATGTTCATACTCTAGCTTCTTAATGAAATCATTTAAATATGAAAACTCTTGAAACTCTAAAGCTCTAAACTCATATAACTCTAATAATTTGACCTTAGCTTAACTATGACTGTGAAATCATGTCCAAGGGATCACCCATTTATAGGCATTCTGATTTCAAGCCCACAAAATATGTATTTGATAGTTGCTACGAATTATCCTGAATTCCATGCTTCTGAGTATCATAAAAACTGAATTTCTAGGGTCTCATTTCTCAAACTAACATCTCTTTATAAACTTGGTAACTCTAATATTATACTTCAAACATCATGTTATATAATCTTGAAAACTCTGAAATCATAATAACATTTCTGTTTATGAAACTAAATCATACTATGTTCAACATTTTCCAATATATCCCAACTAGGTATTTTAAAAACAAAGTCTAAAATCTGAAATCTTAAAATTACAATGATATCGTAGACTTATAAAAGCATGTTTAATAAAATAGCAAACTTGCTATAATACATATTTTAAAAATAAATCCTTTTCATCAGCATATTATACATTTTCTTAGCATACAACATATCAAACATGGTCTCATGGTTTTCTAAAACACATTTTTCATGTTATACTCAATCATTATCTTTGCTATAACTTGCAAAATCATAATCTAAAATCATAATCTATACATATTTTCATCTATAATTTCATGTTTGGAAATCATCATGCGTGAACATACTCATAATGACAAGAAAATAAGGTTATGAGTTTGAACCTACTCACCGTTGGAACCAAGAATATGTGGGCACCATCAACTTGACCTTAAAAGTTTGGAATGACACCAACAACTGTCATAGAGCAATATAGACTTATGATCAAACTCTAATCACATCTAGATAACTCTAAAACAACTCTAACAATATTGGGGAGCACCCCCATTTGACAATAATAAGAGAAATAATGATACCCATAACCTTAAGAGGAAGAATCTAACATATACCATCAACAAACATACTATGAAGCTTGGATGGAAGCTAGATTGGGAGAGGATGAGAGAAAAGGAAAACTCCTTTGGGGGTTTAGGGTTTGAGTTTCTGATGCCCAAACGCGTGGAAGGGTGTTTATATAGAGGTGGAGGATCACTTAAACGAAATTGTGTCGTTTTGGACATCTGCAACGTTAAGAGTCCTCACTATAGCGAGTCTTTGGCCCCACCTCGCCTAACGAGGTAAACCTGGACATAATTCTGGAGAACCTACACTATAGCATGAGTTCCTACAACCGAGGCCTCCGGCTACATTGGTGGGTTCCAGGGAATCTTAGGGTCATACGGACTTATCAAGGGATACGTGTATTTGAGGTATTAAGCACGTAGCAAACTATTCTCCAGAAAATTTGTTCACTCTTCTCTAGAATATCCTTTCTCATGAAATAATGGAATAGAAGAACTTTAGAGCAAGTTTGACTAAATTCAATCGCAGCATGTGTTGGGGCAAACTTTGATACTAAATTCACCGTTTTGGTCCTTCAGCCGCGCAGATCCACCATGCTCATCCACTTTACCACGTGGACTCCCTCCTCGCCTTCTCCCTATTGTTTGCTGGTGCCGGTGTCATTGACTTCTTTGGCCTCCAAATCCTCGACCTTGATAGCAAACACGTCAAGGAAACCCTAAATTGGGAGAACATGACAAAATCAAGTTCAATGGTTCAAGCAATTGGTTCGTCCCCTGGGAGCCTCTTCGTCATGTTCAAGTCTTGTCGAAGAAACTTGAACACTAGAGATAGTATCTATTGCAAAAATCCCAACTTTGACAACTTTTGCTATGTATACTTAAAATTGCTAATTGCATTTTTGTTTGAAATGTAAGTTCTTTTCTTTTTAGTATGTTCTCTTCTTTTATTATTGTCAATTTTTCCCTCAATTTAGTCACTGAAATTTTGGATTTTTACAATTTTTTTTCTCTGTTCTGTTTCATGGATGGAACTGCTACCAACCTAGCATAGGTTTTCAAAGACTACTACAACAATGGCAGCCCTGATTTATCCAAGAAAGAAATTCAGAGTGCCTATCCATAGGCAAAGCTGTGAAGCTAAGAGCCCTCCATGCTTCATGCCCTATTTCTCAGTTCTTTGAACAGGATTATCCTGTTTTCAATTCAGTAAGTACAATTTTTCTTTAATTTTGAGATGTGAAATTGCCTTTTTTTTTTTTTTCCTTCTTTATCTGAACTGGGTCTGCTCAATTCATAGATATCATATTCAAAGTAGCAAGACATTGTTGCTAAGGTTGCATTTCCTTTTGTTCTCGATGACAGGGTACTCTAATATAGTAATATATGTTAGATTCTTTTTATATATTATCTGGTGCTGCCTTCATTTTCTGAAGTTTTAATTTTCCTGGCACGAGGTGGATGTAGAACTTGGACTTACAGTGAATTCCATAGAATCTTTAATTTTGAATGGTGAATCGGGCAGGCATGTGAACTTGATTTTTCCCTTTCTGCAGTAGTGGGTGGAACATGGAAGCTCTTGTGCATTTGCTGCATCCTCTTTCAAGAGTTATTGTTAGCTAAGGATTCTATCTTTACGACGTGAACATCGTTAGAGAGCCAGAAAAATATAATTTTAGAGGATGATTGAGAAATATTTTGAACTGCTACTACAACCAGTAAGAACATATAATATAACGGTACCACAGGAGGCCTCTTGTTTATTTACGTTTGTACTAGAAGTACGCACAATGGTCCCCATGTACGGTTTTGACCAACTCATTACCTGTGCGCGCATGCATTGTAATTGAAATTTTGTACCCGTGGATTTCTCGAGTAGACGTAACCATTTAAGTCTGAACTAGATTAGATAATCATGTTAAGTCCACACAATTCATTAAAGACAGTGGAAAACTCCGAAACAGTATCAGCAACTACAGCAATCAGAAAGCAAGAGATCCAAAAATACAAAGGACAGATGAATAAATTAACTCAAAGGATGCAATAAATCCTACCATCAAACGAGCCAAAATTCAAAATCAGTCAGCTGGTTGGTCAACTTCTGCATAAGCAGGTTCAAGGTGTGCTTGCTCAGCTTCCTGCACCTCCTTCTCAGTTTTCCTGCCCTTCTTTGATTTGTAGTACACACTCATGAAGGTCCCAACAGCTCCATACTTCCTCCTACAAAGCTCATAGAGGCCAGCATCAAACATCCTCCAGAAGTTTTTCTCAGTCAGCTCAGACACAGCATATTGTGGTTGAAAACCATGATTCTCAATCAACCAATTCTCCAATTGGCGCACTGCTTCAGCACCATCAAATACCTCACCCCTAAAAACAGGACCTGGTGCATAGTAAACTCCTACATCTGTGTACATTTGAGCACTCTGTGTGTCTCCCTGCCTGCGATGTAGTTCAAAGCCTGGTTCTGGGTAAATCATAGTTTTGACGGGCAGCTTGAAGAGTTTGTGTGGGCATAGCCAAATGGGGTATACCTAATGTATTGACAATCAATAACGTAAGAAAACAAAATAGACGACTGCACCAACCAAACTATAAATAAGAAAAGTGAATTCCTAATAAACTACAAGATACATCAGCTTGCTTTTGAAAAAAATAAGAAAAACGAAGCAATATTTTGAATGAATTACTACTCGGAAAAATTAGTAACGCCAGTACCTTGTAAAACTCGCTACTTAAATTTTCTTATAAGGTAAAAACTCATTCATGAGCTCAGAAAAGTATGAGACCAATGACTTTAGGACATAATCGACAATGCAAATGGGCTTTCCTTGCAAAAAGACATGACAGCTCAACCGCAAAATTTAACTTTTTATAAGTGAAAGTGTGAAACAAAAGTCCTAAATCACTTTCTCTCATGTGAAAAACAGTCTGAATGATAAAATTCATGTAAGTTAAAGATTATTAAGGTTGGGTAAGAGGAAAAATGTACCTCCATCTCACGGTGAACCCATTCTAATGCATCTCCCACCTTGTACAAAGGAACAAGCAAGTCTTGGATGACATGCATTTCATGGTAATAGTTCCTTATAGCTTCACCTTGAGTAGCCTTGAGCAGAGAAACCTTGGGTGGCATCAACCAGCCAAGCAGAAACCTAAACCAAAATTGATCAGCAAATGGAAGGATAAGCTTTCCCTCCCAATACAAACACCTTGTGTGCCTGTGATAATATTCTCTAGTAGGAATGTACTCCACAAATGTTCCTTTCTTCAGTGCTGTCTCTGCATGCTGATAGAACCAGGGTTTGAACCACCATCCTACACTGTTGATCTTATTACCCTTCTTCTTAGCCTCTTCTTTTGAAGCATATCTCCCTGTCATGCACACAGCTTGGGTTGGTGAATAGATCATTGTTTCAACAAAGTCTGGAACCTTCTCATCATTGTCCTGGTCTCCATCTCTGGGAGCAAAAGAATCAGAATATGCCTGTGCAATGTCTTTCAGGTTACCAACAACAGGTTTGTAGGTTAGCTTCATGTACTCCTTAACGGGTATAAGCTTGATCTCAGCAGCAACAAGAAGCCCAAGTGTTCCCTGAGACCAAGGAATAGCATGAAATAGATCAGAGTATTCATTGTCCCTGGTGGCTCTAACAAGCCTGCCATCAGCCAAAACAATTTCATAAGCCACAACGGTATCAGAGAAAAGGCCATATTTATGGGAGCTTCCTTCTATTCCATAGCCGTTAATGAGGCCACCGACAGTAAGATCATCTAGCTCTGCAACAACGGCAAGGGCGAGATTCATTGGGACAGTCACCCTGGTGATCTGCCCCATGTTGACTAGGGGCTCCACTCTTGCAATCATTCGGTCTTTGTCAACTTCAAGTATGTTCCTGAAAGCAGACAAATCAACTTCAAAATGACGAGCCCTCTTGTAGTCAACATTTCGCATCCCAACTGCAATCCATGGCTTACGAGCTGTACAGACAAGACCATCCTTTGACGGATTCCTCTGCTTGAGACGTTTGATGACCTTCTTGACATTCTCGTCATGCTCCTTCTGACGGGTCTTATATGACTTCCACTCAGATCTTACATCCCCAAGGTATGTAAGAAAATAAAGTGTGAAGGAAATCGGAAGGACCACAAAAATAACAAGAATCCATCGGAACTGAACAAAATAGTCCACCCAAATCTTCTTCCTCTTTGGGCGCAGGGGAGCTTCGAGATCTGACATTGCTGAGACGGTACACTACTGCAATGAAAGAACCCAAAAAAAAAAAATTCTGTTAAAATCGCACAACTAGACCTCTTTACAGTTAGAAACATATAGGATACATATGATCAAAGAGAAACAACCAAATACTCTCTCCGTCCAGGAATAACTGTTAATTTGAAGAAACAAACTGATATATTAAAAAAGTCAATGTATCTGGCTACAATTGTTGCCTGATACAAACTTTACTAGACTGATTCAGCTGTACAAACTTTATATTATGCCAGAAACCAGATATACACAAGATTTAAGATAAATTCTCAGCACCAAGAACTACGATTGTTCAGGATTTTATCGTTTTTATTACTTCCTTCACAAAATCCTAAGAAATGGAAAAGAGACGGAAAAACATTAAACGGAATCAGAAACCAAACAAGCCTTTGTCAATTAACAAGTCATGGAACTAGCAGCTACCAGATCTCACTCAGCACAGACAGTAACAATTCAAGAGCAGCTTCGAAAGACTCCCTAAGCTATTTACCAGTTTCAAAATCAAAGAAAAGCGCGTTGCATGTGCATAGAACAGCAAATAATCCGAAAGAATCTATCAAAAATTCAAAATCCAGCACGAGAAACAAAAGATCTGAGATCCTACACTATGGAAACGCAATTAAAGCACGAAGCAGAAAATCACATTTCACTTCAGAAGCAAAACCTGAATCTAGCACTAGCAGTAGCAGATATTTTGCGTTGGCTGAAGTGGAACCAGGTGAAGTAGTAAGAGCGTGTACGTCTATGAACAAGGTTAGATTTCTTTACAATTCTCAATAAAAACATATATCTCGGAAACCGTTGAGAAATTCACGGTTAAAACTAGAGGCGCACGCACGCATGCAGAGAAATGAACGTTTTCTGTGTATACAAAACCAAACGGAAGAAACTTGAGAGAGAGAGAAAAGAGTACCTGAAGAGTGAAGGGAAAGTGAGTGAGGCAGGTGAGAGTAGAATGTGTGAGTTGGGGGTGCAAAGAGTGGGGTTTTAAGTGGGTGCAGAGTGAGTGAACTCACTCGCGCCTCTATGCGAAGACTGGTGTAAAATCCTCGTGCATGCACCTGTAATCATTTTTATTTTTTCAATACTAAACGCATATTTTGATCTGTCATAAGAGGAAAAAAAAATTCAACACCTTAAAAATGGACACACTATAAGACACTTTTTTTATTAATATTTAATATTAATAATAATTTTTATTTTTTTATTAATTATTTAATTTCATTCATTAATAAAAGTGGGTATATATTCATTTTTAGGTATTTAAATAATATTATTTGAGAAACATTAGCCAATCATCGATCTACTTATTGCTCACAATTTAAAGAAAAAAAAATGACTCCTTGTTATATGTTTATAAATTTTTTTAACGATTTAGTATGAAGAGGACCAGTTTGTCTTTTTTAATAATTGTGAGAGATTAATATAAAACTTCTAAATTGAGAGAATAGTTTATTCTCAATATATTTATAAAGAGACAAAAATAAAGGTTTACTTTTTTAAAAAAATTAGAATCTTACTCGTATATATTAAATAATTATTAAATTCTTGAAGATATTACTAATTTTGATTGATGTATCTTTAATATAAAATATTTTTATCATATTTTTTATTTATAATATTTTTAAGAAAGAGAGCAATTGAGTAAAATATTTGTACTAATGTAATAATATTTAATTAGATATTTACATAAAACTTTTTTACATACAATACATGTAAATTTAATCCATTTTAAATAGATTAATTTTGTTATACTATTAGTATAAAAAAAATTATATTATTATCTAATTATATATTTTTATTTATATAAATTATAAAATCTGTTAATACATATTATTTTATATAAATATTCAATTATATATTATTATATAAAAGAAATATTTAACTCAATCACTCTCTCCTTTAGGAATCTTATCAATATATAATGTCAAGCGTACATCAAAATTAATCTCCAAATTATAACCTGTATTTTTTTATATAAAAATTTGAAATAAAATAATTTTTATGTTAATTATTAAGAGAATATATCCGGTCACCCGTAAAACGTGAGTTTTGATGCGATTCTTAGAATATTGAGACAAACGGGGCTGACACATGTGCTTATTTAATTTGGGGGAGGGTGAATTGCACGCTACCACCTAAAATGCCTTTCTAGTAGTACATCATAACATGGTTCTAGATTCATGATAATTTCATTTGATAGTTAAAATATCTGCTAACAACAGTTAATTACTCATGACCTTTATTATTCTTTTGTTAGATTTTTTAAGAGCCAATATTTGTGTAAAGTATTTGATATTCACGATATATCAAAATTAAATGTTTAGAAGAGTTATACAAGAATTTTATTCTTCAAATAGTTAGTCGTGATTTGGTTATGAGCATAAATATAATATCTTATATAATCATGCTGTTTTTTATGAGAAAGAGATCTATTAGGAAATATTATTTTTTGTGATATTCGTACAATTTCTTTCAGTATGTTTTTAACACGAAGAAGAATACTGCATGTAATATTTTTATAAAGAAAAGAATAAAAATTACAAGGTATTTAATTTTATAATTGGAAAGAGAGATTTTTTTTGGTGGTAAAAGGAAAGAGAGAATTAAGTATTATTAAAAATGTTAATTGCAAATTCCTTTTTACTTTCTATACTCGATTATATTTAGGTAATAAATTTAGAACATAGACATTCTAATATTAGTATTTCTTACTTACTAGGGAATACTCTAAACAAAATTGTTAGTAGAATTATGACTACTAAAAATTATTCATGAAATTTGGAAAGAAGAAAGAGAAGAGAAAAAAACATGGAGGAGATCGAAGACAGATAAAAAAAGATTAGAATCCCAAGGAGATGGACCCCGTTCGTTGGTTCTCACATGCAAGGCTTCCATGTGAGTTGTAGACAGCCTGACATTAGTATTTCTTTATTTATTTAATTATTTAATATAATCACTTCGTTTTTTACTGATTACAGAAATTTGAAAATCTCCCCCCAACCGCTCCTCTCTTTCCAACAAACCACTCTGCCACTTTCCTATGGCCTTTGGCCAACCCAACGGGCGATATCATCAATTATTAATATAATAAAAAATGGGGGCAGTCATGGAAATATCATACGGCCTAGGCCCACCAACTATCCAATAAACCGAGAGAGGACCCAAGAAATAATAAAAAAAACTAAAGTTTATTTTGCAACAATATCACACATATTTATAATTAAGTACTCCCTCCTTTTGTTATTCATTTGTCCATTTTTTAGGTTTTTTTTTGTAAAAAATCTGTCTATTTGTAATATGAAGGAGCATTAAAATGTTTTTTCAATTCTACTCATAATATAATTGGGCTATGTCATTATAAATAGTAGTATGCAAGCCTTTAATAGGGATGATCTAATCCATTCATACAACTTTTAACCATTACCAACTTGCATTTATTATTTTCTTAATTTATATGCTTTTTTGTTTTTGGACAAATGGGGAAAAGGGGGAGTATATTGAAAATATATGCATTGAAAGTATAAAAAAATTTATAATGTTATTTAATTAAATCTTTTATTTGTATAATATTTTATACAGTAGATATAATAGTTAATAATTATGATTGTTGTAATAATATGTTATTAAATAATTATATAATTTTTTACATTATTATCTAATGAAAATTAAATCTTATAAAGTTAGATTTTTACTTTTTTATCATTTAATTATCATAAGGCTTATTTTATTATTTATCACATTTTATAATTACTTTCTGTCTTTTATTTTTTATTTTCAACTTCTTTTCTATTTTAAATTTTTTTTAAAGAAAATAATAAGAATAAAAAATAAAAACTGAAGCTGAATTTTATAATTTTAATAAATTATAAAATTAAAAAATAAACTGAAAGCATAAAACGAAATTAAAAAAATATTTTCTTAAACTAAATATGTCTTTATATTTTAATTTGAGTACATATTAAAATGTTATAAATTTATATCAACAACGCATATATATATATATATATATATATATATATATTTTATTTTATTTATATTTTTTAGTTTATTTATATTTTTCTATTGAATGAAAAGAATGCAATGTCTGAGTGATGGAATTGGACCATCATAAACGATAGTACTATACAAGCCTCCCTTTTAGTGCAAGTTCATTTTTTAAAGTTTAGTTCATGTTTGAAAAACAACAAAAACTGCTTTTTCGTAAGAACAAAACACTATTTTCTTTAAAAACAATTGTTTGGCCGGCTAAGGTCAAATTAATGTTCTGTATGTCTCTGAATTTTTTAAAAAAATTTAAATATGTTCTTATGCTTTAAAAAATTATAATTATTAGATCCCCAGTCTACAAAATGTTTTTATATATAACCCAAATAAAATGCATAATCCATTCTATTTAGTTAATATATCTGAACATATAATCAAGTATATATTAAAGTAATTTATTTTCACAATTCATATACCGACAGAAGAAAATCTACAAGATCTTCACTTGTTCGGCCACAATAGGACAGATAAAATGGAAACCAAAAAGGAACAATGGAAAGAAAGAAAATGTTGCACACTCATTACAAATAATAATAATTATAATAAAGAGAGATTGGAAATTTACATAATTTTTTATGTAGATAGTGATAACTTGATTATTGGTTAATAAGACGCATAAAATGTCAATGGGTTTCCAACTTTTACTCGAAGTGAAAATGATTTTGAATAAAATAAATGGAATGATGATCTATTTTCTTAACAACTTGTTCTTAATATATTCTTACCTAATTGAAAAAAAAAGAAAATATAAATGAAATATAGAAGCATTGGAATCACAAAGATCATTTAATTTTTATCATTGAGATAATGTGATGATTATCAAACTGACGATTTATTAAAGGATAATGCAATCAAAAGTTGAATTCGATATTAGGTATTTGTGTCAACTTCATTGGTTTCAAATTTCAATATTAATTTTTCAAAATAAAATGGATCCCACGTCAGAGTAATCATTGACAAGACCAGATATTTGCATAGAATGTCTGCCTCTTGCGCACAAATGATCCTCATTCCTCAAGGTCATTCACTTTTTCTTTTGTCTTTTCGCTTTTTTTTTTCATCTGAAGGTCATTCACTTTTTATTTTTAATATTCTTTTACTATTTCTCCTTTCATTCAAGGCTGATATAATTGCAACAAGAAATTCTACGGCTGATAATGCTCCCGTTCTTGACCAATGTACGAGAGGAGTGCTTGGACAGTCAATTGTTGCATAGCATTGTCCTTTACTAAGATGATTCATGATTTTACAAATAAAACTAGTGTTATTTCTGAAGATTGTGTAACTGCGATGCTTAATTAATGATTTGATATTTGTGTTATTGGTACCTTGTTCTATTATAGAGCTGATTTTAAATTTCGTTGGAAGTGTTTTAAAACTAGCATATAAGAATCTAACGAAATCATATTCACTCTCATGTTTATCTTTAGTATGATGCAAAATCATTAATGTTTTGTTGCTTACTATTTAACGTTGTATAGTCTCGTTGGTTATAATTTTAGGCTCAACTTATGTTTGATCAAGATTTATTTGTACCCATATTTCCGTCGTAAATAGACTATGGTCTTTGATTATAATAACTAGTTCACATTTAAAAAAAAATTAAAATGTATTATTTTTTATTTATTTATTATACATTTTTTTAAAATTTATTACTTTTTATAAATTACTTTAATTACTTCAACTTCCCTTAACTTATATATTATGGACATTTTGGAAAATTTAAAATTTGAACATCAAAAGAGAGGAATTCCCTTTATATATAGTATAGATGAATATTTGTTGACCAAACCATACAAAATACTGGGACGTGATATTTTATGAAGTAGTGTTATTTAAGTATAAGTTTTATAGACAACTCTTTGAATAGTTGGGGAATTATATGAAAATAAGTAGACCTATCAAAAAATATATGAAAATAAATAGAGTTTTTTGGTTATGTCATTAACAAATATGTCTGTGTAAAAATGTGAAGAATTTTGTGTAAATAATTAGTAATTTCAGTCATTTTACTGGTAAATTTGATTAAATGATTTTGCATTTAGTTTTAAAAGTTTAATTTCTATGCATCGACATTGTAAATTTATTTTGACATTGTTATTAAATTATATATTGTCACGTCAAAAAAAGGATTAACAAGTTGTCAAATGTTTTTAAAAGTTATTTTTGACTTTTAATAATAAAAAAAATCCTTGTTTGATTGACAAATTTTTCATCTCACATTTTAAAAATCAAAAAACAAAACTTTCATTTTAAAAATAGAAAACTGGAAACAATTTTGAGTTGTTTTTCAGTTTTATTGTTTTAAAATAAGGGAAAAATACGTGGCATAATATTATTAAAAGTTCAGAGTACATAACGACTATATAATCATTAAAAGCCTTATGCACGTAACAAAAGGCTGAACTTGGCATTAGTGCTGATTATATTGTACTTATGTACTTTAGACTTTTATAATATACTTGAGATTATGGCTTTTATTTTATATACTTGAGTTTAATATGGTTACATATGTCCCAAAAATAGTGAAGAAGTAAACAACAGATTTTCATCATGAAAGGTTTTCATAAACGTATATTGACTAGTTCAATTTAACACATTTATGGTAACAAATAGACCCGTACAAATTTAACATAACAATATTACTCTGGGTAGAAAACATGTAAGGAGTAGTAGTAGTAAGCTAACTGCATAAAACTAATGAGGCACAATAAAGAAGTCGATTATAACCAACTCTGGCATACGGGTTAGAGTATCTTAGAGTATTTTAGAAGTCGATTATAATAGACTTATTTATTGAATTGAAGTCGATTATAATCGACTTCCGTTTTATAATCAACTTTTCACACCGTTCTAACACCTGCAGATATGCTCAGTGTGACCATTGGAGATTTGTATGAAAGTCAATTATAGTTGACTTTTTTATAGTAATCAATTAAATATTAAATTTTGCACATAAATTGATTATAATTGACTTCTATTATATAAAAATTAGGACATATATATAAACGATTACAACTAGAGATATATATATATATATATATATATATAATATCATATTTATTTAATTTTATATATGGAAAAAATCCCAATGGTCAGGACACCACATGCTACAAGCCACCATCTGTGGCCTGTGTTAGCATTCACGGAAAAATCTTCTGATCCTATCCTTATGGTATTTAATTATTTATACTTACATTCCCAGTTAAGTATTGGTATCTCATAAGATACTAACATGATGATAATATCCAATCATGGTGATATTAAACGGGGAAATTAATGCCTTTTTTAAAATTAGTTTCCACCATAGTTAGCTATATCAAACAAAGCATATATAACGATTGACACAAGCTTTAATATTTAGACTTACTATATTATACAAAAGTTAGGCACAAACGGTCAGAGAATCAAGACTTATTTCAAATCATCCCCCCAAAAAAAGGAAGAAACAATTGAATGGAAGTCTCACTTTTAGTTTGTTCTTCAAACTTCCCCTTCTTTTGAGTGCTGACTCCCTGTATTTAAAACTTTACTCGATAAATGGTTTAGTGTCATCGTTCCCATTCTTAGATATACTTAATGTAATATAGTGTTAATACACTCTACAATTAAAGTTTGTTGCATAAGATGTGTGTGAAGGAATTTCATGACTTTAATAAAATAAATAAATATAAAATTCTTTCTTTTTGTAAGATTAATTTAACTCCAAATATGACATGTAAAACAATTATCTGTACAAATAAAATAATAGATTGTTAAGTAAGAACACTTGGAATGATTGGTAGCAACATTTAAGTGATAACATGAGAGAAATCCAAATTATGATTTTAAGAGATTACTATTCCTATTCCACAATAGATATTTTGTATTCTTTATTAATGGGACAATCAAACACACTATTTATGGTCACTAGGCTAGGAATATAGAGTCTCTCTATGTAAAATAATTTGAATTGTGTTATTTATCCTCATATGGTGTGGCACATTGACTCACATATCATTTAATGGTTGATGGGGTGTGAGTCGATAGATCTAATATCTATTAAATACAAATAATATTTTTTAATAATTTAATGGGTCAATCTCTTACACATAAGGACGTAGGACAACGCTCATAACAAGCAGTACTTAATAACAATAATAGGCTAATAACAATAATGATCACAAAGTTTTGGGCTTAAATAATAAGCTCTCATTATTTTAAGATCCAATTAATTTTAGTTCAAGATTAAATGTGATTTTTATTTATGTCGATCTTAAAAAAATAAGTAGTCCAGTAGTGAACTATTGTTCATTTTAGGATTTTCCTTTGGTACTCATAAAATATCAATACTCTTTTGTATTTAATAATTGTGAATTTCTTTGTCCCAATACAGTTGTGATTTAATTTATTTATAAATTTTAATAATTTAGATTAATGAAACATGTGACTCATTCTTAATTACAAATAATTAAATAGTATTGATATACTTAAATTTTAGAAAGTTACAAGAAAAACCCTAAATCTTATCTATTATATTCAATTTTTAAGTTTTACCCATGGAAAATGTATGACCAATGGAACTTAAAAACCAGCATATTTGGCGCCGCATGTTAAGTAGGATAGTACAGCAACATTATTAGATATACACCGAATCTACCTGAATATGTTCAAAAGGGAGTTTCTTTTCAAGGTTTGTAGCTTCTGTTTAGGGGTTATACCCTTCCAATTTATTTATTTATTTATTTTTTTGAGAAAAAAAAAAGGAAATGCCCTTTTCATTCCTTAACATTTCAAAATCTGTAATGCCAACCTGTGTAGCCAAAGCATGTGCACACGTCTGGGAGCAATAGAGAATATTCGAATCAGTAATGCACTAATGCCTTCACCTGGAATCCAGTGTTTTCTGACATTAAAGTAAATGAAAAAAATTAAAAATATCGTGTTTTGGACATCAAATGCAAAAACTATTAGTTACGCAGAATTTTTTTTCCCTTAAACAAAAAGTTCTCATGCTTCATGTTGACCATGAATTTAATGGAGAAAATGAATGAGAATGATAGGTATACGAAAATTCGTGTGCATCTATTATCATATAATCAAATAAATACGTAAAAGCTGGATCGTGAATTATAGTATTATTAGTAGTTTAAGAAATTTATTTCTTCACTGATTCAATAAATAGTTGTATATAATCGGTGGGCGTGAAGACGGACAAATCTTTCATTGAAAAAATGATTCACATAAGAGTTGATCATTTAAACCCCTCAAAAGTTTAATAGGAGTAATATAACTGACACTTCCTAGCAAAC
Organism: Dalbergia oliveri; assembly: GCA_030441495.1. Lineage (NCBI taxonomy): Eukaryota > Viridiplantae > Streptophyta > Magnoliopsida > Fabales > Fabaceae > Dalbergia > Dalbergia oliveri. The sequence continues at coordinate 320,259 of JAMLFY010000011.1, forward strand.
TATGGTGCAACAGAATTCCATTACAAAGTTTTACCAAATTCCAAGAATTCACTTGCTCATGCTTTTCACTTATTCCTCACACAATATCCTGTAAGTTAAAATTGCACCTCTCGATCCTCACATTTATATGCTTTGATCTCAAACTTTGATGAAAAGAAGTATTGCCTATCCCTTTCAGAATCTCCACCATAAATATATATGTTCGTTAATATTAAAGCAGAACATTATAATACACGAGATCCATCTAGTATCCGAGAACATCAATAAAATAAAATACTATATGTCAGGACAGCATAATCTTCAGGACAGCACTACAAGGCCAAACTATCGACAAAAGCATCTTCTTTCATGGTAGGTTGGAATCAACAGAATCATCTTTACACCAAGGAAAATGGGCTCAGAAGCCCCCAAAACTTGTAGCAGGTGGCTGCAAAAAGGGTTCTGACAAAAGGAACAAAAGCTTCAAACACTACATACTATAGTTGCCACTCGATGGGATCAATCCCCATTTTCTCCAGAAGTTGGTTAGTGCGAGAGAAGTGCCTGCTCAGAAGAAACAAGATACTAAGTGAGAATGAAAAAAGTTTAGATTGATGAATGCAACATTGACCACGAGGAGTTCTAATACAGATTTGATATTGTGTAAGATATGAGTTTCCGTTCATTTCTCGAATCTTTGCCAAATCAACCAAAATATGGCTCAATGCATCAGTGGAATAGAACGTGAAACAGCTGTATCATGTCACCCAATTTGAGGACGAATAGTGGGAAGATCAGTGGAGGTGGACTGTAAAGGCCCATGTGACCTTAGAAGATACAGTAACAATATATACAATTTAAATCCTGGATTGATTCTGAAATGCTAAGTGCGTGCTTGGTTAAGCAGGCAAAAAGTGAAGATGTATTTAACACAATAAAGTCTAGATGAAAAATGAAATGGAAGAAAATGACAATGTTTTCTACACTTTATGCTGCCTGAGTATATATTCACTTTCCATTTACTCGACCAAACACAATGTTACAGCCTTCCAATTTAGAATTGCAGGCCCCATTTTAGAACATTACTCAGTGGTGTGTATATTTTTCCAGTTCAGAAGTTCTTCATAATAGCTTACGTGTGCCCTTATTCTTTAATAATCTTTAACCTCAATCATGAGTGTTGTTGATATATCTTATACCCAAAGTCACAAACAGAACAGTGGAAATTGAAGCAGAAACCTTTTTTATTTACTACACTGCCATATTGACACAGATTAAATCATAATTCAAAACCACCTTACCTACAGCCAAAGAAGCCTCGATTTGCAGACAAACCGGAAGGATGTGCAGCTGTAAGAATGTGATGCTTTGTTGCATCAATTAACCTGAGCATTCACCCAGGTACAAGCTCATCAGCAATTTTCACATAATTTATCTTCGAGGGAACAAAAGAAAATAATCCAATTTAGTTGAAGAAAACCATTTATGAAAGCAGCTTACAGTTTATAGATTTTATTTGCAAAACAACTTGCTTGTCACCCATTTCTCAAAAACAAAAATTTACTTTTGATATTTAATCTTTTCAGATCAAGCTGACTTCAGAAAAATATCAATTTGACTTTGCAAGTCCCGGTCACTGATTCCGTGTTAGGTTTCCAAAGCCCGTTATAGTGTTATATAATAAAAGTACCTAGATTTCTCCCGAGCAGAATTTCCCCACAAGAGAAAGACAACCCCTTCCTTCTTCAGTGAGATTGTCTTGATAACAGCATCAGTAAATTGTTCCCAGCCTTTCTTGGCATGAGAATTTGCTTGATGTTTCCTGACTGAATTCAAAAAGTAAAATACTATTTACAAATCCCCACTTCAGTACATGCATAAAACACTAATTCAACTAAGTCAACAACATAATTGATTGAACAATCACCAAAAAACCTGTGAGAACAGCATTTAGCAAGAGAACACCCTGAAATGAAATCAAAACCATGGTCATTGAATATGTATTTTAGAAACTACAATCAATGAGTAAAGTTAAGTTAGCTACCATGTTACAACATTTTTAGCGATAATGTAGAGGACAGCACACCACTATGTTACCACATTTGTCGGGATAACATTCAGGACACAATTTACCAAACTTCTCGAAACACAGCTTTATATTCACTATAATTAATTGACACCAATTCTGAGGTACAGTTTTAGTTATTGGAAGTCAGGTCCATGTTGACATAGTTTGAAACAAATGATGCTTTTCCATACAGCTTATAAAGAAAACACGGAACAAATTTGTAGTCCTGGCTATACTCCTAATCGTTGCAATACTTACCTGTACAGCCCATTTTTCTAGATTTCCATGAGGTGGAACTGAACAGCCAAGGTCTTCCTTAAGTTCCTTAAATATATTTACCAAACTGGAAGGTACTTTCACTCCCTCAGGCACCGAGAACGAAAGGCCCATTGCTTGACCAGGTCCATGATAAGGGTCCTAAAAATGAATAAATAAATTACAATACTCAAATAGTCATCACTTCAAGATTTAAAGCTACGTAAGGTTTAAGGCTCTACTACTTACCAAGAATACATAAGTAACAAGTTATGGTTCCTTGTAGAATTCCGACTATTAGGGCTCAACTACTTATAGGGATCACCAAAATTCAGACACCAGCATCATACCATTCAGAATTATTTGTCATTCTATTTCAAAATTCTTTCTTTTCATGCCCTACAAACACCATCATCCTTGTTTCTGTTGATTAGGATAATCCACTTTCCAAGAATTGACACCACAATGGTCCTCCTACTTTATATACTATTTAATCGGTCTATTCTTAATTAACGTGGAACCACATCACTCAACACTTATAAAATTCAAAAGCAATGAGATTAAGGGGGTGTTTGGATGGGATTTTTGGGAGGTAAAAATCACTTGTATCACCCCAAAAACAATCAGGATCTAAAAAAAAAACCGTTTTCAGCTATTTTTTTATTTAGAAGTTAAAGAGAGTAGTTCTTAAAGGAAAAAAAAGCATTAGTTTTCAGCTTTTTTCTTCAATTATATAATAAATAAATTTAAGTATCATAATCGGTTATTTTTTAACAAAAAAAAAATAGGAAACTAATGCACCTTAAATTAAACAGTAAAAAACTTCCCAATATTAAAAACAGAGAAGGAACAAAAATGGAAAAGCAGGAACCTGGCCAAGGATAACAGCCTTAACCCTATGAAAAGGGGTAGAGTTAAGCGCGTTGAAGATCAAGTGAGAAGGAGGATACACAGCATCGCTGTTGTTGCTGCCAATCTCGGCTTCGACAAACTTGGAGAGGCTGAGTGCGTAGGGCTTCTGGAGCTCTCCAGGCAGAGCTTCCAACCACGTCTCCTCCACCAGCACCTCCACCAGCTTCACAGCCCCTGCTGCAACAAACAACCACCAAAACGACAATGCGTTTCGATCGTAAACGACACTTAAACAGTTCTTCTACGCTATCAATAGAATGTGATAGTGACGACAGTGAGAATAAGAAGTAATACCTTTGGAAGTAGAGAGCCTATCGAGGCAGATTTTGAGGTTGCGCTTGGATTTGGCGAGGTGCTTGTTGAATTCGACGCGGGATTTCTGGTCGAGGGAGAGTGTGGTGGTGGAGGAGGCGGCATTGGCGCCATTGGAGATTGGAGAGGAAGTGGTAGTTGGCTTCAATCGCTTGGAAGGTGGTGGTTGGAAGAAGTCCATTAGGGTTTTCGAAGAACCCATTTCCCCCTTCGGAGATTGCAATTGCAATGAATGGCGGGTGGGGGACTCTCTCTGTGGCGGGAAAAGTACCGAGTAAAGCTGCTTTTTTGCTTTATATATGGCTGTCCACCCTGTGCCTGTCCGCTTCCTTCCTGCGATTAATTTTATATTTAAGTCAGTATATTTGAATTTAGAGTAAAATTGTTAATTTGAAATTTATAAAATTTTAAAAGTAAAATAAAAAAGGTTTTCAAAAATTTTACAAGAGTTTAATTTTTGTGCAGTTACTATATTCACACCGTATTCAATTATATATTAATATATCTATAAAAATAGTTAAGTTTTATATTATACACACTATTTAAAAATCCATACAAATGATTAAATGATAGTATAAAAAAATTTTAGACTGTAAGTGTATCAAAATTAAATTTATTTTAAAATGTCATTTAAAACATACTAAATCATAAAATAATGTTCTATAAAATATAGTAATTAAATTTTAGAAAAATTAATAACTTGATTTATTGTTAATTTAAAAAATTATAATCTCCAAAGAATTGTATGGATTTTTTTTTGTTTTGCATTTTTTGGTCAAACGATGCGATTAGAACTATATAACTTCAAATTGAGCTCAACTATGAATCGAAGCGAACCCAAAATGTGACAGAGTACCCTTCACCCTTTTCTATTCCCGAAACCCACTGGCTAAAGACCAAGGAAGAGTAGTTGACAGAGACTTGGAGTAATCACAAGGTAGCGTTGGCTAAATGTCTACGAGACAAAAATACGAAAACACTTTACAAACAAATCTGTTTGATAATAGGGATAGGAATAGGGGATAAAAAATTTTTTTATCTCTAAAACAGAAATACAAAAAAAATGTGTACCTTTAAAAAATAGGGGCGTAATACAAATATAGAAATTTAATATTTTCGATAACGTTCTTATACATATTTAATATTTCTTAAGGTGTCCTCAACAGGTGGTCAAGCGATGGTTTGTCAATTAACCAGCTGCAGTCTGAAGGAGGTATATAATGTCTTTTATTATATATTTATTATTTTGTCATTATATTTTAAAATAAAATATGAAGATAATTGTCATTTTTTATAATACACAATCAAATATAATATAGAAACAATATTTTCTATTTCTATATCTACTGTCTAGTGTCTCTGTCTCTACTATCCAGAGACAATTGGCAAACTCTATCCGAAAGATCAAGGATGAGCAACTAGAAAAATAGTATTTGATACTCGGAGAAACTACCAAGTACCAATTTGGGAGTAAAAGTAGATGTTGTTATCGAGAAGGGGTACAAAAGGAATAGTATACCATCCAACTCTACTAAACCACTGTAAAGCAATCTGATCCATGCCTTGTCTAAATTGTTTTTCGGCACAAGAGTACCGAACATATGTGTGCACCATCCCATTTCACTTTGCCTGAGATCTTACCCATCAATTTAATCTATGATCCTTTTAACTCTCCTTTTACTCCATACCAAATTCATCCTAGGTGTGTCATAGCATGACTTGTAGCACCAAACAACTTTACGCTATTCTTTATAATTTTATGATTAAGACAATCGATAATTAGAGTAATTTCGCAAGACATTGTCATACATGGTTACACACTGTCAAGTATAAGTTTGTCGAGCTTTATCTTTATCCGCTTCTTGCGTTACCTTAAATTCTCAACCATTCCTCCAGCATTGTAAATTACTGAAACACCAAGCACACGACAAAGACGAGAAATTCCAAACGAATAGAGAATAGAAATCAGTAAGGGCATTTAAAGAACGGAGTAATAACAACGCTTCTAGATAGCAACTACCGTAGATATCAGAGACATGGATCCACAAATTTCATCCAGAAATTAGCACCACACCACTGGTACTAAACAGGTTTGTGAATTCTTCGTGTATATATACCAAAAAGATTATTAAGTAACTTTCCATTTCATAGAAAACAATACATTAAAGCTTCTAAAATATTCTATTTTAAATTTAACCAAGCAGCATGGAATTCAGTGTTTTAATTGGTTTTAACAGTTTTGACAAGCACACAATAGTATTTTCTAGGTGTCCCCATGCTTTTATGCCAATTTGCTTCCATTAAAGTCCAAGAAAAGACTGTTTCCAAAGGCAAAATACTGGGTTCATGTAAAAACGATTGATTGTTCCTGTGGTGACAATTCATAATACCGTCTTAATTAAAAATAACCTTCGCTCTAATTAAAAAAGAACACCACTGAAGAAAAACAAAAAAGCAAGCCTAAATGGCTAAACCAACAAAAATATAACCAACATCTAGGACATCCTTTGAGCAGCTTCCTTTGCAAGAAGCCTTTCCTTTGCCTTGGTCTTGGCCTGGGATTTGGAACCCATGATACCACCACCCCACTTCTTTCTGTACTCATCATACTTGTCATTGAAGTTAGCCTGCAAAGAAACCAAGACACAATACAATCAGCCTTTGAACAGAACAAAAACATGTATAAAGCAGAATAAATTTAATTCAACACCACCTTGATAGCCTCCAGGACTCTGCTGAACTCCAATTTGTCTTCATTCTTAACAGATGTCAAGCACAAAACAGAGGCAGTTTTCTTATGCACAATCTGTAGCAAAACATATGGATTAAATCAGCCAAAAGCTCAGGGTTGTGAAGGATATCTGACCAAGTCATCCAACATGTAGAAAACACAATATCCAAACCAAACATACCGATCCCAAGCGTGCCTTTCCCTTAACAATGCAGTATGGAATTTCCATCTTCCTGCACAATGCCGGAAGCCACACAACCAATTCGATTGGGTCCACATCATGAGCAATCACAACAAGCTGAGCCTTAATCTGCTAGGAAAAAACAAATCACTAAACAATAAACAGATATAAGGAGGGAGGAACTGCAATATTCCAGTGTTAAATTGAAACACGACCTGCTCAATAAGGTAGGTAACATGGTTGAGACCATACTTCACAACAATAGGCTTCTTAGCTTCAACAGTTTTGCCCTCAGCCTCAGCCTGGGCTCTTTTCAAAAGCCGCTCCTTCTTCTCTGCCTTATCCTCAGGCCTGTACTTCAGTAGTATCTTGAAAAGGCTTGTAGCTACAGGTGAGATTAATGAAGAGGATCATAATTGTTATACAACTAATACAATCTAAATCATCAGAGCAACAAGATTATTTATTTAACAGGAAGAAATTATAAATGTTGCACATCAAAACCCAGCAGCGAACAACAATGCAAGTCCTAAGCTATTAGTCAAATCCAAAGAATATTAAGAACAAAATAACCAACACATGCCTTGAATCTACAATCACCACAATAACTACCAATAATGCATCACGAGAATGTCAACTCAAGCATAACTCAGGCCTCTCACTAACAACAAATTATATTGAACTAGTGAGCATGAATTAGAGATGAAAATTTCATAATCATGCCGAGAAAATGAAATGTTTCAAATGGAAATTGCTAGAGCAGCAAAATCATGGACTAAAAGCTCCATACTTCTGAAAATTGTTTTGACAAAAACATAGCAAAGCAACCATTATAATTATTAGGCCTAATCCAGTGCATAAAACCTCTCAGTATCTGCCTTAATAGCAATGATAAAATTTTCCAATAGCAATGATATCCAATCAAAGATTAAGCCAAATTTACAACAATAACCATGTAAGTGCATTGACACATCAAGAAATTTGTTTTAAATAAACAGCAAAAACGCAAAACAAGGCAAATAAAACGACATTTAAACAATTAATTAGTTACCGAGGTTCTTGTCAAGGGTTTTGGTGAATTGGTTCAAGCTGGTGGGACCTTCAACCTCTGCTTGAGGATCCTCTTCTTCCTCTGGATTTGAACGGTCTTCGGCCACTTCACGAATCGTGTCAGGTCTCTCTTCGGTGGCAATGCCCCTCCGATCCCGAACTGCTTCGGACGCTTCTCGAACAACGGATTCGTAACCTTCTCCTGAGACACACCAAATAAAAAAATCAACAATATAATTCAAATAAGAACAGTTCATCACCAAAAAAAAAAAGATGATAACAGAAATTGAAAAAAAGGGAGAATCTGAAATGAAAAATGGAAGAGTATCTTACGGCCTTCTTCTTTGCAGCTGGAACGGGAGCTTTTCCACCACGTTTGGGAGCCTAATCAACAAAAGGAAGACAAAGCAAAGAGTATATCAGTGATAGATCTGAGTTTCGTTGAATGAACAAGGAAGGCATAGAGAAACCCTAATCGTGTTGTGAGCGTATCTTTCTTCGTGAACTCACCATAGCAAGCTAGCTGCGTTGCAAGCTCTCTCTGATTCCGCGCCTCTGAGGGATGCAGCAAGGGAACTAAAACCCTAGTTGTGGTGGTATTTATAGGCCTAACAATGGTGGCCCAATACCAACTAGGCCCAAATTGTGGGACGTGGCCCAAAACTGACCCGGCCCGCGCCAATGCATGCCCATATGTTGGATGTGGTAATTCCTAAGTAACGAGCAAATCACAACTCACGACCAAAAATAAATAATGAGTATATAAGTTTGTGTTTAGTTTGTGAAAATATTTTTTATTTTTATTTTTTATTTTCATTTTCTGAGAAAAAAGTATTTTCAGATTTTCAAAATTTAGAAAATATATTTGATTTATAAAAATAAATTCTATTTTCAGAAAGTGAAATAAATGAAAATATATTTTATGTGTTTGTTTTCAAAATATAATTCTAGACCCAAATTTAAGATAATAAAATTATGGTTTAATTATACTGTAGATTCCTATAATTTTACTCAATTTCCAATTAGGTCCCTATAATTTAAAAGTTTGTAAATAGGTCCCTATTTTAAAAAAAAATTAATTAAATCTTTACTATTTTACAAAAACATTTTTAGCAATGCTATGGTGCATCTAATGAAATCAGGTATACCATAAAGCTCATCGATCTAAATCACTCAATGTATATAGAATAGAAATCTATGGCTAAAAATAGAATTTCTATCAATACACTCTTTTAATATAGTCTATACAAAAATTACATATTAAAATATATTTTTTTAAAATAAAACTCTTTTCCTCTCCCCTCCCCTCTTCTCTACCCTCAAGTATACCAAAACCCCCAAAACAAACAACAACAACATCGTCATCATCATGGCAAAGGTCCATGGCAAAGTTGGCGTTGGGGCATGACAACGAGGGAGGCACGAGCAATGGCAGGAGCGGTGGCGATCATGGCGCCAATACTCACCGTCGAAGCGGTTGAGGCTGCCAAAGTTGGCATGGCGGGCTTATCGCGGAAGTTCTCGTCGGGGCGGCGCTGTTGGTCGCGAAGGAGTTGTTGCTAGTGGTGGAGAGTGGGGTTGTAGATTGGGATTGGGCCTTGATAGGGAAGTGGGTGCTTGGCACCATCTCCACCTCCATAATTGCCACCACCACCATTATCACCAACATCAACCTAGAAACGACTTTGAAGTTGTCTATCTTAAAGACTGGTGTGAGACGCAAGTGCAAGCGGTGGTGGATGACGAGTTTATCACGACCCGAATCTAGGCACATGAGAAGTTCTATTCCATGTAAGCCTCATGACCTAAACTTTCTCTATATGCACGCTGATTATAAAATTATTCAAAACATATTTTTATTTTCTATATACAAATCACCTGTTTATTAGATCAAATTAGTCTATGGTGAAGTTTCATAATTCAAACTCTATAATTTGTGAATCATAATACCAAACATATATGTAATAAGGCTCTAATTTGAAATATCTATAAGCACTAAACTTTTCGATACAAACCAAAATAGTGTTACAATATGCAAAACATAAATATGCTCTATAGTTAAGAACCCTATTTGCATCTATACTTGAGCACTCTAGACAAAACTACAAATACTTCACCCAAGTAAAGCTCACGGCTAAAACTCTGCTCCTGGGAGGGTGGTGATGGAAAAATCTCAGTAGTTGTTCTCTCTGAAATAGGAGAAATAAGGGGTGAGTTTTGTGCAAAACTCATTGAGTGAATCCCACCTGTAACCCCCTTTCATGGGACATTAAAGAAGTAATGCATGAAATCATACTAACATCAATAATACTCGAAAGTCATACATAATCAAGTATACGTACATATTATATACATATATTCAAATCATCATTTCATAACTCAAAAATAGTTCCTTAATTTACTTTCATACCTGAAATCATATAAACTTATAGTGTAGTAGCTCCTAGAAAAACGGTAATATCTATTATGTCTGTTATTCATAGTCTAATATTTTCTCTTATTGTGGTTCGTAAAGGAATTTGGACACCTAAATAGGTTCCAATCTCGCTTTATTCTCTGAGATTACCCTCAGGCAACTTGTTACTAAGGTTAACGATCAGTCAGTAATTAATTTCTGTTTCTCTATAGCTCCTGTCTAAACTAGTCTATTCATAACTCAAGCAAATCTGAAACTTTAAGTTCTAAGTACTTCTGAAAGCTTTGAATCCCTGTAACTTTAAAGTTTGACCTTAGCATAACTGTGACTATGAAATCATACATGGTGATTTCAAGTCCACAGAATATATATCTACCAACTGTTCTAAGTCATATGAAGATTTGTGCTCTAAAATCCTTTTATGTTTGAATTTCTTGATTATTTCTCATCAACAGTACGAATGGATTGTATCATTTCGTATTGTACCTGACATAATCTGACAAAACTGACATGCCTATGAAGTCGATTCAAATAGGTTGTGTTTCCCCCTCCCAACATGATTTAACTTGACATGACCTTAGCCTGGAATGTATGCAAAAACAGAAGTCAACTCAAATCGACTTGTGTTATTTTGGAAAAATTTGAAGCGTAAGGAAATTGATTCGAATCGATTTCTATTAAGAAAAAAAAGATGACATATATATAACTAATTGAAAAATGAAGAAAGTGTGTAACATCTCTCTTTTTTCATTTTATTTGAGTAAGAAAACCAATAATTTGAGAATACAATGTGAATCTTAACTCATTCTAATATATTTATCAAAATTACATTGATTTGCATGTTCCTGTATGTTCTAATACTACGATTAACCAAAAGTTAAAAAAAAAAAAGATATCACTTTTCGATAATCAAATTATAAGTTGTCAACTATAAATCAAACAACAATGATATTCAAACATCCAACAATCTTAAACACATAAATATCTTACTCACAAAATATATGTGGCTCACCACTTATCTACACACAAAACACATAAAACCTATCACATATCTTTTCTCTTAACTTCTTCTCCCCATCACTTTTCTCATCAAAAAATGTTATTTGTACCTCATAATGTGTGAGACGTACAGACTCACATCTCATTCACCATTGAATATCTGTGACCTCATTCAAGTAAGGTCTATACTCAGCAAATGATAGATGAGATATAGTCGACGCGGTATAAGGACACATCTCACCCATGATAGATGTATACACCTAAATGCATGTTAGAAAAGCATTTCCCAAATCAAATACACCCTCAAAGGTAATACTACACTGCCAAAAGAACCATTGCCATTTTTCCCCTAAACAAGGATTGTTATTAGATAAAACAAAATAGTGTAATCCACTTAAAAATTAGCATGCATATCACATCGTTATAATAATATCTTGGGACAAATTTTTTTAGTTTCCAAAAAAATCATATAACTATAACATTTCCTAATGAAAATATTAAAGGCTCTTGTAAAAGAATTAAAAAAAGGGACCAGACATTAACTGAAGTTTGAAAAACTTTTTATTATTTTAGTACTGTGTCCTAGGACCATTTAACAGTAAAACAAAAAGAATTTAATTTACATATCTGTTAGCATAAAAAGATTTTATACATCAACAAAAATATTTGACTCAACCATTTCATATCTTAAAACTCTTACAAATAAAAACATATAATTAAATGGCAATACAAAATTCTTACACTAACAAAACATCAAGATTAATCTCAAACAATTAAATATAGGTTAAAAAAAAAAGTTAAAAATAAGTTCAATTGTCAGTAATTTCAAAACCCAATAATCATCACCAAATAAATCGAATGATAAGTATTTCTTTTAATAATAACTTTTTTAAATATAAACACTTCTTAAACATTGTATCCGAACATAAAATAGCTTTCTTAAGCAAAATTTTTTAAAAGTCGATTCTTATATAATGGCCAGAGTTTGTTGTATCTTAGAAAACTTTTTTCCTTTTCAAAACCCTTAGAAGCAATTTTTGGCAAGTGAAAGACACCTGCAAGTACTTGCAGCAGCCGGTTAATGAAAATAGAAAGGAATAAAATATAAACTGAAGCTAAACATGTTGAACTGGTACTGCAAAACAATTGCCAAAATCGATAACTAATTCACACGGCCAACTTCCTGCACTAATAAGGAAGTACAGAAATCCTATCACCAAATTCATGCGGGATTTAATATACATATAAATCGCTAGAGTCAAGAATGGGTCATAACCAGCCTCTGGCCCCATATTATCACCAAAATGAAAGAGTTGAGGGTTCATAACATGAAAGCTCATAAAAACTGAGCAAGGAATTTATATCTGTCAAGCATCTTCACATATTGTTCTTAAATTTAAGGAGAGATAGCTACTTAACAACAGATTAAGTTTCTGCTGTTTGAAACAACAGAGCCACTCAGTCATCTCCAAATTGCTATGACGTTTCTTCCACTCCCCATTCTCAACACAGCTTGTATGCAAACCCTGTTGTAGGGCAAAAGAGCAACCATTCAAACACTAAATGTATAATTTACAAAAAGAGAGTAACGATTTTTATTTTTTTGGGTTGCCTCCTAGTCAAACAAGATTCGAAAGATATTATTATGGCTATTGCCTGACTATAAGAAAAGCATGCATATGCAATTGAAAAACATAATGAAAAAGGAAAGAAAAAGATATCCCAGCCAAATCAAAGATGAAAGCTTAAAATGAAAGGTGCAGAAGATATTTGATAAATCAAAAGCCCTTATTTTTTCTTTAGTTCATCCAAATAAGTTATGGCCTTAGCCAATCTTTTGAAGAATTTTTTTTTTTATCCAGCAAGATTCAATTTTCATCTGCCAATTCCACAAGTTACCTGCTTAGAAAAAGAGCATGAAATTATCTTGTATGCCCTCTATCCCATTTAAAGGACACAGATGATAGTTTCCTTGCGTGTCCCAAAAGTTGTTTCCAAACACTTGTTAAAAAAAAAAGAAAGTTATAAAATGCATAAGACAGATGAAGCAAATTATTATCTGATTTTCTTTCTCTACTTCCCCTATTTCCTAACACCGATTGATATCTCCAACACCTTTTCTTTTTATAGTATCTAATACCTCATTTTCTCTTTATACATGATGAAATTTACATACAAAAGTATCTATTTCCATTTTTCCAGCATGAAAAAAAAAATGGCAAAACAAATTAAATGCACAAAAAGGCTCACCACTATAAGTAATGGTGACGTTTCTAAACTACTACTCATTTCATCTATGTGACACTAAGAAAGCACTTTAGCAAACATGTATAACTGTCACTGAATCTGGTCATACCTTCAGCTAGTTGATGGTAGAAACACCCTTATAAGCTCTTTTGAAGTAACCTTTTTTCTACAGGTAGGGCATCTACCCTGAGCACTTATTGCACCCTTGATGCAAATCTTGCAAAAGATATGACCACACCTTGTCGACATTTCTTCTGTCAAAGGACCCATACATATTGGACAATTGAAGACAGGCTCCTTTGGAGGTTCAGGTGGCTTTGGAACGGTTTCCTTCTGCAAAAGTAAAATCCAAGTCAATGCAGAAATTTGAACACCAGTAAACCTTCTCAGTCATCTTTAAGTTCTTTATTTGTCCGATGTAAAGGTAATTATCAATAACTGATCAAACTTACAATACAAAGGCTAGAATAGAACTCAAAGGATTAGGCTGAAAAGATATAGTACTTAGAAAACATATGATTTCATGCATTGCACTGCAGAAGGGTTAATCTAAACAAACATGACCAGTGACAACTTTTACGACAAGGTAACATGTAACAACAACTATTTAGTACAAGGTGAGAGCTGAAAAATTAATGGCCTATTTGGTTTCTGTATTCATTTCATGTTGTCATATTAGTTTCCTGTTTTTCAAGATTTTAGGAAGGAATTAGTGAAAGCAAAAAACTAGATTTTATTGTTTTTAATTGTTTTCACTGTTTCCTTCACAAAATCCTGAAAGCAAGAAGAAACTGAAACCAAACAGACCCTTATTATCACATATCTGACTGCTAATTTATTCAGAAAGAAGGACAAGAAAGAACAGAACATAAAGGATGCCTCATCGCAAAGGATTTTTTTTTACCGTAGAACTGGTACCGCCTTCCAAGTTAATGTAAAAATCACAATTAATGATTGTCTGGCTTGAGGACTCCCTTCTTCGTTTGCGATTATTGTTGGTTACCCTAGTCTGATCTTCTACAATAATCATGAAAAACGGAGAAGTCAATCACCATCACAATCAATAATAAGAAAAACCAAATAAAGAATAGAAAACTTCATTTGAAATATAATACCTACACAAAGCCCCCTCCCAATGCATTTTGGGGAGCCAATAAACTTTCATCCAACAGACCATAGAAACTGAATGAACAAGATATTCAGCATGATATTGTATGCCCACATTTTTTTCTATAAAAGGGATAAGATACTGAAATCCAGAGTTTAAATTCACTATTAATAGCTTCTGCAACTTCTAAACCCTCATTGCATCTCTAGCTGTGTGAAGTCTATTAAATTAGATCGTGGTGGTCACCGGCCCTGCCCAGTTTTAAATTTGATTACAATTATATGGCTTAAACTAAAAGACATTCAATTGTGGGTAACGAGTTCAGTATAAGGTTGTTTCAACCTGATACCAAAACCAACTAGTACTGTCTTAAGTCAGGTTTTCCAATTTTAACTGGATGGCCCAGCACAACCCCTTTCTCCTAACTGGATTGGGTCAATTTTTCATGTCATTGAGTGAAAGCAACCTCATATGAACATTCCTAATAATTTTCACAAAAATTAAAGGGAAGTTTAGACAGCCAAATTGGCAACAGTTAATATTAGAATAAACAGAGGTATATCAAATGAAAGCATACAAAATGATCCCTGACCATTCAGAAAAGAGAACAAGGACCAATTGCGTGATGCAGTATGTAATGATGTTAGTAATATCCATATGAGAGCAACTGCTAAAGAAGGGACATAGTATAGAGCACGTTTCACCAGCACTCATTGTTTTGGAGAATACTTGTCATTACCCTTTAGACAGTGAGCCTTAACGCAAAGGCAAGGTTGGCGCCTTGTGACTTAAGGTTCAAATTCTGGACATAGCCTCTTTGCTTGGGGCTGGGGGCTAAGGTAGCAAAATGCGTACATCCACAATTCCTTGACCTCACCAGGTGGGACCTCATGCACTAAGTGGCCCTTTTACCGGTCAATACCCCGTAATAAATAGTGTCAAACTAACTTGAAATAAAACACGTTATTGTTGTATTTACAATTGAACATTTCAATCATATGGGTTGACCATAAATTGCTAAGGATACTGATACCCTTTAAGTGTATCAGTATACCATCCAACACCCACAAAGCTTACAAGACAATAGTCCTTGCAATCTATATTGAATTGATACCATGACCAGGACTACCTGGTGAATGAAAAACATATTAAATGTGGAGTAAAGAAATAACATGTTACCTAAATCCACATCAACTATAGTCCTCCCACGATTTCTTCTTGCATTGTTTTTGGCCTAGGATGAAAGACAAATAAACAAAATAAGATTGATTTCAAACAAAGAGTTATAGGGAAGAGTGAAAGAAATATAGAAACAACGAATATGGAAAAAGGGAGGATAAACCTCAGCAAAAGCTCTTGGGCTAGATTCAACAACATCATCATCAATGGCCTCCACATCAATTGTTGCAGGCTGTACCCCCTGCAGCATCTGCACGGCCTGCTGTGGTTGGACAGCTTGAACTTGTTGTTGAGGCCCCACCTGAGTTGAAGGTCCTTCCTGCTCCCGATTCTCACCACCTGGCTCATGGTTAAGGTCAAAGTCCAAAACTGTCTTCCTCCGCCGATAACTTCTGATAGCAGCCCCCCTGCCTGACCGAGAGCTCATCTTGATACAATATTCTCCTATGCAACTTGAATCCTACAAAGCCCAATAACATAACAAATTAGAATACTACTCCTCACAAAAGTGGCTATTAGAGACAAGTCTAGGCATCTAAAAGAAGCAAAGTTTGTAGTTAGAAGATAAGAATAAGGGAAAAAAATACACCTATATCTCGAAAGAGTTTTATAGTGTACAAACACAAACATACAATGATACCATAGCAGACAAAAACAAAAATTGAATATGAATCTCAGTGATGCCTACAAAAGCCAACAGAGCAGAGCACAAGAAGTCTGCAGAAACCGAAAGAAGCTCAAGCTAGCAAATACAAGGAGTTCGATCAACTGAACCTAAGTTCCAAAAACCAATTACCTTACACATAATCATGAAACCAAGTTCCAATATGTACAATTCAGCAGGAAAAGATTAAAAAAATAAAAATAAATAAAAAATAAAAAAACAATCGACCGAATCGTTGTTGCAGAGTGGGTACAGACAGATTGAAAAGGAACCGGCACGCAGAGTGATAATAATAACAATAATAATAGTCAGGTTATAATTGAAGACAGAATAGACATTAAACCGATGCAAACGAACTGAATGAACACGTAATCAACAACGAAACAGTGCACGGGTTTGTGTTAACGATCGAATGAATTGATCGGAAAACCCTACGATAAGCAGTTGCAAGAGACAAGGGAACTTACCGGCGACGGAATCGCGGTGCAGAGAGAGAGAGAGAGAGAGAGAGGTGCCCTAACGGAATGAGAGAGAGAGAGAGAGAGAGAGAGAGAGAGAGAGAGAGAGAGAGGGTTTTATTAGGGTTGGGGACTGAAGAGGGGAAGAATTGAATGAAGGGAGGGGGGATAGGCCTCGCCCTCTTAAGAACGAAAACAAAGGGAAAGGCGGAGGAAGGGGGAAACGCAACAAAAACAAAAGGGCAACTGTTGCGAACGGAAAAGAGAGGAGGAGGACTCAGTGTTACGGCGTTGAAACGAGAACGGGTGTTCAGTTTGACGTGGCGCTCCCTCATCGGTGCTACCCACGTATGCCCCTACGCCACCCTCGCCTAGTGAGTGCCAACTTCAATATTTCGAAACTTCACTTGCCTTTTTCTTTTTTTATTTTAATTTTTTTAATAAATTACAGTCCATGAGGTTGGTGAAAATATAACTCACATTCTCTTTATTTATTAACATTTATACCTCTCTCCTTGTCAAATTTTAAGTATTTATATTAGGTTTAACTCATTCATATAACACTGATAATAAACT
This sequence comes from Dalbergia oliveri, assembly GCA_030441495.1. Lineage (NCBI taxonomy): Eukaryota > Viridiplantae > Streptophyta > Magnoliopsida > Fabales > Fabaceae > Dalbergia > Dalbergia oliveri. Next base: position 337,394 of record JAMLFY010000011.1, read on the forward strand.
TAAAAGAATGATATTTTTATGATATTAACTATTTTTAATTAATAAAATTATAAAAAATACCTTTATCCTCTATTTAAGTATTTAAGTTTAAAAATATTTTTATAATTTTATTAATTAAAAATAGTTAATATCATAAAAATATTATTTTTTAAAAATTTATTATTAGTGTTATGTGAATAAGAAGTAAAACCTAATATAAATATTTAAAATTTGACAAATAAAGGTGTGTGAATATTAGATGGATAAATAGAGAAATGTGACTTTATTTACACAAACCTTAAAAGGTGAATATAATTTAACTTTTTTTTTTTTTTCAAAGCCACGCCGTTCCTTTTCCAATGTAGATTCTTGTTTTTTTGGTTGGGGATCCTCCTTTTTGTACGTAGAAAAATTGAAATGAAAATTGATGATTGAAATGATTAATTGAATTGACAACTGTTTCATTATTTTAATTTCACCGTATAAAATTTTTTACAGCATTAATCAATTATATATTATTGTATTGATCAAAATTAAACTTATAAAATAATAAATTATTTAAATCAGAATAAAATACGAATAGAAAAGTAAAAGAATATAAATTTAACAAGACTTTGTATTCGTTAGAGTTAAAAATACACCAAAAGTAAACTCTTGAAATATTTATTGATTCAAAAATGTCGCTCAATTCATTTAGAAGATAGAAACATTGTAAAGCGTTCATCTAATCATATTTATGTAGTTCTTGTGATTTTAAATTGCTATTAATTGAGCTTTTAATTGGGTTTTACACAATGTAATAAAACTATGTAAACCGTCATTTTCATCTAGATCATTTTTTTTGGGTCAGTTTTTTTTTTTTTTTTGTTAAATGATGTCATTTTTAAAATCTTAAAAAAAATCCCATTTGACTTATAGAAAAATACAATAACTTTGTTTGTATTGTCATGATTTGTGAGTTTATGATATAAACTCTTTCCTTATGTAATTATGTTTAACTTCAATTGTGATTCGTGATTATGAAATGTGAACAATATTTAGAAATTTATGTTATTTATTTATATTTTTATATTTAGACCTTTAAAGAGTGTCAAGTTATTAATTAATTGTCATTTTATTGAATTTTATTCAAACTTTTATATATTTTTATATATTTTTGTATAAATGGGTTTTTTTCCATAACTATGGTTTTACACTTTTACTTCCTACGTGTATAACCCACAATTGATAACACGCAAAATAGCGTCCCCGTTACTGTGTATTAAAAATGCAGAACTGCATAGAACTGATACCAAGTCAATATCGAGTGATGACAATCAAAACTCAAAAACAACACACATTGATGACACACAATTTGTCAGCTTCGAGAGCTTATTCTGGTCCTTTGGCATACCTGGTGCTTGTGCTCTTTGTCAAGTGGTTTCTGATCCTCCTCCAGATACTTACTTTCTATTCAAAAGACAACAAATTAAAGACACAAAATTGGCTGACTAAACATTAGTGGTTCAAACTGATTTTGAACATTCCCAAACATAAATTTTATATCTGGTAGTTACTAAACGCATGAATATCATCATAGGTTCCACAAAAGCTCCATGCCAAGTAAAAATGGGCGTTCATCAGATGACATGATCTTAATCCCCATATTAAAAGGGTTTGCTTCAAAGCAATTGGAATCGTTGCACAAAAAGCCAACACAAGCTCACAAAATACATCAGAATGCACTCTTGCCACTGATTTCAATATCGATGCCTACTCCGGTCCCGATCTCGCCCATAATCTCTATCACGATCGTCATAATCCCAGTCGCGATCTCTTCCCCTGTCCCTCTCTCTGTTCCGACTGCTCACTCTCTCTTTTTCACTTCGCTCCCTGCTCCTGCTCTCCCCGTCGCTACGATCTCTTCCTCTGTCTCTACTTCTTTCTCTAGCATCCCTGTCAATCCCTGCCATAGGTATTTACAGAGTAATTTGGTTAAGGCGGGTCTAACCAATTCATAATTTCATACAAACTAGTCAATGATCACAAGTCAGTGTGTCATGGCAGCCTGTGTAGTTATCTTTTGGTGAATTGAATATTTGTTGCCATAACTTGAAACTAAGACCTTTACTAACAAAGAGCTAACCACGAGAGCTAAATAAACACGGCCATATTCTATATAGCATTTAAACGTATAGAATACCCAAAAACTAATAACCAGTTCGGTTTAGCTTTATGCAGGATTTTGGAAGTGCAGAGTCCGACATCAACCAGTCCACATATAAATACACCATGACAACTCTATCCAGGATTTGAAAGTAAAATCAGACAATCTACAGTTGACACACAGCCTATGGAGCAAGAGTGCTAAAATGGAAAACCGAAAATGAAATAACAACATCAAAATAAGAAACATGTAACCATGATTCTCAAGACAGTATGAATGTAATTGAAATGATAGTTCTAATAGGCCCATAAGGAATATTCAAAAATGTAATAGCGCTAGGGAACTTGTGTCAAAAATGTGATGAAGAAAAGGAAATTGTGGGTGGTCAAGAACCTAGTAATAAATATAAATATAAAGGCTCAAATACATTTTTAATCCTTATGAATATCAGTCATTTTGGTTTTAGTCCCTCTAATTTTTTTTTCTTTTATAAATTAGCTTGTGGTCCCTCTTTTTTTGACATTTTGGTTTTGATCCCTACTATGTTAGCGACTTAGCATAGTGGTTACATAGTGATATTCATAAAGACCAATAGAAGATACTTAAAGGATTTATAAAGACTAAAAACAAAATTTTCAATATTTGTAAGTACTAAGTGCATATTCTTAAATATTTGCAAATGTAAATATTTTCAGGGATCAAATTTGGAACAACTGAGACCAACACGTTGGAGAAAAGGGATCAAAATCCATAAAAGAATTTTAAAAGGACCAAAAGCAAAACAACCTATATTTATAGGGACCAAAAACATATTTAAACCAAAACTTGAAATACAAATTTGAGATTGGCCAGCTTAGGAAGCACTCATGCAGCTCCAGCTTGGTCTGCAAGAAATTCATGGAGAATAAACCAGGCTGGATATGCAACAATACCTAGATCCTCGACTTCCCACCCAGCACGCCCTGAACCAGGAAGCACTCGTGCAGCTTCAGCTTGCTGTGTTTTGGCACGGAATTTCTTCTTCAGATTTCCAAATTCATCATACAACTCCCCATCATCCTGACAGCAAACAAGCAGATTATAAAACCAGGGTATCACATATGACATGTACCATTTGACTTTTAATCAATCTTACTTCAGCCTCCCGCCTACGACGTTTAGTTTCCTCTATTTCCTCTTCATCAAGCTCTTTGTAGCCTCCACCTCGCCCTCCTCTAATTGGTTAGAAAGTACAACCCTAAGTTAGCAAATCATTTCAACAAAATTTTCATAACAAATTATTTGAAATGGATTGAATAAGGCAGACACTAAATTGAAATTATACATACGAAGAATGAAAGGAAGAATTATGACTGGGAAATCTGACAATTTCAAATTTGGAATCAAAAGCATTTAACACAGATCCTGAATTAGGTCAATTTTTCCAATAACTGGAAATTTATGAAATTCTCCCAGTCTCTGAGAAATAAATAGTTAACAGCATTACCCAGAGAAAACAAAGCAGAAAACTTTACACAGGAGATTTGAGGAAACAGACCCTACACACATTCTTCCCAAGCACACAAAGGGACAATGACCATGAAAAGGCTTTGCTGACAGTTGATTGCAACAAACTGCCTTATGTTGTGCAATAATAGTGAAAAACATCTTCATTACTGTTTTTAAAATTTCTATTTCAAAAACATACTGGTAACTTGGGGTCCTATAAAGAGGAAATAAGCACAATGCTATTATCCAATTTCCCCAGGCATATCAAATTGTTAAATGAGATTTTGAAACAAATAATAAACGCAATCCCTCTAAAAATAAATTTCTTAATTCATAGTGGATTGGCATATTAAGAGATAAATCACATTTAGTGCACATTGCATGATAAATGTCATTTCAAAATTATGTTTCATGGACCACGTGTGCAGCAGCATGTATTTAAATAAAGGATATTCCTTTAGTAACCATGATAATTTTAAGGGTATCAACTAAGAAGCACGGATACTCCAAAACTTTGCCGCACCCGTGCGGACACTTTTGCGACACCGACACTTTGATGATACTCGGACACCTATATCCTAATCATATCGTATCATATATTTTGTAAAAATCGCCGTGTCCCTATCCGTGTCGCATGTATTCGTATCACGTGTTGTATCGGTGCTTCCTTGGGTATCAATACCCACCGTCGATAAGCGGCTACTATCTAATCATGAACCCCATTGCTTTCAAATATATATTTTTTTCATATTGTTAAATTTTTACAAAATTGTATGTGTGGCTTCATCTCAAGTGTTAATTCTTACAAGGTACAGGTACCATTAAATAAATTGACGGCACCGGAGAAATTTCCTTAAATAAATTCAACTTTCAAAACGATAAAAACATTTCACTTATACCTGGATCAGGGGTGCCACTACTAGCTCGTATAAGGCATAAAAAGAATCAAATGCAATACCTTACACCACCCTCGTTATGACCAGGCTTATTTGTATTGCAAATATTGCACTTAGTCCTCTTTGCCCAATTGATATTACCACACCTAAGAGAAAAGGATCACAAGAAAGAGAAATCATTACTTAGAATTATCATTGTAAAAAAACTGCATAAACCACATCAGCATGTAAAGAATAACATGAGACATGTAGAATGAAAAAATTCAGTCAATAACAAAACAATACATGATGACATATATGACCATAAATCATAGCCAACTTGCACAAATCAAGTCCCAAGAGTTAGCAATGTTGCAACATATTATAATAGCAGATGGAATCAAAATGCATTGAAAATGTAGATAAACTGCCACAAGGACATATAAGAGAGAAGGAGAGCTCCTGCAGGGCCACATAACTAAAAAACAGCAAATGATAACAAAACAGTCAAAGCAGTTAGCAGTGGTTATCTAAATGGTCAGTCAAATAAAACCCAGGCCTTTGTTCTAGTCTATCATCCTATTACTAACAGCCCCTTAACTATCAATTATCCATCAGCTGTGACAGAATCAACCAACCACGAGAATTTGGAAAGGCCACCAGATTTACATTAAATCACATGAAGTTGCCAGTGGTTATCTCAATGGTTATTGTCAAATAAAACCCCAGGCCATTGATCTAATCTATCATCCTATTACCAATAGCCCCTTAACTATCAAATTATACATCATTTGTGACAGAACCAACTGACCTAGAGAATTTGGAAAGGCCACCAGATTTACATTCAATCACATGATTGTTGCTACCTAGAAAATTCACATACAACTTGAATAGCTCAGGCTATTCAAGATGGGGTGCTATAGACTAGGTTGGAATATGCCAAAAGTGATAGGTAAGGCCAAATGAAATGCATTTGGCATGCTGCATAATGCAGTGTGTTCATTTTCCCATTAAAATTGGCCAGCCTTATGCAGGAAATCGTACAACGAGCAAAAGCAGTTGTAATGAATTGACATCAATTAGACATGAAGCAGTAACTCCTGCCTGAGCCATTTTTATGTACACGTATAGGTCATGTATCATACACATAAAGCATACATCTCACCATCGTAATCAATTTCACATGTTTAAACATTGCTAGTATAAAACAAGCAGGTAATCCAATTGATGTAATTGAGCAACATGTTTTCGCTTATAATGAAATTCTATATGCAATCACCCATACTGAAATTTGAATGCAACAGTTTTAAATGAAAACTGATTATAAAGAAATCAGATCCAGTAGAAAAAAGAACACAAGGACAATGTCTACATAATCATACATTGGACAAGGCCAATCATTAGGACCAAAGAGTCCTCCACCAGCTGGGCGGCCAATACCCGCTGCATCTTGTGCAGCGCGTCCCTTGCCACGGCCACCAGCCCCTGCAACACCAGCAGCACCAGCTGGACGAGCACTTCCACAAAGATTACATGCACCACGAAAAGCAAAATTCATATTGGAGCAACTGCAATGAGAAGAAACAAAATGTTATTCTATCTATATCCAATCATCTAAGAAAGAAAACATTGTGTAAAAGAGCAAGTAAGAGCTGCTCACCAATATCATATCACAGACCTGGTATTTGGACACAACCAATCGCCCTCTTGTTGCCATGCTTTGCCTGAAGAATCATTTTGACCTCTACCTCTTCCATTACCCCCATTAACATCCCTAGTAGTTTCCTCTAGTCCCCCAACATTACCAGTAACAGCCGGTTCTGCCACTGGATTATATGCCTGTTCATCCTTGTTCTTTGACTCTGCTATATGAACTCCAATTGTATTACCATGAAAATCTTTGTTGTTAAACCATTCAACAGCAGCTGCAGCAGCATGTGGATCCTCATACGTTACAGTAGCATCTCCCTTTGGTTCATTAGTCTCTTTGTGTCGATATAACCATATTTTTGGTCTCCCAGATCGTTTATCTTTCTGCAGAAAACAAAATGTAAATTAAATTGGACTAATGGTTCATTAGAAATTGAACATTCTAATTCATTAGAAAGAGAATGTGATGTAGAGAATAAAGAGGTGAGAGAAATGCAACAAACATCAAATCCATCATTCATTCAAAATTCCAAACTATCGTTCATTTTAGACATACCCCAAATAAACCCTGCTTTGCACAGATAAAAAAACAACATCTTGGTTCAAATAATCACAACTTACATCCAAACCCAATGTAAGATCAAACCTAAAAAAAGAGTTTAATTTCTATACACTAACACTGTCAACCAATAGAATTTCAAGAAAGTGCAAAATTATCCTAAATAACCACCCACTATAATAACTATCCACCATAATTTGGCATCTTCTTGAATTTCTATTGGTTGAGAGTTTAAAATAATTGTACACAATTAAACCCATAAAAAAAAAACCCCAAATAACATATTTCTGATATTTCTTAAAAAAATAATAATAATAACGTAATCCAGACAATAAGATAGCATCAATTTTGAAGTGTAGCTGCAGAGAGTCCTCCTCCTCCATACCTTGATTAAACCAATGGTGCCAAAATACTCAGCCAGCATATTTTCATCAGTCCCAAAAGGCAAGTTGCAGACATAGACAGACCCGTTCGAGGGAGCAATCTTCCCATGATGGCTTGCCATTGGGGTCTCAATTTCATGAAACAGGAACCAACAATAAACCACCACAGATACCTCTGAAAGAGAAGAAAAGAAAAAAGCATAATCAAATAGCACTAAACAAGCTTCAACACTTGAAAATCGCAGAGTGTACAAGTCCATACTATCATAATCGAAGTGCATCAATTGAAAATTAAAAAATTAAGAGGAAAAAAAAAAGGCTATAAAAGTAACCGCTCAATGGCGGAACAATGATTTTGTGAGATAAAACGACGAGTCAGTCTAGCGTTTTGGTTTCAAGGAATGAGATTATTATTATTATTATGAAGTGAGAAAAAGGAGAAGAAAAGAGAAAAGGGGAAATGAAATGTGAGGAGTTACGCGGAATCGGAGGGAGAGGTGTCGATTGAAGCAGAAAGGAGTTTGAGGGCAGAGGAAAACGAAATAGATCTGTGAGTTTTGTGAGGGTGTTGATGTCCTTCTCTTCCGTGCTTGCAGCCACAGTGTTGTTCCCCCACTCCTCCTCCAATGCTAATCCTTCGTTCCTTCCTTGTTTTTCCTTTTTCCTCTTCTTACTCTGATTTTTCCTTCGTTTCGTTCCTTTTCCACGTTACTTCTTTATTATTTTTCATTTTTTTTATTTATTTTTTCGTCTTCTGTGTTTTCGGACTTGCACTCCGCCCATCGATTGGTTTCATTATTGGACGAGATTGGGCTTTCTAACATGAAAATGGGCTTGACCAGAAATAAAAATTGAAAATGGGCAAATTTTTCTGACTTCCATTAAATTTCATATAATTCATCCAGATTTCCCTTTATTTTTTCGCCCAACACTGACCTCCATGTGTTAACAGAAGACAAAGATTGTTAACAAGGATAGTAATTCTTCCAATTTACCCTTGTTTTCTTACACCAGCCTTGGTCTAATTTCACAAAACCTAGGCGGAGGCAAGTGTAATTTGTGCTATGAAAAATGATTTCCAATAGGTCAGATAAGAAGAAAAATACTAGGTGTCCAGAAGAAAAAGAAAATATTTGTTCTTCTCTTTTATTAATTGAAATATAAGTTTTGTGAGTTATTATTGTCTCTCATTTCCTCTACATTTTTAATGCATTAGTTTATATGTTAATTAATAAATGGAGTAGAGTAAAGGTTTTGTCTTGTTAAGAGTGCATAAAAATTTCTCAGATAAGAATTCCTATTCACTTACTTCCATGTTTTTCACCCAAAAAAATTATTTTTTGTATATTTAGATAATTTTGTTAAAGGTTTAATTATTCTGGAAGTCCTTATAATTTTACTCAATTTCTTAATCAAATTTTATAATTAAGTCCCTATAGTTTATCAAAATTTTTAATTAAATCCTTATAGTTTAACAAGTTGTGATCAAGTCTCTATAATATATAAAAATTTTCAATTAAATTCCTATAACTTAAAAATTTTGTAATAAAATCCCTATAATTTTATACATTATAGGGACTTGATTGAGAATTCTTGTGCAATATAGAGAATTGATTGAAAGTCTTTGTACAATATTAGGACTTGATTATAAATTTTTTAACTATGTGGATCTACTTAAAAACTTTTGTATAGTATAAAGGCTGGATTACAAACTTTTAACCTATAAAGGCCTAATTAAAAATTAAATAAAACTATACAAAACTTTAAAGTAATTAAGCCTTTTCAAAAAGATAAAAAATTAAAAATCAAATTTTTTATTTTTATTTTTATTTTTTAGAAGCTAAAAACAGTAGGTTTTAAAGAAAATCAATTTTTAATTTTTTAATTATATATCAAATTTAAATTCCATAATTATTTTAAAAAATTCTAAAACAAATGCACCTTAATTTTTAAATGTCGTTAATGTAAAGAAGTTTCAAATGAAACTTAGGCCCAAACAATCTGATTCTCCAATTAAATGGTTATAAGTAGTTTTTTTAAGGATTTAATTGGATTACATTGATAATGTAAAAAAGTTTTACATATTTATCCAATTATATAATAACACGTCTATAAATATTGTTGTTTTTTACTCTACTACTTAAAAAGTCATATAAAATAAGATCTTTGATTAATTGTCGTGTAAATTTTTTTTACCTTACTAATTAGTGCATTAAAATTAAACTCTTTTTAAATCCAACTCAACAACATTCTTGAGGGAGTTAAGTTACAAACTATTCTTATTTTTTTATTCAAACTTATATATGCAGAATTATGGTGACAATTGAGGGGTTGGGTAATCACGAAGTATGGCGTAGTAGTATCTTTGTCCTTTAATCATGTGACTGGGGTTTTGATTCTCAAACATATTTCGTGGTCAACTGCTTGCCTCTTTGTGAGAGCTTCCACGGCGAAAGAATTAGTCACTGCCTGAGGGTGGATGCCTTGATTTCAATAAAAAAAAAAAAATGAGTGGTTAGGCAATTTGTTTTTTTTTTTAACAAAATTTTATTCCAACCCCCAAAATTGTGTCAATTGGTACACTCGCTCATTATTATTGAATGTGATGAAAATCTCCATTATTTCCACTTATCCATCACAATAAATGATAATAGAGTGAGTGGTTCATTGGACACCTACTTTTAGGTATTAGAATATTGTTCTTTTTCCTATCAACATATCAAAGTAAAATTGATAAGAAGGAAACTAGTGTCAAAACAAGGTTGATTTCAAGTGAAAAGAATTAGTATTGCATGAATTTTATTTTTAAATTGGGTTAACCTATCTCTAACTAGATCATTTAAAGTTTAATGCACCATAGATATTGATAAGGAAAATGATGTACACTACGAAGTGATTGTCTATGAAATGAGTGAGTTATGTGTTACCAATAAGAAACCTCCTTTTTTGTATAAGACTCTGATTTGTAGAGCTCTTACCCCTCCAAAATTATAACTACATTGTACCTGTACCATTTGTACTAAAATTTTGAGCTATATAGTAGCTCTACTTTGATAAATTAGACAAAACAACTCCACTATTTGCCATCCATCCATTATTGATAAATAAAAATAGTTTTTGAAAATGAAATTACTATTAAAGACTATTGTCCCCTCTCCCTTTTTTTGGGGTATTGTTGAGTGGCTAAAGCTCCTAACCCTAAACTAGTTGGGAAGTAAGTCGAGCTAAGTGGACTTGGACAACAATTAGACTATCCTGATTAACATTGAGTTCACTCAAACTCGGGTTCATTAACAAGTCTAAAATTTAAGCTTAGCTCATTGAAAACTCATTGAGCACAAAGGCAAACAAGCTCGTGAGATGGCTCGATTTAAATATGGATTGTGTATTTGGGCTTAATAATGATAATATTTGAAAATAGCTTATAGTGTGTTTAGTTTGGCGTTCAGAAGTCTAAACTCATGTTAAAAAACATTGAACGTTGAGATTTTATGTTTAGGTGTTTTCTAACTCATGGTAGATCAATGTGTTTCTTGCTTTGAAATATCCAATTCACCCAAAGCAGCATTTTGTTGCTTTTGAGTTGCATTTTAAATTGCACAAATTTCAAATCTTGACTTGATTTTTTATTTGTCATGTTTACCCTTTTCCAAGTTGAAATAAGGAGTAATAGTAAAACTATGGTATAAAAGTAATACTAAAAGTATGGTATAAAAATTATGTCCTTTTTGGAAATTACATATCCAAAAGTAATTTTGATTCACACCATCCAAAAAATATTCACTCTACTATAATCACTTTGAGATAAAACTTTCCAAACATAAATTACGTTAACACTAACTCACTTTTAATCAAAATCAATTTTCCAAAATCAAGTTGATGCAAACTCCCATTTATAAATTCTAATCCAAATGCACACTTAATGGCTCAAATTTTCATTGGTTCTTTAATGGATTTTGTAACCAACTCTCATCTTTACCCATCCATGTATTCCAGAAAATTCACTCTTATATAGTTACAAAGTAAAACTCACACAAGTTCATACATTCCTTATTCATGCCATATTGCAAACCTCATAATTTTTATATAGCTTATTTTCAACGTAATTTACGTATGGTACGCATGATACAATAGATTATCAACTTACATTTATTGTTCATAACAATACACCATAATATATATAATACTTTATACATACATATAATACATAATACATTATATATATATATATATATGTATTGAAAATAAATAAATAAATACACACACACACACACAGAGTAGCCAAAGAGCTAGTGAATAGAACATAGTAAAGGGCAAACTCATCTCATTTAATAAATGTGTTAAATCGTTAGCTCAATCTCTACTCTCAAGCTCACGAGCACACTTTATTGAGCTATTATCGAACCATGGAGAAAATAGCTCACAAACATATTTAGCTCACTTAAAATCTTACCTTAGGGTATGTTTGGATTGGTAGAGTATGATGAAATGGGATGAAAGGGAGTGAAATCTAAAGGCCCGTTTGGTTAGAGTTTATAGTTTTTACTTTTCAATTTTCATTTTCAGTTTTTCAGTTTTCAAATTTTATGAAGGAAATATTAAAAATTTTGAAAGCTATAAACTTCAATTTTCCTTTCCAATTTTCGGTATTTCATTCACAAAAACCTAAAATCTAAAAAACTGAAAATTAATAATGAAAACCAAAGCTCTAAGTTGCTCGTTCAAATTTAATAAAATTGGGTAGAGTGGAATGGAGATGGATAGACTCCATTTCATCCAATTTCATCATTCCATTGTGTTTTTTTCCCCAAAGAGGGAGGGAATAGATGAAATATATAAGTTAACATTACAACTTTATCATTTTATCTACCTATTACTGGTATTCTACTAAAGGTGGAAATAGATTAGTTGGCCTATCATGTGACTTGTTAAGGGCATTTGGGTTGACCTGGCCTAACCTATATAAAAATAAGACTAGGCTTAGTGTGCGTTTGGATGGAAGAATTATAGGAGGGAATGTAATTTTTAAAAAGATTTAAAATTCATCATAATAAAATATCTTGTTTGGATATTCACTTAGAAAAATTACAGAATTTAAGGGATTTTAAAAGAGAATTTTATCTATCTAAAATAGAGGATTCTAATTTCCATCTATAGAGAGGAAATTTTGAAAATCCTTGCATGCACAAGTATATGTTTTTATAATTTTGGTAAATCTCATTTTTATTATATTTCATTACAATTTGTTTATATTTATGAGATTTTTGTTTAATGTTATTTTTAATTCATTTTATTGCATTTTAAATTTTTTAATATTCATTTTATATTACATAATATTATATTTATGTATCATTCCATTTTATTTATATAACAATTAAATTTTATAATTTAAATTTAAAATATTTTGTGAATAAAATTTAAGACAATTTATTAAATATGAACTCATTATAATTAATTTTAGATCAGTTGAATTTTGATTATTAATAAAAAAAATTATTTTGAAAACAAAAATATATTATGTTTTTCAAATAAAATATGTTAAAATCAAGGTAATGTAATTACCTGACTAAAACAAAGTATTTTACAAATGAATGAAATGTAATTATCTATCCAAACTAGAAATTTAAAAATTGAAAAATGTAATTATCTATCCAAACTAGAAATTTAAAAATTGAAGGGAATTTAATTGAAGCATTTTAATTTTCTAGCATTTTAAATTCCCTTATATTTTGAAAATATTTCATCCAAACACACTTAGATTTATTCAGTAGCATGTTTACATTAAAAGGTTAGGCTTAGGACTATTATATAGTCTACCAACACTATCAAACTTTTTTAGTGCCTATTTGGTTTGACATTTTGAAGCTTTAAAAGTATTTTCAAAGAACCAAAATGAGATTGTATATGCTCAATGTGTTTGGTAAGTTTTTTCCATTCTACTAAAAGTATTTTTCAAGCAATTGAAAGCACTTTTTGGAGAAGTATTCTTAAGATACTTTTTATTATAGGAAAATAATTTTGAAATAAAATATTACTATTTTTTGATTGAAATCAAATATTTATTGTCAAATGGTAATCCCCGCGTGATTAAGGGACAAGGTGGTTGTCACACACTACACCTCATGATTATATTACTATTACCCACATATTAATAGCTAAAAGTAATTTTACTTTATCCTATCTAAATAAAAATAATTCTCTTAAAATTATTTTTAATATACTTAAATAAACATAAATTAATATTTTTAAAAGTAATTTATCTAAAAGTAATTAACTTAATTATTTCAAAATAATTCTACTAGAAGATGAACTAAACAAATTCTCAATAAATGAAAATATTTTTCTTTTATCATTAAGATGTTCAGACAATAAAGTGAAATAATTATATTGTTGCACTGTCTTTCATTCAATTTTATTTTTCTCTCTTCTCCATTGCTTGCCACCTATCCAGACAAAAGTCATCTAATGTTTCATTTGACTAAAATTAGTTGTTGCATTGAATCCATGTAAATGATGTTTTTATTTTTTCGCCAACGGCGTTTGAACATGAACATTTTATGGGTGTTCCTCCTTGTGGCATACCTTTGATGCTGCCTTCTCAAAAATAATGAAAAAAACAGTTGCATAGTCAGCCACGAGGTTCCTCTGGTTCCACTCCACTCCCTCATGTACAGCTAGCCAGCTAGCTAGTCATAGTCATAGAGTCTACAGCTACAGCACCCATCATGGATCAGCCATCACATTCACTTTCCCCCAACAGCACTACTACTCATCCCTCAATCACACTGACACCGCCACACACGATCATCGCCGCGCCAAACAAAAACCCTAAAACGACGACGTCTCAGACAAACACACTATCAAACCCTAATTCTCAAAAATTCCCCGCAGTTTCAGAATGATTCATGGTGGTGATCATGCAACAACAGCAGCAGCAGCAGCAGCAACAGCAGAACCCCTCTGCACTGGTGCCACCACCACCGCCGCCGCAACAGCTCAGCAACCCCCAATCCTCTTCCTCCGCCGCCGTCACCCCCACCGCCGCCACCACCCTTAGGTCCCCCTCCGCCGCTGCCGCCGTCCAGCTATCTTCCCCTCCCGTCCCCCCGCCGCACCGCCAACCCTTACTCTCCTCTTTGCCACTTCCGCCCGACCATGCAGTCGGGCCGGTGGTTCCCGTCGCCGCAGCTCTGCCGTCGGACCCTGCTCTGACTGCTCCGGCGGCGACTTGTCCGCTGGCGAGGGTCCGGCTCTCGGACATTGCGCCGTACGATGGGGCACCTGGGGGGCCCTACGTTAGGGCAGTGGAGGCGTTGTCAGGGTCGCTGATGAGGCACAATGCGGCGTTGATCGAATTGGGGAGCGAGGATTCTGCTCTGATGCGGTGTGGATTGGAAGGTGCGAGGTTGTTCTTCAGGAGCAGGGCTCATATGGGAGTTGGCAAGGGTAGCCGTGGGGTTTACATGTACAGGGCAGGAAGGTATATGAACTGAATTTTCAGTGATTATTTATTCTCTTTCGATATGTTGTTACTAATTGGAGCATCTTCTATGTGAATGAATTGTTGGTTTGATGTGAATGATGTGGATGGTGTGTAAATGATGTTTGCATTAACCTCATTGCTACTATTATTGATAGAGAAATGATGGAGAGGTAGAGGAAACTTGCATAAGGAAACGTTTAATGAATAATAAAGAAATTCTTAGGTGTTTGGGTGCAAGAGAAAGTAATACTCAGAGAAATTTTTAGGTGTTCTGAGTAAGAGAAAAGTTTTACTCTGCTTCATTTATTATTCAATCAACTCTTTAGCTTTGTGAGTCATTGCCGATTTTCACTTTCACAACATTTTTAATAAAATAGGTGAGGTGTCAAATGGTGAATGAAATAGACAAGGAGTTTATTTCCTCTAGAAGCAGCTAAGAATTTTTGTATTATTTACTATTTGATTGTGACTTGTAATTACCCGTGAATAGTTTTTGCAAAATCGTAATTCGTCAGTTGTTCATTTGTATATTTTTTTTTACTGGATAGCATTGCTCTTATTTATAAAATTTATGGGTGATTTGTTTCAGGGCTTTGGAGGATTGGGACTCATCTCCCCTTGTATGGCTGATATTTTTAGATGCATGGGAAAGGTGTCTCGTTCTGCATTGTGTGCTGTTGCTAGGCACTTGCGACTTCGAAGCGAGTAAGGGCGATCATGGAGGACCTTTCTTTTTTGTATACTTGTGTTATATGTATGTTGTTTGTTTGATAGTTTTATTTTGCTTTCAACTTCTATGTAAGCTCACAGAAAAGAGTTGCTTTGTGCAGTGTTTTTAACCATTTGCTTGATGATGCTCCGTTGCCTGCTAATGAGGTGTCTTCGTCGGTTCTTGTTGCCACGTACTCACATTCTTCTTTGCAAAATGGAAAAGGTGCTATCGGAGGTGGTAAGCCTACCGTCAATGGTGAAGCAGAGAAGGGGTTGCTGACATTGATATCTTCAGATACTCCTGGTCTTCAGGTGTCTTTTTATTATTTTATGTGAATTGTAAAAGTAGAGAGTTCTTGTTTGATTGCCATTAAAGCTTGATGAATTGATTTATCATTCAAGCCATATAAATATTGAATAATGTATTCTCTTCTTTAGGTGTGTGACCCCAATGGCCGCTGGTATCTTGCAGACAGTGGGTGTGGGCCTGGAGATCTCTTGCTGATAACAGGCAAGGCACTTAGCCATGCTACTGCAGGCTTACGTCCTGCTGCTTCTTATAGAGCTTCTCCTGATTACTTTCTAGGTCCTAACAGTGGAGGAAGGTACCATATATAAATACACATAAATATTTATTTATCTTGTATTCGTGATGACTGTTAAGAACTTAAGATTTATAACGAGCTTATTTAGGATACCATCTTGAGCTTGTGATTGTAGGACTTCTCTTGCATATAGGCTCATGCCACAGGGCAATGCTATACTAGATTGTTCTCCAATTGCAGCAGCTGGCCATGTTATTCCCCAAAGCTATGTTCCAATATCTGTAAGCCAGTTTATGGATGACCTTGCTGCTGAAGAACTGATAGGTAGCAGATGTGATAATGATGATGTAAGTTATCTTTATATATATATATATATATATATGGAAGTCCCCTCACTGATTTATAAGTGAGAGTTTACATCGGTAGTAAACTAGTAATTTTTCTTCAAGTGTTTGTATTGGTGGATTTGGTTAGCCATGGAGTCCAGCAACCTAGAAGAAGATCATAATGGCCTTTTCCTTGTTTCTCTGTCATTTCTAACAGCTCTCTTGTATTTAATGTAAGAGTAGTGTTGGATGTACAACAGAGTTGTACAACAATATTACATCAACACTCACAATATTATTTTGTCTTTTAGTGAGAATGGGTATTGATGCACTAAAAGACAAAGAACATTGTGAGTGTTGGTGTAATATTATTGTTAAACTTTATTGTACACCAAACATTATCTTAATATAATGGCTTCTCTTGCAAAACTTTTGGTGCAAGATCCCTTTCAGTAAAATGTTTTCTTTTTTGTGTGAGGAAGCTTATGCAATTTTTATTTACAGGTTGTTCAAGACAATGTGAATAAGGAACCCTCATTAAGAAGTGTTCTATCAGATCCTCTGTCGTAAGTATAACTTGAACTGTCCAACTGATTTAGAAGTCTGTCAGAAGAACATCTTTTTATGCTATGGGGTTGTCAATAAGATTGTTGCATAAACTTATCCAAATTTTCTTATAAAAAATTGATGTTGCCATAAGAGTTTGTTCCTACTAATCCTTGCACTTGATTGTTCATAGTGCGATTGTAGACATACATGACAATGGCACTATGGTATTAGATCATAGTTTGCTCAAAACTTTGGGATCTACTGTACTTTTGTTGCTCTTTTATTTATTCTGAAATTCTTTATTTAGTGCTCATTTACTTGGTCGATTGTGATCCATAAATAAACCAATATCCTTGCTATATGTAGAAGAGAAAGGATTCTTTATCATCTTAGCTTATGATGCTTGGTGACATTGTAATAAGAAAAACTCAACAGTTGAATTTGGAACATGGAAAATTGGGTTAGGTTTTTGAAAACACTTGATTTATTGTCAACAATTGCACGTTATTCTGATATCTCTTCCTCTTTTCTGTTTTACCCTTATTTACTAGTGGCGCATTCCTTGAAGATGCCATGCTTGTCTCATGCGGGCATTCATTTGGCGGTCTTATGCTGAGAAGAGTCCTTGATACGGTAAGTGGGACTGTTTCTTGTTTCAATTTTCTAAGCATACACAGGTTATGTGTCAGCATTAAGAAATGATAGCCCACAGGTGATGAAAGTAACAGTTAATTAGACATTGTATGACTTACTACAGTTCAAATATTCCGACGGTGGTTTGCACCGGGGTGGGTACCTGCAAAAGGACTCGACGCCTAAGTCAATGATGGTAGTGATCAAAGAAAACAGACAATTAGAATGAATAACTTACCATTATTGTATTTTCCATTTTCTATTTATATCATGCGAACATTGTTACTCCTGCTTGTGCAAACACCATGGTTTACCCGTCCTTGGCAAGATCTATCGGCTCTGATTCGGACATCGGATAGTAACATATACCTAATGCTTATAAGAAATCCCAATAAGAAGAGTAGATAAGATGGAGGGTAGTTCCATAGGTAGAGGTGGATGAAGACCTAGAAAAACAATAGGTGATACTATTAAAAGAGATCTAGATGTTAATGGGTTAAATGTGAATATGATATATGACGGAACACTTATTGACATCCTAGCTGATCCCAAATAGTGTAACAATGTTTGGTTGATGTTGTTGTATAGCTAATACCCTGAACTGACTAATTAAATCTATCATCCAGCAAATTATGCCATCTTTTATGTTTACTTTTTTAAGCTTGTACATTCTTGGACATTGTACCTTCCATGCTTCTGCATTCTTATTTTGGTTGTACCTTTGTTGTCTTATTTCTATTACCTTTCATGTTCATTATGGAATTATAACTGTTAGATGAGAGAGACAAGAATCATAATTACAATTATTGTTTCCGTCACAGTCGAGATGTACTCTCTGCAATGCAGATATTGAGACCAGTTCTTTGACCCCTAATCTTGGTATATTCCATTTCCTTAGCAGTTTTACTCTGTTTCATCTATCTTTCCAATGCATTTGGTTCCTTGTTACTTTTATTTTATATGCGGTGACATGAACTGGTTTCTTTCCAGCTCTTAGAGCTGCAGCTGCTGCTGTTAAGCATGAGGATGATCGAAGGTTATTTCGCAATGCTGCTCTTCGAAAGCGCGGAAAGAAATGGGTGACCAAATGGATTCAATGAGAAGAGCGAACAGGGTATATAACATATTATGATGTAATTTTTTGGCTTTTGAATTGAAATCGATTACCATATGTTCAACTAAATTTTTATGAGCACTAATTTAACGCTTTAAGTGGACAACTTGATTTCTTTTCTTTATACTTCAACATTGCTCTCTTTCCTTTTCATGGCAGTATCATAACTCATAAATATTATTGCTGATTATTAGCTAGGGTTTCCTGTAGTAAATCCTAGTTGTCTTACTAGGTGTGATGGAGTGGTCGTGGTGAACTGTATTTGTGTGACTCTTTAGTTAGACACCACTCCTGACTGTAGCATTAAGTTGTGTCACATATAAGTTGTTGCTACTACAGTGCTTTAGATTTTAAAATATTACACAAACCCATAAAACAAATTGGCTTCCCTCCATGGTGGATGTGTGTATTTTGAAGAGATCTGGCGGTTGGCATGAGTAGCAAACTATATGAGCATTACTTAATTAATTAGGATGTTTTCTGACTAAATAAAATGCTCCAGACTGTAAAGCATTTAGTTGTCAGGGATGAGATTTATGTATATGAGCACTTAATGTTTCAGGAAAATGGTGATTTTACTGCTGTGGATGGGCTACACCGGGGAGTACAATATCCTTTTTCAGTAAATGAGAAAGTCATTATTAAGGTAAAAACGTTCAGTTTTATATTTTTAATTGTTGGCCATTCCTTTTTTAAGTTGTCTGGGGAATTATGGTCAACCTATTTCTACAGGGTAACAGAAGAACACCAGAAAAATTTGTTGGGAAAGAAGCTGTCATTACTTCTCAGTGTCTCAATGGCTGGTGAGTTAGCTAGATTAACTTGTTAAATTTGCATTAGGTGTTTATTATCGGTGCATTGTGAATGATGTAAAAACTGTAATATTAGAATTTAGAAGTCAGTTTCCTCACAAAGTCCGGGGATAGAGGTTTTCTGTATGTTATCGCCGCATCACATGAAAACTACTATGACAAGATATATGGATAATGTATTTAGGTAACCAACCCATCTAATGAGACAAGACTTGGTTTTTGATGTAAAAGAAATGCGGCCTAGTGCACTAGGCTCCCACCTGATTGGGTCTGGGAAGGTAAATATGTGCAGCCTTACTCTTGCTTTGCAGCGAGGCTATATTTTTCATCATCCTTTATATTCATTCTTTGGAATACAACGCTGTATATAAATTCTGAATTGATTAGTAGTTACCTGAAAATCTCATTTGATGTGGAACTTTTTGTGCAGGTATTTGCTCAAGATTATTGAAACTGGAGAGAATGTCCGCCTGCAGTACCGTTCTCTTAGGAAGCTCTTGAACTCACCAGCTATAGAGGACCAGTGTCCCACACAGCCAATTCAAAATAGCAGCTCTTAAAATATATTTATTCTAGGTTCTCTTACTTTCAATTTTTGACAGCGAGAAAAATGGGAACTACTTTATCTTGATCCTTCATAGTTAAGAAATAACTTTATTCTAGTCTTCTTGATCTTCGATTGTAAAGATTTAAGTTTACTGCTTCGGCTCCTTACAACGAGTATGTGATAGAGGTTTATGTAACTTATTAATGTATCAATGAGGTTTTTTGTGTAGATGCTAATGCTAGGTCGTGTTATATTTATTGTAAAGAACGCAGCCAAAGACGGATTGGATTACATAGCATGTAAATTTTAGTAGGCTGTTGCTGAAATGGATTTTACTTTTGACGTAATTTGTGTTTTTCGTAGAGTGTTCTTCTGACCTTATAATTATTATATAGATTTTTCTAACCAGTGCCTTTCACTCATACCCTTGGCGCTAGCTAGGAAAACTCTTATTATATGGGCTCAGTGAAATTTCATTCCTATACATATTTATTGTTGACTATGCTTATCCTTGTTCCCTCGGGTGCCATGAGCCCATGAGATGAATATTAGGTTCAATTAATTACTACTGAAGCATTTACAAACTCAGTTATTGATATTGATGCTTGCAATTGCAAAGGAGAAGAATGGGCCCGCGCATGTTACAAAACCACCATAAATATCTTCTCTGAATTAAAGAGAAGTTTAAGACAAATTTGATTTGGTTGCTTTTCTTATATGAACACATTTTACATCAGCACTCTGAACTTGAAAAGAAAAGAATAGAATAGGGAAGAACCAAAAATATAGCTGCCTTGGCCTGATGCAGAGATCTTGGTAAGAGATGACAGACTATACTGACTTAGGATGAATCTCAACTCAGCAATGCAATCTATTTGTAGATCCACTCGTTTGAGCGTGCACCAGACTCATCCATATCTATAAAAATGCTTACAGCCTGCAGCAAATAACACGAAATTAGAAACAATGGGAGTTTTTTTTTTTTTTTCCATTTTTCTTTCTTTTAGATTATTGTTAGCATATAAAACACCAAATTTCAAAAGTCAATTTGCACGTTACATATTCAAACTAAGATCTCTATTATCTTCAACTTTATGGCATCACACAAACTGAACTTGAAGCACCTATATATATGATGGAAGAGCATAATTTTATTTACCTTCCCTATCCGAGGCCGTTCTTTTGAGTTTGCTAGGCTGTTCCGGATATGTGAGACAGCTCCCCAACATTTTAATGTGTTTGCCACATCATCGAGCCTCCAAATATACTCTTCTTCAGTCAATGGGAAGGATCTCTAATAGCAAAAAGTAATTGATCATAAAGACATTAAATTAACCATGTACTTGAAAGAACAATCAATGCATGGTTTAGGTGCTCAAATTACTCCATGCCGATGCTATGATTTGTCAAATGGCACCAAAAAGGACCTTTGCCTTTAGCTTTTGCTTCTGTTTTATTTATTTATTCATCTTGGGTAATGCTATACATTTAGAAAAGATGTTTGTTATATGGTTCGAACCCAAAATGTGCGAATTTCAATTTAGAAGGCCAAAAGAGGGATGTATAAGAATTCATGGGTGGGTTAGTGAGTGGAGAGAGAGTATTGGGATACGTCTTCAACAGCCAATCAAATCCTTCGTAAATAAACCGATGAATATCTTTCAAGCCATTAAGCGTTTTTCTTTAAAAAAAATGATGGAATTCAACTAGATTTTTTCGAGTTCAAGGGCAGTTGTGGGATGAGTCAAAGTAGTGATAAGTGATAACCATTCATCTATCCAATAACTAATAGCAATACCTACTTAGTGAGGCAAAAGAAAAAAAAAAAATCTGGTTATATAGTATTTTCTTTCATTTTTCTTTATGTCACATATATTGCACATGCCAATGGAAACGAATCTACTTAAATCATGAATCCTATGTCTATAGAAAGAAATACACGATGTAGCAGAAAATATTTAGTACCTGCTCCATGTACTTCCACATGACATTCAAAGCAAGGAGATTTCTTCCCATGAATTCCTTACAGAAGTCATGTAATAGTAAAATAAGTAAAGGCAGGATCATAACCAAAAAGAGGAACACAGATAATAAAGGTTCCTATTTCTGGTCCAAGTAGTATTATTTGTACTCATGGGGTGTGAGATTTCGATCATATCCCATTCAATAATAGATGGTGTGTGAGTCGATGTCCATATTTCATAAGGACAATTATCATTTCTCTTCTGGTCCTAGGCAACATAAACTATGGATAATTTGATAAAAAAATTAATCGACCTTAGTTGGAAACTAACCTTCTTTATCAGCTGAACATCATAGGACCTCCCATATTTTTTCCTAATAAGAGTAGCAAGGTCAAATCCACTAAACGTGGAATCATCTGTACCAACTATTTTCTCAAGACTCTCTCTAAGCATTTCACTATTCACCTGAAGCATATTTCTGAACACATTAGGTATGCACAGCAATGGAAGGTTAATGCTCAACATAATGATCAAAACATACACAGTAAAGGATTTGCTTAAATGTACAAGAATGCCTACATAAAGAAACTAACAGAGAAGAGATAGAGCGAGGAATATAGAAGTTAATAAATCTAAAACAAATGCTTCAGGTGCTCAGATAGTAGTCAGATCCAAGCTTGTTGACATACTACCAAAAAAATATACAGAAATAGCACCTACTTGCTAAGATGTTTTACATGCAATGCAATGAATTACATGAAGAAAATGAAATTGGGAAGTCAACATACTCCTCCGGTTTCGCCATTCTGAGATTTGTTCTTGCTTTTGTCATCTGAGTCATAAGGATCCATGTTGTCACTCACCGAACTGCAAAAGATTGGCCTGCATTTCCTTGCAATATGATGACATTTATGAGGAAGGTATCCAACATTAAGGAAGTCCAATCCTCTGGAGGGAGTCAAAGGGTATCCTGAAAATGGAACCTTACTAACACTTCCTTTGTCAGGATGATCCTGAACTCTCAGAGGCCAACCACACTGGTGGGTGGATACAATGTTCATTGTGCCCCACTGCCCTGTACTCAACACAAGAAAGGCAGAATGAGCTTTTCTTTTTCTTTTTCTTTTTGGGTTTTCTGTTAATAAATAAAAGATAAACTTGAAAGGTAGCTCATGGACATCAACAATGAAAAACAGAATTTTTATAAGAAATTAACCATCACAGAATATAGGAACAAATTTATATATGAATAAGATAAAAAGACAAATTACAACTCAGATGATTTACAATTTTACAAAATAAATTGAGTTAACTAACCATCTTACTTGGCTACTCCATGCATTCAGTATATCAAAGAGGTCTTTATATATCATTATATCAAAGGTTTGGCCTGATTTTACTTCTTGAAAACTGAGATAACAAAGAAGATACATAAATAGAATATGGTAGTATGAATGTTTTTTAAATAAGCTGCTTTTTGGTGCAAAGATTAAGCAAAACCAAACATGTGCTATATCTAATCAAGCAATCATAATTACTAATTAGTTTGGCAAAAGAATGAGAAATATAAGATATAGAAACTCATGACATGAACTATTTATGTTCGAAAGATTTAGTCAATAAAGTAGACAGCAAACCTGGCACGATGAGTGAAATTCGGGAGAAGAAACGGTTGATGGAATCGTTTATCTTTTTTTTTTTTTAATGATGGTTGAAGGCTCCGAGCTAGTTTAGTAAAGATTAATATTATTGATCTGTTTATGATGAAATCAAAAAGAGGCTTGTGCGTGGAGAAATAGATAACAAGGGGCAAGTGTAAGGGAATGTTTAATTGTGGACAGTAGAGATTGTTATTATTATGGAATTTATTTAAGGCAAATAAGAGCCCCACGTTACGCTACTACGTGTTTGTTTTCTTCCACGCAACGCCAACCACATGCTGCCATGTGCAAACCGCAAGGCTGCTTACGCAGTGCTACTGCTGCATGAAATCGGTCAAAGATAAACTCTAGACTAGAGAAACATAGTATTTCAAAGTAATAATAATAATAATAATAATAATACGTAATTTGATCTGAAATACACGTTGTAATTGCCACATATCAATTCATCTCTAGAACTCTTATACAAATAATACAGCTATAAATAAATCTATATCTACATGTTGTTAGCAAGGGTATATAACATTTTATTTTAATGTGAAAAAAAGCATTTTATTTTAGTTAGAAAATATTTTTTCTATACGTATATTTGAATTTAGTTTCTTGTATTACTTAGTGGAGTTTACGTTAAATCCTATATATTAAGTTTTTTTTTTTAGTCCTTCTGCTTTTCTGACGTGCAATCCAATTCTTAGCCTAAAAGAATAAGACATGAATATTTGTCATATATATATATATTGGTTTACAAGATTTGTCGTATTTGTCTTAGATAAATATATAGCTCTTAATATAAGTCTCTAGTTTTTTAATCGATTCGAACACTTGACACTTTCACAAAGTCCAACAATTTTGGATACACTTTCAAAAGTTTCATATTAGAGGCAGAAAAAAAGGCTTCTCATTTTTGGTCAAAAAAGTGTTAAGCGCACTTATTGACAAAGATTGGGCCAAGTGGAATAGGCCCAGCCCAAGACTGATGAGTTTGGGCTAATTGGGAGGGATTGCGCGGGAAGAGCGCTGTGCTAAAAGAAGCTGAGGAGCTAAGAGGAGAAGGGAAGGGAAGGGAAAGGGAAGGTGAGCTTGAAAAGCATAACGTAACGAATACGATTATAATAATATGAACAAGAAGGAGAAGGAGAAGGAGAAGGAAAGAGAACATGTTAAAAGGTGGATCGACGGTGATGAGAGTGCTCACGACATGCTCCGAAGGATCTCCACCGTCCGATCCTCACTCGCTGTTCCGCCGCTACACAGGGTCCCCCTCCGCCTGGGTAACGTGCTGGAGATTGTGGGCCCCTCACCTTCTGCCAAGACTCACATCCTCATTCAGGTTCGTTCGTTCGTTCGTTCGTTCTTTTCCCTTCAACACTCTTTCTCAGTAACTTTCAATTGAATATGCAATGCAATGCAAGTAAACACATTCCATTCCAATTACACTGACCTCCCTGAAGTTCAGTAAAATTCACCCGACTCCCCTCGTGACACTGCTCATAGAGGGGATGGCAGTGAATTCCGCCAAATCTCGGGAGCTCGGTGTAATTTGCCATTTACTTATTGTTAGATTTGTCTCAGGTTGCAGTAAGTTGCGTACTTCCGAAAGAGTGGAATGGGGTTCAGTATGGAGGCTTCGACCATTCCGTACTGTTTCTGGACCTCGATTGTCGCTTTGATATCGTGCGCTTCTCCCAATTGCTCATTCATCGCATTACGATGCTGCAAGCTAATGCATTTACAGGGGAAGCTAATGCCAATGTGATTGGGGCTTATGATAAAACTTTGTATGATTTGTGCATGCGCCGTTTCTTGTATGCCCGTTGTTCCAGCAGCTTTGAGTTTCTTCAGACTCTCAAGGTAAATTTTAAGCAGCCATACCCTCTAACTCCAAACTTGCTTCAATTATTATTGTAAAGTAAAATGTTGGTTCTGTCATTAGGCAATCTTTGATTTTATGCAAAGGAGTTATAAAGCCTAACTACATTTGGTTTTAGATGCAACGGTGGAGTGAGTGGATAAATTGATTTGCAGAAGCAGTTGTTATCTTTTATAAATGGGCAAATTACATTGGCCTCCTCTGAAGTTTGGGGAAATTCAACCCCAACTCCCCTCTTTTTGTACGGTTGATATTGACCATCCTTGAATATATTGTTCATGTGCGATAGAGGGAGGCCAATGTAATTTTCAGGGGAGGTCAGTGTAATAATTTCACAAACTCAAGGACCTCTGAGAAAAATTTACAAATAGAGGGGAGTCGGGTGAATTTACCAAACCTCAAAGAGGTCAGTATAATTTTGTTTGTGTTGTACTGGTACGTGTAATTGCTCCAAACTGCTTGTGCTTCATTGTATTCATATATAGCTAGGACCACTATTTACAGCGCTACACACTGAGTTTTGAAATTAATGGATTCTCTATGATCCTTTCTCCGTTGGCAAGCACATGAGTCCCATAATCATAAGTGACTCAGAATGTTGAGTTGACTTGATCGTTAAAGTAATGCTATCTTGATGCTAGTGAATCATGTCTCAAAGTATTATAATTCATTATGGCAGTTCCCATGAGTGCTGTGCTTAAAAACTAAAGTTGCTATTTAATGATATAGCCTTCTTGTTTTCATTGGGGAGTTCTTTTTATGATTCAATCTTTGTTATTGAATTGCTTGTAGTTATGCATGTGGTGGATTATTGGTGTTTATTTTCATTGCCTCTCATTTCTTTTGTTCTGCAACAGACTTTACATTGTCGCTTAAAATGGGAGAAAGAAGTTCATGGGGTTAGTGTTCACCTACTCATGATTGACAGGTTGGTTTCTTCTTGTCTTTTCTTGAAAAGGGAATTTATTGAAGTAATCAGCATTATTTCAAGCCTTCAACCTGTCTTCATACAACAGTTACTTTGAATGATGCTGTATTGTTGATTATGATGCCATTAACTCAGAAACAATTATCTGAAGACTTGATCTGATGTGATAACTAAACTTTGACTAGTCAAACTGTGTTGTGCAGCATTGGAGCTTTTCATTGGGTAGATCGTGCATCCATGTTCTTGTCTCTAAGAGAAAACAACAGGTAACTTTTACACACGGTGATATTTTCCGGAGGGTGGCAGGTGTCCTTTTATCTTTATCCCTAAGTTTTAGAATTCTTATGAGATCAACTTATATTTAGAATTCTCAGGTGATCTTTTTGTCCCATTTTAGCTTTTTTAATGAAGAGTGCAAATATAGAAAGAAAACATTGGGAAAGGAGACTATTGAGAGGAGGTTCCCTTATTAATAGAACTTATCTGTTTATCCAAATAAATAATAGCACCTATCTGTATCAGTGGCTCAGATATATGCAAACTTTAACTTGCATACGTTATATGTGATGCAGGAAAAAACTTTTTCTTCAGAGTGTTTCAGGAAGCTGTAGTTGAGGATATTAAAAAACTTCTTCAGGTGCATCCTATGCTAGTTATAGCTACAAAGTCAGTGATTTTTGCCAATAGATATTCCATGGCTTCAAATGAGGTCAAAGGGTGAGTACCATCAGTCCATAGTGGTTGTGGAAATTAAAACTTGTTTCTTTGTGGAAATTAAAACTTGTTTCTTTCAATGTCCAGATAGTAATTAATGAAACCTCAAGAACTCTTGAATCTCACCTGTAATCTTGTATGAAAAGAAAACTATATATTTATATATTTTTTGATTTGGTACATGGTTGCTTTTGATAAAAATTTCTACCACTGTGTAAAGATCCAAGAGTGTGGAAAAACTATTTATGAAAGTTGAGTTAAAGAAGTATTGACCCTTTTCAAGGGTGATTAATGAGAAGATTCATTCTAGTTTACCGATTGCTGTTAGTTAGGAGGCTGATTGAGGGGTAATTGATCGGCAATCACATTATTTTATACTCTTTCTTCTAGTATTAATAAAAGTGTGAACTTATAGGTAATGTAAAGCTTCAGCCCTTGTTACAGTGTCTCTGTCTCCTTTTCTGTATATCTTTATCCTTTACTGCATTTGTGTCCTTATTCTCTCCCTCTCTCTCTCTCTCTCTCTCTCTCCATATAGTTTGATAGGGTTTGTTAGACTTAGATCCTTTGCATATGCAAGACATAAATAGCTTTGTTATGTTGCTTTGCAAATCATTAATCAGCCGATAATAAAATGTGAGGCAGTATTTTCTGTTCTAATCTTGATATTACTGTACTTCTTGATTATGCTTATGTTAATAACATATGACAGGAATTTTATAAAAGAGAATTGGGAAGAAAGATATTCAACAAATGCAACAAGAAACCAACAACATTTTCCCTATTGTGAGTACATGCCTTCCGTTGGCAGGTAGAGCTTTGTTACTGGTACATCACATATATACATATGTTAGTGTTCGTGTTAGTGTCAGTGTGTGCTAAGGACCAACTCTCCTAAAAGCCAAGTTGTTAGGTAGAGGTCCAAAAATAGTATTTTCTTATTTTTTTATTTATAACACATGCCTTTTATGAATTAGCTGGCAAACATGCAACATAAGATGAAGATATTTAGGAACATTTTTGGGCAAAAGTTTATTATTGATACCTACCCTAGGCTTTTAACCTAAAAAAGTAAAAACTACCCTAGGTTATCTTAATTTGTATTACAGATGAAAGGCTCTAGATATTCTAATAGGACTTGTAATTGTATGGAGATGTAAAAGCATTTCCTCACAGAAATAATCTTTTCTAAATAATGGGTTGAATTTCTTCCACCGAAGATGAGACAATGACCCTGACTTAAAAATGGTTGTGTTCTAACTAAATTCTAAATTATGAACTGGCTGATGTTGTGGCTCCTAATGTTGTTTCTATTTTTTACCTTTTTTTTAGTCAGTATTAAGATTGCTAATTGGATGTTGTCCCTTCGACTGTTGCAGTCCTTTGTTACACACAGAATACTTCTACGTTCTTCAGGTTTGGACCCCATTCCTACTAATTATATTAATTGCTTTATCCATCAGCCATGATTTCAGCTATTCTTGCTTTTCAGATGATCATCCTGTGACAAGCAATTATCAAAGCTCCTCATTCTATGTGTTGGAATGGTTATTGCCAAGATTGAGTAATCCGGAAAAGATTGTAGTGAGAGATGTAAGAACATTATGTGCGGATCATGGTTTTAAGGTCATTATACTTGGGCTTTTTATTGGACTCAGTTTTGGCTTTTTGCTGAACTTGTAGGATGGTGTTTTTGCCGACTCATGAAGCATGTTAGTGCAGGGTATCAATATGTTATCCATTATTACTGCTTCTTTCAATTGTGGGTAACGGATATTCAGTCTCTTCTGAACTTTCTAAATATATGCTCATCATTATTACTTGTAGGGAAAATTACGCTAAACTAGATTTGGTGAAATTCATTTCGCCTCTCCTTTATATGTCTGGATGACATTGATTTTCCGATGCATTGTGTGCCTCCTAGGAGGGGTTTTGATGCCGCATTCGGGCAAGCAAGATTTCTGATTTCACAAATTCATAATAGAATTTCCTATGGCAGGCCATTTTCTCTATGAGTCAATATCGATTGCAGCTTGTAATTGAGCTTCGTACTTTCGTTACTTTTCAATTTGTGTTCTGCTGATGTAATATAGGTTCAACAAATCTTAAACGAAAGAACATGCACTCTTCATGATTGGACTCAATATCATGAAGCATCCAAGTAAGGATTGATTAGATGATTGATAATATATTAGATAATAAGGTTTGAATAATAATAATTGAGATAAATAAGACTATATTTATAATAATAATATAATAAGATTTAATAATAAGATATTATATTTTATAATATAACAAACATTTATAAATAATTGTAATATTAATAATCAAAGATAATTAACAAAAATTATTAAATTAATTGATTTAAATAAAATTTTTAAATATCTATATTAATATTTATAAATAAAATTTTATTTAATCATATTATTAATTATAATTATTTCTTTTTATTTTTATTTTATAATATATATATTTAATTTGATATCATATATTATTTGTTATATTTATTTATTATGATAATTTATTTTTATTTATAAATTTTTTTTATTATTATATTTATTATTAAATTTATTTATTTATTTATATTTAATAAAATATTAAAAAATAAATATAATAAATACATTAAAATACTAATACGGCATTTCATTATTGTTATATTAAGTAATATAACACTTATTAATTTATTTATTATTTATTTAATAAAATATTATATAATCTTATAAGTTAATTAAATACATATTAAATAATATAACGTATAGAGATATAATATTATACTATTATGTTTAATATAGCATGTCAAACACCCTAACAGAGCACACATAGGATAAGGTTCTAGAGTCTAGACCACAACAGAAGACTGAAAGAACCAAAATACGGATTAGAAGAAAAATTATATGGAAATTTAACAATATAACATCTAATTTTTGTTGAAGCTGGCTCTATAGAAAATGCTGGATACTATTAGAAATACGAGAGAATAATTAGTGTGTGTAAACTGTAAAGTCTGTAAAGCCATAGATTGTTGAATCTTTGCAAAAAAAAAAAAATTATCTTGGATAAGTCCAAACATAAATTTAATAATACATGCAAAAAAATTTTATTGATATAATTTTATATGTAATCTGGACATGCAGCTTCCTTTTCCTTTTTCCCTTTTGTTCTCTATTTTTTTTAGGTTGATTGCACTTGACACATGATACAAGTCATATGACAATACCGAAAAAAATAAGCAAATAAAAATTTCAAAATAAATTGGAAGAAGGAAAGAAAGAAAGGTGAACAAAATGGAGAATGTTAAGGTTATTCATCTGAATTTGCACCCCTTATGCTGGCAATAGGTTCAGAAGAGGCCCCTTTATTTACAACATAATGTAGATTTGAATACGGCAGGGAACTAATTTCAACATGAAGATTATTGTATTTGATCTTTTTCCATTTCTTATGATTCTTTAGGAAGATAATGCACATAAAAGCAATGCTAAAAGGGTGTGTGATATTCACCTCAAGATAGATGTCAATGGCTCTATAGACCCCATCAAAGCTATCCCTTGCAGAATCTGGCAAGCATTCTGCTACTCCAAGAAATTTAGAGATCTTGAGGTTCTGGTCAGGAGATATCTCCCTCAAATACTTGTCAATCAATCTACCTACCCTTTTCAATTTCTGTAAAGACACCCCATCAGAACCATTGATACCAACAAATAGTCTAACCAATCTTATCACCAAGTTAACATCGTAATGAACTCCCATATCATGTCCAGAGACCAGAAGATCATCCAAAGTGGCTTGTTCAAGCACCCCACCAATCAATTTCTCAAGTTCCATTCTGCAACCTTTACTCAATCCAAACCCAGATACAATCCTCAGTACCCAAAAAAGGCCTCTACAAGAAAATGTCTCCTTACCAACAAATATGACCCCATAAGCAAATGTTTCTGCAAGAGCAGCATACTCACTGCTGTTTCTGCAATCAACAACTCTTGTTTGAGTAACTCTTTTCAGATAATGCAACAGAAATTTTGTGAGGATTAAGTTGTTGTTATCAGCTTTGTATGCACCAATAATCTGAAAGAGTTTCTTAATGATCTTTGGGGGTAAAGTTGCCAAATCATCAAACCACCATGCTTTGCTTGGCAAAGTTGCCTTGATTTTCTCTGGTGGCCTTAATTGAAGAAGAGAATCTCTTACCAGAATTGCTTTCTGGAGAAGAATATGATGATGATGAAGAGCATGAAGTGAGGAGGCTCACATCTGGATTCTGTGTAATCTTTGTCAAGACTGCACAAATGATCCTCTCCAGTAGACCATAGCAATCTGCATATGCAAAAACCAGCTCACAATTCATCAGGCTTACAAGTATGTCATTCCATTTCCAATAATCGATTCCTTCAAGAAATGTTTCTGTTTGTTGCAAGAGATTGTTGCTGAAGACCTCCTCAGTCATTCCAAGATAAACAGCACAGCAATAGAGGAGAGGCACATTAGCTACAGCGATTGGGATGTTACCATTGTTGTAACAAAACCTTGAAACCAGCTCAAACCCATCTGGGCCTCCAGGGAAATCATTGATTCTAATCCCCAAGTTCTTCACATGACATCTCTTTTGATGATTCAAGATTCTCTTCAACTTTCCACAGTATTTTGATATAAACTTCTGCAAAATAAATGAACTAGAGTCAGCCTAACACATCTTATGTTTGTAATTTTTCTTTGAATTAAACTATCATGGCAGAGAAAATCAACAAAGAACAATAAATGAATAATACCTCTTTCAATAGGAATATCTGCTGACCATCAATGTTGATTTGCAAGTCAAAGAGCTTCGGCATAGCTTCTTCATGCACTGAACAAAAACAGATAGAATTGCTTTTGGATATGCAACTATTGAGGAGGGAAAAAAATTGCTTTTACATGACTAGATATCATATTATCATTTCTATCGCCAGGTTATATATGTTAATCTTCTACCCTCAAGTGCGGTGCTTAATTTTTTTTATTTGGCAGAAGGGTGCGTCATTCCCAACTTAACCAATTAAATTATAAGCAACTTTAGGCTAAAACTTCCACAAATTATTCTGACCTATGTTATTTGAATAGATTGGTTTGTTCTTATCACTCTTACTGATTCTATATAATAATTTGTTTGTTGCTGAATATGTTGTTCTGCCGTGACTCTACAGTACTGATTATTTTGTCTTAGTTTTGGCCATTTTATGACAGATCCCATGTATATGTCTCATCTTTGGCAAGTTCTTGGTATTATTGTAGACATGGAGACACAGGAGATAATACCCATCATGTAATTGGCTATATTGTCCTATTGTCTACGTAGCCAACAACTTGTTCAACCTTATGAAATAGCATAGGAGCTAATTGGAATAAAATCAAACTAATGTTTAGCTTTTGAAAAATTATATGCATGGTGGTGGAACAAATAGCAAAAGCTTATGTAAGGGTTTTGTCTGATGCTGGAGACAGTATCTGCAAGTTATACATGAAGTGCAAAACCGAAGCAATTTGTCAATTACTTTCCACTTGTGTCACGTAATGCAAATAAGGTTCTTTGCCTTCTCTTTAGATTTGCATGAGTGATGCAGTTTAGGAACATGTGAAGATGGACCCTACATGGATCCAGGTAACAAAGTGACAAATGATGATATACAAATTTATTACAGTTTTTTCCTTTACTAGAGTGATTAAATTTGTTTTAAGATAGTCCATATTTTCGAAAATACAATATTATTCTATTAAGTGTTTAATTTCAATCTATAGTAGTATACATATTTTTTATACCATGAATCTATAATACGTCAACATATCAAAAGATCAGTTTGATCAGTTTATTATGACCAAAAAATCTTCTCAAAATGTCACTAGCCCATTGCTAAATCCAAACACAGTGCCTTTTCAAGTAATTACCTTTTCTATTTCAATTATATATTTCTCTTACGTGGTATTTGTGTCTTGAAATGATGTATAGACAAAATAACATTTTCTATTAAAAAGAAGAATTAAAATTTTATTGACTTGTTTTGGAGTTTTCCTTTTGTACCTTAGTTTTATTTAGTTCGAAATGGTCCTTTTTTAAAAAATTGTATTAATGTTTTCATAACTTGTTTGCTCTGTTTAATACGCGTGATATATTTTCCCCATAATAAGGCTTGGTTTACAGAAAAGTTATATAAAATTATGATTAAAAATTGGGTAAATGAAATACAAATATACTAACACTAGCAAAATTTAATGATTAATTAGGGATTTGTTTAAGGTTTGAAATTAGGTTATTAGAAATCACATTCCTTAATATACTCTAAAATATTATTCTTAATCTTTAAAAAATTATTTGTTGCATTAAAAATTTATGAATTATTTGTTAAGGTTTCTGAAAAATTTAAAACTTGTTTGTTTTATAATTTATATTCCTTAAAATATATGTCATAATTTTTAATACCCTTAACACAATCATAAAGAGAAAATCAAATAATTGAGGGATAATTTAGTAATTATAATTAATAATTGTGATTCCCAAATTATGAAAAAAAAATTTCACATCCTTCAACTTGAATGAGATTTCGCTAAATCATACTAAAATATTTTTCTATGGAATAATTAATACCCAAGAAAAAATTGTAAAACTTGTAACAAACGTAAGAATTCATTATTCCCAATTACCTATTTTCTAGAATAATTAAACATACCCCTCAACAAACGCCCCTTAGGGAAAATAATGTGTTTCATTTATGTTCATCCATTTTTTTTTGTTTTCCAGATATCTAGTCAAATTAATAATTAATTCCTTCATTACTAAGCTCATTTAAGGAGAGAAATTACTATCAGCTTTAAAACTTGTCACTTTCAAGCAAGATTCGAACCTTTTACCATAGGTTAAAAAGAAGAGAATCCTTACTATTTCACCTCCTTGGAATTATTTATGTTCATCCATTATTTATTTATCTAGTTGGTAAAACTTTTATAACTAAATAAGAAGAAAAAAGAACTGGCTCGAATGGCTATTGCTGTCTGAAATAATTTTTTAAAATTAAAATGATATAATATATACTAATAGAGAATTATGGGGGAAAAACAAATATATTTGTATTGGTTAGGATAATCACAATTGCAATTGAGACTTAATTTAGTTTACACTTCTAATAAATATTGAGAGCTAAAAATTCACTTCGCCAAAATTCTCTTCCTCTTATCTTCTTCGAATTGACTGGAAGCGTCGGTGCCTTTGGTCAAATAAATCGGTTGGCAAAGAAAGGAATATGCACATGAATCAGCTACTTTTAATTTGGATGCCTAATATTTGCCTCCGAAGTATGCTACAACTACAAATTAATTAAGCTGCAATCACGGGTCTAACTGTCTATACCATAAACTCAACTTTCAGCAATAAAAGCAGATTCAGTACGGGCCGGGCAACTTGCCTTTAAAATAAGTCATCTGTCAACTCCCCCACACACAGCATCTTCAAATAATCTTTCTTATTAAGTTATTTGTGGCTTCACGTGTATATATTGTTCCATATTTTTTTAATTTCTTTTGGGTTTTTTTACACAAATAATGTAGGCTCTTTTGTATAATCAATTACAAATTATTTAGTTTGAACAAAATACAAATTATTTAGGTATTGTTGCGGCCTAGATAGAAAATGCATAAAGCCAGCATCCCAAAAATTTAAACCCAAATCAAAACGGGCAATGAGCCGCAATTCAAGAATGATCTCCCCAAGATCTGAGCGTAATCCAAGCGATGCATGCAAAGCAGAGCATCGAGTAAGGCGCACTCTTCTTGTAAGCCATCTTTGAAATCACAGGGAATTGACAATGGGAAGAAACTATCTAAATAAGGAATGCAATCTTACCCTTATTCACAAACCGTCCATTACTAATCCATATATAACATCTTTGAAGAAGTTTATGTAAAAGATAAAGCTACTGGGACAAATGCTGTAACTGCTGTTGATAGACTTCAAGAGAGAGAATAATCAAGTAACATTTTAATTAAAAGTATGACTTCAATGACATTGAAGACAATAATATTTAGATCAAAAAGGGATAACAAAGGTCAAATGAAAAAGAAAACTAAGAAACAAAGATGTTGAATAAATAGAAGCAATTTGTAGATTTAGTAGAACATGTGAACCAAAGCAACAATGAATGTGTTTCAAAGATCATCAACACACTTAAAGAAGATGAAAAATGTGATAGAAACAGGTTGCATGAGAACTGAATAAAATTTCTAGGTTATCCATCATCCAAAGACTTAGACTATGAGAAAATGAGATCTAGATATTACTGTATTTTACACAATAGCATATGAGGAAGAGAAGTATACTTTTGTACAAATGGTGCTAGGAAATTTACTTTGATAGTATTAAAGACATGATTAATAGTTTTAGTAGTATTTGTGCTATTAACTAAGCACTTAGTTTCTTCTTTTTTTAATATCTGTAATATGAAATTTATTATAGTGTATTAGTTTTTTGTAATAAGGTACCTAGAACATTCAACATTAATATATGTTTGTTATGTGAAGAACTTAAAATTTGATGGATTATAAATAAATATTCTTGTCTTGCATGTGTCATTTAAAGTTGAAATAAATATATTTATTTTTTAACTATTTGGTGATTACTTTTTAAAAAATAATTATTTTTCTACTTTATAAATAATCAAAATAATTTTTATAACTTAAAATTTAATATTCATACCAAACATACTTAACTTTTAGGAGATAAAATTTGTAACATATTTATAGAACATACCAAATAAGATAAAAAAAAAGTTTCCCCTTAATATTTATTCCCTAAAAATGTATCTTTTAAAAGTTTTTTCTTTGAATTTTTATTGGTAACCAAACATAGCCCAAAAGGAAAAATAAATTTCAAACGCGTATATTATATTTTTTCATTAAACACGAATATTATATTACCACAAGATAGATAGACACGGAAACATAAAAATTACAGATATGCCTATGAAGCAATCAATGTGGGTCCTAGTTTTGGTTGAAAAAACCAGATCACTCGTTTCCTTTCACACTCATCATAAATTAATAAAATAATGCAAGTGTCAGTGTCCTATTATTTTTCGTTTGTGTAAGTCCTAAGGTTTAATGTCATTATTGTGTACACTATTTCCACCCGCTTTTGGCCATGGACAAGAGGAGATACGTATCATCATACATACAATTAACCAGTGAAGTGGCGGATAGAGTCTTGGAACAAGGATAGTATAAAGGTATTCTCATCGTATCAGAAAATGTAATCATACCTACAATGAGTAGTGAAAGCTTAGTTTGGCTACTCTTGATACGGATTGAAGAAAAAGTGTAATCATGTCATATATCATTCAACGAGATGAATAAATAAGAAGCGGTGATAATAATTATATCTGCTGTTAAGTCAAATTATTACATTTAAATTTAAGCATTGACCATAATTAGTGTGTACCATTTAAGCATGTCTAGTTAATCCGACATGAGAAAAAGTATCAGACAGAAAAAGGCCAAAAAAAAAAAAACACGTGGTAAGATGTGAGGATTGAGGCTGACTATTCAAAAATTACTATTACTATTTTACTATTTAATATACTAAGTATAAGATTTTTGTACATAAATAAATATAACACTTTCTTCATTCAATTTTGCTATAATGCTAATATAAAAAAGGCTTTCATTCAATAATTTAATTATGCACTACCATATTATTTAAAGCATTTGATTTATTTTTATAATAACTACTTTAAAATCCTCATGTATATTAATATTTTGATCAGTTAATTATTCATCCCAAAAGTTTTTTTTTTCAATTTCATCGTTAACATTTTTATAATGTTTCAATGTTGTCTTATTAGTTAACATTATTAATTTTACTAACAAATGCTGTCGACCTAATTTTGAAATATTCATTTTCATATGATGTGGATGCTTTATTATACAAACAAGACTCTATTTTTATATAATTATCCTTATTAAAATGAATCTATTCTTATTTACAAACAATTTCTAACAATAAAAACTGAAATGTAAAGAACTAAAAAAATAAACACATTTGAGCAAGATCAACAATTTTGGTTAAAAAAATTGACATTATTATCAAATAGAATGAAATTAAAATATTATCAAAACGTTAAGAAAAAATTGAAAAAAAAATACCATATATATTTGAAGGCTATTATAAATTTATAATAGTATGAATTCAACCATTGAAAGCACAATTTCCCGAATAACAAACAGAGCAGGGACAAAAGGGTCACTTGGGAGGCGAATCATGTTGGTATGATGGTGGACACACTGTACACATGCGCATAACATGCTTATGTTATGATGCGATCTAACTGAGCTTGACCCAGCAAGAGCAAGGCGCACACACACACACACACACACAAAGAAACACACAAACGCGAACGAACAGCGGAACAACACAATGGCATCGGCGTTCGTCAAGCTCGACGATTCCCCAATGTTCCAGAAGCAGGTCCTCTTCTCTCTCCGCAATTTCATTTCTTGTCGTTCAAGTTCAACTTTTCCAATTTTTCGGATCACTACTTTTTAGCCGCGTCGAGCTTCAATTCAGATTTGTTTTTTCCCGCAGTTTCGTTTTCTTTTCCCTTTCGAATCTCTTAATATGCTGCTGTGACATGCTGTAGTGTTTTCGATTTGTTTTCTTGAATACGGTTTCATACCGAAATATAAAGGATATGGTTTTTGGAAAGTTAAGTTAGTTAGTTCGGGATTGCATTAGCTGTGGGCGTGTAAGTCGTGGGATAAGGATTTAGCTTAAGACTTTGAGATTTAGCATTAAGTTTGCTTGCTCTGCTAATTTTAGAAATTTCCTTCTTAATCACTTTTTTTCCTTGATTTGGAATGAGTAAGGAGAAATTAGGATTGATGGAAGACTAAGATTTATTTATTAATTTTTTCTAGTTTAAGGATAAGTATCTGTTGGCTTTATTTGGGATTTGATGTGCTTAACATCTTGACCCATGGCACCTGTAATGGGTGTGGCCCCTTGAGCTTGATTCAATTATGAGAAACTTTAAAGAAATAAAGTTGCACCCTTTCTAATAGCTATAGCTTTCGATCTAGTGGTAAGTGCTTGATCCAACAGTCTGCCATTGCTGATTTTGTGGGACAGAGTTGTCTTCTTGGCTGCTTTATGGTGTTCAGCTAATTACCTTTTATTTTTACTTGAGGTGTCTGGGTTGACTAGCTTTTCTGTGAAGATCTGTTCTTCCTGTTTTGTTTGATCCTTGTTTCCTTTTGTTTCCAGAAAGGATATTCCTTATTTTCTGTTTTTGTACTCAT
This sequence comes from Dalbergia oliveri, assembly GCA_030441495.1. Lineage (NCBI taxonomy): Eukaryota > Viridiplantae > Streptophyta > Magnoliopsida > Fabales > Fabaceae > Dalbergia > Dalbergia oliveri. The sequence goes on from JAMLFY010000011.1 coordinate 375,644, forward strand.
CTGCTCTTCAATTCCTTTATATTTTCTGTTTCTCCCCAAAAACAGTATGTGCATGTGGACTTCTCGTGTATTTATGTTGATCAAGATTCTTGGATCTGTGGCTCCTTTGGAAAATTAGTAGCTCTTTAACAGATGTAGAGAGATGAATCCTTGTGATAATTTAATTTTTCCTTGGGACAGTTATTTTCTCTTGAAGAAACAGCTGATGAGTTAAAGGATTGGTGCCAGACACTATTCAAAGGATGTAAGAAGTTCATGTAAGTGTTTGATGGTGCTCCTATGTTAGATCTACTATGGCATTTACTAAATCAATCATTGTCATTGTTATACATAAATAACATGCCCTAGATTTCAAAGCTATATTTTATACTTGTCTATTTTTCTTTTGCACAGAAGAAAGAAGAGTAGGGGATCTTTTTCTCCTCTGTCATGATTGTTTCAGGCAGATTCTATTATTGATATGCAAAGGAATCAAATGTTTTTGTTGCATTTATGAGCTATGTTGGCTTGGTGTTTTCTTTTCATTATTGTTTTTGGAGAATATGAACATCTTATCCTCCTCTCAGTTGTCCTTTCTCCTCTTTGTTTATGATAGTATTCTTTCATACTTCTTTATTTTTTTAAAAATATCTGGCTTGTGTGAATTAAATTTGGTTGATGATATATGAACGTGTTTTAATTTATAGTGATATCAGTGCTACCAAGTTTGGTCACGAAATCCTCCTATACGTGGAATATCTAAATCAAGTTTAATTAAGTAAAAAAGAAAAACAAAAGTGCTGGGTCTTCCGGAATAATAATTTCTGGCATGGTCGTAGCAGGGAAAGATTATTCCTGAATGGTTATGGTAGTTAAATACATGGCTTAGCCCATCAGACTATTTGTTGGAACCACAATGAGGAAAGTTATTAATTTTTCTTCTGTATTTCCTCAGGACAGCTTTGGGGGAAGCATATAATGGAGAAATTGCATTTGCTGATTCATTAGAAATCTTCGGTGGTGGCCAGGATGACCCTGTCAGTGTATCAATTGGAGGTTTTTAAGAATTAACTTTTTTATATATTCTGTTTTACTTCCTCTTCTGTACAAGTAAACAAATCGAAAAGGTGCTTTATTATTTTTATGGGACAGCTATACATTAGTACGGTGCAGGTGTGTTAGTCACTCAGTTTAGTAGTTTAAAGGATTTATTTGTTGTTCATCATACATAGTTTAGTAATCTACAGTTTTTTTTGCTTTAACTTGTTAAAGGTTTTAACTTCATTGGCCATTGCACTGGTTTTTAAGAAATGGTTTTTTATCTAGTTCTTGAACACTATTTTTCTTTTGCCTTTTGTATAATTGTAGCTCTTCCCATATAACTTACTTGGGGACAGCATTGTCACCATTCAAGCTCCATAAAAGCTGCTTTGATGTCTGATTATTATAGTATAATAAGTGGGACACATGACATCATGAAGACAGCACTACAAAAGAGTAGCATGTATTTTGTTTTTGAACTGTTCTTTCTTCCAGGACCGGTCATATCTAAGTTTATCACCGCATTGCGTGAAATGGCTACTTTTAAAGAGCTTCTTCGTTCACAGGTAAGTCCTCAGTAGTGACTCTTAGACTTGCCTTACACTTTTTAGCCTGTATATATTTATATATATTAAATTTATATATTTAAATTTCAGCCTTACCATACACATTTAATCGTAGTAAGTTTGGTAGGCTGATAAGTTGGTTTAATGTAGTGAAGTACCCTGTTTACTGATGGTATGCAAAGATCTTATACAGATTATGTAGATCATAGACTTAGTGAAATGATAACTATGTTACTGGTTCTCCTTCCCCCCATGTTGCTTTGATTTGCGTGTGTGTAATGTCAAAAGCAGGCCTAACTTGAAGAAATAAAAATTTAAAGAAAATCAGGAGTCCATTCCTCTAAGATTTCAGAAAATAAAATGGAACTTAAACTACAGTTTCCTCATTCTGACAAAATTGAAAGTTGAAACAGCATGCTAATGATGAGTTGATGACTAAACCTGCAGAAGTTTCCTGTTAACCTTTTTACCCAAGGATGAAAGGTTCTGAAGATTCCAGCTTTGTTTGTTTTCAAATTTAAACTATAGTTGAGAATTCATTCTTTGTTTAAGCATTTCTTTTCATGAATCCTTGCTGGCTGCGTCAGATCCGTTAGCTTGTATACTAGAGAAACAGAGCGAATGAAAAATTAGAGAGACACTCATGTCCGTATATTTATGGTTGAAAATCCTCAAAACCATCATGAGGATGTTTTGTTGACATTGATTTTTTGTTTCAGTAATTATTTGACAGATTTCTTGTATAGGTAGAACATGTGTTGATTGACCGGCTGATGGAGTTTATGACTGTTGATTTGCAGGAGGCAAAGGTGTTTAGCATTCTGCTGCTAGCATTAATATTTCCTAATCCTAAGAATATGCATGCTGTATATGGTTGTTTAAATTTCTCTGACTTACTATTGCGTTTTCCATACTTTCTGGCTTGTATCAGGATTCTCGCAAGCGTTTTGACAAAGCTGTGCATTCTTATGATCAGGTATCGAGAAATAAGTTCTCCTTAAAATGTTGATTTTCTTTTTACATTATTTTTATATCCAAATATAGTCGGTAATTTTGGTGAATCAAATTGGTGTTCATAAGTCAATGTTTTGATTGTCCCTGTGATTCTCAACTTCTCCTTACAATCTTGATAATTTTTTTTTTACATTATTTTTATATCCAAGTATAGTCAGTAATTTTGGTGAATCAAATTGGTGTTCATAAATCAATGTTTTGATTGTCCCTGTGGTGTTTAGAAATTCTTACAGTTCAGTGATTGTGAGCTCTGACGCACTCTGTCCAACTGATAATTCTCTTCCTTTTTGTTGCCTTGATATTCTTTATGTGATGTTTACTTCAGCTAGTCATCCTATTTATTTATTCTGTTTTTCTTGATTTCTTTTGGTTATTTTCCTGCTCTTAGGATTCTCCAGAAGAGAATTACACAGATGCTTTTAGATCTTCCTGTGGTTGAACCCTTCTGAACTATATTTGAAGCCAATTGCTTGCAGTTGCTATTTATTATTGTTTCTAACAGTACTCATGTATCTCTTCTTTTCAGTCACGAGAAAAGTTTGTGTCTTTGAAGAAGAATACGCCAGGAGACATTGTTGCTGAATTAGAAGAGGTTCGCGTATCAATTTGTAAATGATTCCTGCTTTCTTAAAAGTTTTAGTCTGATTCAGGGATGACTCTACATATTTGCTCACATGGGCACCCAACTCATTATTTTCTCTTCTAATATTATCTTTGACATAGTCCTACATAACTATTTGCGAGTCAAATTATTAATCAATTATCTTACTATTCTGATTCATGACAGGATCTACAGAATTCGAAGTCGGCATTTGAGAAGAGTCGCTTCAATCTAGTATGTCTTCTACAATTACTGATCTTTTTCTATGTTGTTTGCTGCATCTCTACAACCTTTTTCATAATATGAACCTGGCTATTGGGTTTTAAGAAGTGCAGGTAAACTCTCTCATGAATATTGAAGTGAAAAAGAAGTATGAGTTCTTGGAGTCCATTAGTGCAATAATGGATGCTCATCTGAGATACTTTAAGCTGGTCTGTAAATTGGTTGATAATTCTTCGTTGGTGAACTTTCAGTTTCTTTTCCTTGTGTACTAAACAAGTTATCTTATGCTTTAGGGCTATGACTTACTAAGCCAAGTGGAGCCCTATATTCACCAGGTACGAAGTGCGGTTTTCTACTTTTCTTTCATTTCTTACAAGCATATATGCTAAAGATATGATTATGACTTTATGAGCATATTTAATAAAACAAATGGAAAAAGATGACAATTGGCCTACTCCATTCTTTATTAGTAGCCGAACTGACTTTATCAAAGCTGAACTTTAGGAATCTATTTTCTGATTTTAAACAGCAATATTTAGCAATTGATTGGTTACATGAGTCCTTTTCGAGGTTTGTAGAACCTAATTACCAATATTAATTATCTGCTGAACATTCACTGTTGCCGTTATCAAGTGTCATAAACTAATTTTCCTTATATAATATGCTCTCCTTATAATTCTGTTCGTCTTGAAAGAATTGATTATTACTGCTTTGTGATAAAACTAAAATCAATGGAAGTCATGATGCATGAGAACTTTTGATTACTTGCTCAAAAAGTTGTTTATGCCACGTTGGAAAGTCACTCAATCTACAAGCTTGAACAATCTGGTAGGGTGACTTTTAATATCAAACTGTGATAAATCTTTCCATCTTTTCGTTTATTTTAGCCTACAATTATTGTCTGTTGATGCTTCTTCAATATTGTTAGGTGAATATAGTCCATTGATACTCTGATAACTAATCCACATTAAATAATCTTCAATATGATTCCTTATGCCTGCACTACAAGTATCCTGGTTCATCACAAATGCATGAGTGTTACTTGTACAACTATGGCATAAAGAGCTTTCAGCACCTGTTTCCACTACCACTTCTAGCCTTTCCTATATTGACTAATCAACACATGGAATGATCATTTACACAGATCATACCATGTCCACAAGTTGCCTGTTACGTGCTCTGAACAAAGGAAAGTTGAGTAAATCTACATTTTAATCCATGCTTTAGTCCTTAAAAGATTAAATGCATCACTTTTATCTTCAAAAGATTTCACGTCAAACACATTACTCCTTGTAACATAAAACTATATACACAGTAGTCCTTTAAGCATTGGTTTTTAACATGTTAGTCCTCGAAAAAATCGGCTTTTAACATAATAATCTGCAGTTCCTGAAAAAATTGGCTTTTAATATGTTAATCTTTTATAGACTAATGTTTATATGATTTTCCTATAAGGAAATAATATGCTGTAACGTGAAATCTTTTGAGAACTAAAATGTATGCATTTAATATTTTAAGGACTAAAGTGTTAAAATGAAAATCTTTGAGGGACTAAAGTTTAGATTTACTCAAAAAAGTTTTAAGATTATTTGTCTCTGTTGGCTTATTTCATATTTGCTTTCTGTTACTTAACTTGGGTGTTGCTATGAGTGTTGATTAATAGATGTCAAAAGTTTTTTCATTTGATTGAAGAGTTTGGTGGAGGTACTAAATAGATTTGTAATTATTCTGCATGCCTTGTTATGTCAATGTGCTTGAATTAATTTGAAGTAATCATACAGTGTGATAGTAGAATATGAAATCTTTTGCCAAGTTTTATTTTATAATGATTAAATTTGAAGTAATCTCTTTAACGTTTGGTTCTGGTCACTTTCAGTGATTAAAACTTAGATTGCTCCATGAAATTTAACACGTTATTTCATAATATGTTGTCCTGAACTTAGGTGCTAACATATGCGCAACAATCTAAGGAACTGGCTAATATTGAGCAAGATAAGCTTGCAAAACGGATCCAGGAATATCGAACACAGTCTGAGATGGAAAATATACGAGCTTCTAGCAATACAGAACCCTTGCTAAGTGCTGATGGCACACATGTTGTTGGTTTGAACTCTTACAAAAACTTTGAAGGAGGGATGCAGTCTGCAGCCAAAGGCGAGGCAAGTAATTGGTTTTTGCTGGTTGATAAATGAAAGTTCTCCTGTTTATTTTATATACATTGTCTTTTTTCCCTCTTTATTTTTTGGCTTGTAATTGTTGTTTAGCCTTGGTTTTAGGTTCAAACAGTTAAACAGGGCTATCTGTTAAAACGCTCATCACACTTGCGAGGAGATTGGAAACGGAGGTTCTTTGTACTTGACAACCAAGGGAATTTATTTTATTACAGAGCGAAGGGAGCCAAACCCATGGTAGTTATTTTTGTCATATATTTGTTTTGACTTTTGAAGCATTTTGCTAATTATTTCCTTCCAAATCTGTCCCTAGGGCTCTCAATCATATAATTATTCTCGTCCTTCGGAGCAAAATAGTGGCATGTTTGGTAGATTTCGCTCAAGGCACAACAGGGCATCATCGCTAAATGAGGATGTTTTGGGTTGTTGTACAATTGACCTGTGCACATCCACTATAAAGATGGATGCAGAGGACACAGATCTACGTCTTTGCTTCCGTATAATTTCCCCCTCAAAAACATATACACTGCAGGTGACTGATTGACTTATTTCAGATAATTGAACGAGTTATTAAATATGCCTCTATACATTATCTTAGTGAGAACCAAACAATTTTTTATTGTACTGACCTCTCATGTGTTTGATCAAATTTAATCTTTTTAGAACATCGCGTAGAAAATGGGCATTTCTTTTATTGAAGTTGTAGCCTTGTATCTTTTAGATTGAGCTTCTTTGGTAGATCTTGCATCAAATGTGTGCTGGTTTATTGTAGTTCTGGTTTGGTTTCTTGTTAGTTGATTCTCTAGATTGGTTTTGTCAGGCAGAAAATGAAGCTGATAGGATGGACTGGGTAAACAAAATTACTGGGGCTATTACATCACGTTTTAATTCCCAGTTTCTTCAAGAGGTTCTCTATTCCATTTTCTTGAAGCATAACTTTATGCCAAGATATCCTCATAAGATGTTAACATGATTATATTGTAATTTCTGCAGCCTCATCATGGTAGATTGCATTTGGAAAATAAAAATTCAGCCATTGGTGCTTCTTTGACTAGTCAATCAGAGGATGGTGACAAATCTTTGATGGATGACATATATTCAAAGGAAGTCCTTAGTGTCTCCAAGATTTTAAGGGGAATTCCTGGGAATGATAAATGTGCTGAGTGCAGTGCTTCTGATCCAGACTGGGCATCTCTAAACCTTGGTATATTATTATGTATAGAATGCTCTGGCGTGCATCGAAATCTTGGAGTTCATATCTCAAAGGTGAATTCTTTCATATATTAATGCAAACAGTTTATTTTACTTCTGCATTTTAAATGTAGAAATAAGAAAATTTTTGTAACCTGGTGAAGTTTGTTCTAGTGTGTTTATCTTTAATGTTAAAGCATCCATAGTTTGAGATTATAAAGGTTTTACTTCTTGATCTTATTGCTCTGGGATGGTTATATTACACTATGGGTGTGTTTGAGTTTGATCTGGGAGGCAAATGGTGGGAATGGGAGGAGTTTGTAGAGTAAATTTTTGAATTATTACACTACAAATCCTTCCATTTCTCTCAAAAGTTAAACTCACAAACATAACCTCTAGTGCTAACATATTTTTCTAGACTCTTTCTTTCTTCTTTTTTTTTTTTTCCCATTTAAACAGCTTTCACTTTAAGAATCTTTTTTCTTTTGAGAAATAATATTCACTTTTGTCTTTATGGTTAGACACAAATGTGATTTCTGTTTTTGGATTAACATACTATTACCATTTCCTAAAGGTTATATTTTATCTGCCAACTGCAGGTGAGATCTATAACATTAGACGTTAAGGTTTGGGAACCTACTGTTTTGGAGTTATTTGATAAGTTGGGTAATGCTTATTGTAATTCTATATGGGAAGGTGTGCTTCGACTTGATGATGAAAGGTAAAATCTTGGCTCCTTAACCAATGGTTATGCTGCATATCATGTTGAGCATTAAGTAGTTGAGCTTGTAATCCTTTCTTTCTGGGAACAATTTTCCGCAGGGTAGGTGATGGCCCGACAAAACCATGCTTCATGGATGCCTTCCAAGACAAGGAAAAGTATATACAAGCAAAGGTAAGCAGTTTTAGTTTAATTTCACTTTTTATATGTTTACGTAACTACATATCGGTGAATTACTGCAGTAGAGGTAGCTTGATATTGTTAAATATAAAAATCATTCATGTTTCTCTACCTAACAACTTAAACTTTTGGGATAAATGGTTCATGATAGATATGTTGGAAATGTGACAATTTCATGACCACAAAAAAAAGAGAGAAATATGACAATTTCTCTCCATGAGTGAGATAGCATAATGTTATTGTATCTGTTTTATAAATTTAATTCATTATTTGTTGATATTCCATAATTAGAGGTATAGGGAGGCCGAGGAAAATTATCGGGGAAATAATCAAAAGAGATTTAAATGTTAATGGATTTAATATAAATATGATATATGATAAAGCTCTATTGCGTTGCTTGATTCATGTAGCTGACCCACTTAGTTGGACAAGGCTTAATTGTTGCTATTGTTGTATTTGTTGATATTCTAGGTTTAAAAAGGGATTATTGTTGAATTTCTTAAGATATTTGTAACATGCATGAACACCATCATTCAGTAATCTGTTGTAATTGTTTTTGAATTATCCAAAGTGTTGATTTGACTTTAGCTATCAAGTATCACTTTAGGAAGTTATTATAGTTGGGCCTTCAATTGTAACTGAAGATTTTTTATGATTTCACTTCTCCTTTCAGGTCTTGATTACTGGTTCTCGCTCTTAATGGAATTAAAAGTAGTATAGTTGATGGTTGCTTAGATATTGCGATTGTGTTATCAGATCTCTGCACTTGGTGAATAATTGAATTAGATTGGATACATTTATAATCTGATTTCCGCTTTTGGTTTCTCTTATATTTATTTCTCGTCCTCTCTCTGCATATTATTTTTTTGCTAGTCCTATGTCAGTTTTGCATCTTGACATTTATGTTATGTATTGCTTTATTATCTGATAAGGAAGGCTATGCTTTCAGTTTTTATTGTGATCTAATGTAACTTGTGTTTTTCATAATCAGTATGTGGAGAAATCACTGATCATCCGAGAAGAGGGTACACCAGGAATCCTCCAGTTTCCATAAGAATCTGGCAAGCAGTTCAGGCTATAAATGTACAAGAAGTGTATCGCCTTATTGTCACATCAAATTCAAATGTTATTAACACGAAATATGATGATGTGGTTCACCATGCTGATGCTAAAACCTTAGGCTTAGAAGGTATTACAATGGAAGGACATGAGCATGATCCTGAGGCCTGTCTGGGAATTAAACAGATTAATGAGACAGAGAAGTGTTTCTATGGTTGGTCATTATTACATCTGGCATGTCATTCTGACAGTGCACTAATGGTTGAGTTGTTGCTGCAATTTGGTGCTGATGTAAACATGCATGACTATCATGGGAGGACTCCTTGCACCATTGTATTTCTAGTGGGAAAAATTCATTGGCAAAGTTTCTATTGAGAAGGTAATATTTTTATTTGAAGCATTTTTTAACCCTTTCTTTGGGCTTTTGGCTTAGTTAGCAGTGATAAACTCTTTCCTCTCTATCTCCCTTTTGTTTTCTATTCTTCTATGAAAGTGGTGTCGAAGAGGATTTAGATGAATACGGAGAACAAAATTTAAGGCATTCATAATCATCTCAAAACGATGCCATTTTTAGATGAATACCGGTATCTTTATTGGATTGTCCAATCATTTTCCATTTTTTATGTCAGTCACAGTAGATGCCTAGGCAACTTCTTCTCATCGCTGCACAAAGCTAAGATTTTTTTATCTGCCAAGCTTTTCATGTTTTATTTTGCTTTAATTACATATATGTGCCTGTAAGAGACGCTTGGATGAAGCTTGCACACATCTCTTTATCTTACGCACAACACTGACATGCCAATTAACCAGGGGTGCAAGGCCATCAGTTAAAGATGCTGGTGGACTCACTGTACTTGAAAGAGCAATGGAGATGGGAGCAATAACTGACGAACAGCTATTTATCATGCTTGCTGAGTGCCAGTAACGATGGAACTCTGGTATATATTGTGTTATAAAAAGTTGAGGATTAAGCTGTTGTTTGTCAGGTATAATAAGTTAGCATGCCTATTTAAAACCCATTAACTTTTCAATTCACCTGGGTCCTTATTTCTTTAAGTTACTATAGAGAACACTTCCCATCATCCCATGCCTCCCTCTCTCTAATGAAAATTTTAAATAATATTTTTATCAAGCTACTTCCACACAAAACAACTCATTTCACTGTTTCATAATTTTTCATTTAAATTTTTTTGATAGTGATAATTGAATGGCATAGAATGAAGAACTTTCTTTCTTTCTTTCTCTCACTGTGAATAAAGAAAGAAAATGTATAACTTTATGGATTTTCAATGCTTAAGGTACTGGTACTCTTGAATTTTATATGCAAACCAAAGAAATTCCTGTAACTTTATTGTTGCTTGTTTATTCTTAGCCTTGAAGTAATAATTCCAGTTGAATTTAACCCTCTCCCTTTTGCACCCTTCTTGTTAGGACGATAGTAGTTAATCATCCTAACACTTTTGTTTTGACAATCTCTGGCAGGTAGCCTCTGACGCTGGATCTGATGTAGAATCTGGAGCCTAGCAATTCGTGTGTGAAGCCAAGTTCTCTATTTTATTGTATTCTTGCTAATTGCATTAAAAGAAATATAGGATTAGCTCTTCGAAACTCTAACAACCTTTTTTTTTTCCCTTGTGGAACGGAAGCCCAACCTTACTTCTTGTTCTTGCAAGCCTGCCTTAAGGAGGGGCGACAAAATTATTTTAAAGTGTGTTGTATTGTATATTTAACATACTTTGGTTTTTGTTTTCATTATTATTTTTTGACAGTTAAGAGAAAAGAACATGTACGCAAAGCACATTTTGATGCCGTCATTGAATTTGATGTGATAAACATTAATAGAGTTTACTCTTAGCATAAATTCGATGTGATAAAATGTATCAAATAATGTGATATTACGACATGAAATATGAAGTATAACTGTCAATATGCAGAATAATATTACAATTAAGTTAAAGTAAATATTTATTAATATGTTGTGATTGGTTTTGGTTGACTTTAAAAAATCTTTCTTAGGACAAATTGTCTTTTTATTCAAATTTCTTTCGAAAAGATTCTAATAGTTTAGAGTTGTTGGGGGCGACAGACCACGCTATAACCAAATGGCAGATACACTTAATGAGAATCTCGTTGTCAAATAAGTATCCGTTAGCCAGATTTTTCTATCCTTTTTGGACTCCCACTAGATCCATATAGGTGAGAGCGCATAGAAGTATATGGGATGGTTTGATGTATCCGTGTATGTACATTGGTTTTGTACACTGCATTGGTTTAGGTATTTGGGATGGTATACATTGGTTTAGCACCTTAGTCCCGGAGAGAACTTCAGGTGTTACGGGAATGGGATGGTGTACCCTGGTTCAGTACTTGTTCCAATGAGCATTTAAGGTATATGATGGGAAATGGGATGGTTAACACGGGTTTGGTACTTCCCACAGAACAGTTCAGATAACGGATGGGCCATATTGTTTTATTTTATGTTGGTTTGGCACCCTTGAGTCTTATGACAAAATGCAGCTTAGGTATATCGAGAGGTGTATATTGGTTTTGTATAGGCATTGGCTGTTGGTTGAGACGATAGTGAGCAGGGTGCAAACTGTTGAGGGTTGGCTAGTGTTTTTATGAGTCATACAGCTCTTCATTTGTATTGGATTTCAATCTGCATAATAACATTTACTTTTACTTTTATTCTCAACATTATCATCATCTACAGAATATGTGCCTATAAATTTATGAGAAAATCCACCATTCATGCATATCTGATATCTCAGACACAATTTGAAACAAAGCTTTCAAGGCCACCTTGATGGACTCTCTTGAGTTTGCTGTTGTATTTGTAGCCATTCTCTTATTCTTTCTCATACACCTTTGGAGGTGCAATAGAAACACACCTATCCCAAATTGGCCCATAATTGGTATGCTGCTGGGGATCTTGCGTAATTTGTCCAATATCCATGATTATGTAACCACAATTTTAAAACATCATGGTGGTACTCTCAAGTTTAGAGGACCCTGGCTCTCAAACATCAACTTTGTCCTCACCAGTGATCCCATGAACGTGCACCACATTACAAGCAAGAACTTTGGCAATTATGGTAAAGGGTCTGAGTTCCATGAGATTTTTGAAGGTCTAGGAGATGGGATCTTCAACTCTGATTCCCAGAAATGGAAGTTCAATAGGGACGTACTACATTCATTGTTCAGACAGAACATCTTTGAGACCTTCCTTAAAAGGGTCATTCACAAGAAGCTGGATAGTTGCCTACTTCCACTTCTTGATCATGCATCGAAAGCCGGAACAGAGGTGGATTTGCAAGACATCTTTCAGAGGTTCACCTTTGACAACATCTGCTCCATAGTGTTAGGATGTGATCCTAATTGCCTACCTAACAAGTTCGCAGAGTTCTCAGAGGTTGCTTATGAGAAGGCTTTCAATGTAATGGAGGATGCAGCCTTCTACAGACACATTGTCCCAAGATGTTTGTGGAGGCTCCAGAAATGGCTCCAAATTGGACAAGAGAGATACTTCAATGCATCCCAAAAATTGTTGACCAATTCTTGCATGACTGTATATCATCCAGGCGTGAAGAGCAAAGCAGGTGGAACTGCCCCAAAGTGGATGAATCAAACTATGACATGATAAAAGCTCTCATGGAGGAAAGAGGAATGGATTCACAAGTAGATGAGAAGTTTCTAAGGGACACTGCAATTAATCTCCTTGCAGCAGGAAGGGACACAATTAGTGCAGGTCTAAGCTGGTTTTTCTGGCTTGTTTCAACTCATCCTCTTGTTGAAGCTAAGATCCTTGAAGAAATCAAAGAAACCTTCATAACCAAGGAAGAAAACTGGCTCACTTCATCTGGGGTGGAAGAGCTGAATAAGCTTGTTTACCTCCATGGAGCTATATGTGAAGCCTTGAGGCTCTTCCCTCCTGTGCCTTTTGAGCACAAGTGTGCCATCAAATCTGATATACTTCCAAGTGGAGACCGTATTAATCCAAACACTATGGTATTATACTCTCTATACTCAATGGGAAGGATGGAACAAACATGGGGGAAAGATTGCCTGGAATTTAAGCCTGAAAGGTGGATTTCAGAAAAAGGAAGCAATGTGCACATACCATCTTACAAGTTCATTGCTTTCAATGCAGGCCCCAGAAGTTGTTTGGGTAAAAACATAAGCTTCATTCAAATGAAGATCATTGCCATTGCTATGATGTGGAACTTTCACATGCAGGTGGTGGAAGGCCATGAAGTATCTCCAAGTGCTTCTGTTGTGCTTCACATGAAACATGGCTTGAAGGTCAAGGTTACCAAGAGATGCATTTGATGGAAGCAGGTTGTTCCAGATGATTGATTCTTTGTTGTGCGATCTTCTGTTTGTCTCTTGATAATTGATTGTGTTAGGAGTGTGGCCATCAAAAAGAAAAAGAAAAGGAAAGATGGTATTAACACTCAGCAGTTTTTGTTGGATTTTTTTTATTTTTTTACTGTTTAATGTATCTCATTGTTTTGATTTATCTTTTAATTCAACCTTGTGATTTCTTATCTAAATATATTATTCTTCATTTATGATCCTGTTCATGGAATTATAATTTGTCAGGAAATCATTTTAGTTTTTCAATTGCATAATAATATTATACTACGAACAAATCAAAGACATCGATGATAAAATAATTAATGATTTAATATTTTTATTTCAAATAAAAATAAAATACATGTTACAAATATTACGATATAATTTTGATACATATATATTATAAAATAATTTTGCATTATCAACTAATAAAATTTGACAAGAATGTCAAATCGTGATAGTAATTATATATCATATTTTGTCATTTTTCTCAAATTTTGTTTATGACGACATAAAATTATCTCAAGTATCAATTTGTGTAAATTAATCTCTTATGTTTCTTCCCTTCTTAATAAAAACTTGATTGATTTTTGTTACATATGATACAAATACTTTTATTTTAAAAGATTCTATTTTAATGCATTGAGTCATTGATAATGTAAAAGTTTTACTTTGTTCACCAATTATGTATTATTATTTGAATAAATAAGGTAGATTTTCATATACACTACTTGAATGATCATATAAAAGAATTTGATTAAATGACTTCAATGTATCAAAATTAAATTATAAAAAATTATATGATTAATGTCATAAAACAAATAATTCAGCTTTAAGAATGACTTTTTTTATTCATAAATTTAATTTTAATATATTATTCACATAGAAAAAATTGGCACATACATCTAATCATGTATTCTGTGTCTGTTTTAGTTTTTCCCTTTTTAAAAAAATCACTTTTTATAAACGGAATCTACATCAATTTTTACTCAAAATCTTAAAATAGCTTAAAAAATAGTAACTTTCACGGTGGAAAAAATCGCTTTATTATTTAAAAAGAATTATTAATTATATTTCAATTGACGTTTGACACAGCTTCTTGGTTCCGCATACCTCTTCTGTTTTGAAAATCCAATTAGCTAACACAGCAATTCAGTGTTGAATCGGAACCCTAACAATTCAGTGTATGAAGCTAAGGTTCGCTCTTTTCTATTCTCCATGCTAATTGCAGTCTCTACAAATCTTGTATTTACTTTCTCGTTTCGAAACTTGAACAAAAACATCCCTATTTTGTGAAACCTAATTTTATCCCCAAACTGTAATCCTAACTCCAAATTCCGCTGAATTCCACGGCTAAATGTTCATCACACTGTAAATGTGCTTTAATCACAATTTTTCGAACAAAATCACCCTCCGTGTTAAGTCTTGTATAAATATAATTATTATGTGCTTGATCTCATTGATAATAGGTATGCATAATTCTGAGGGAAGTAAGCGTCAGTTACCACCATGGATGATGCAGAAGGCTGGTGCCAACCGTGTGAATGTTGTTGAAACTAATTGCTCTGTGGAAAATGGGACACAGAATGCCGGAAATGGGACTAAGGAAAATGCAAGTTTGGATCAGAAGAGGGAAACTTTGAAGAGGAAATCGGAATTAAATGCAAAGTGTGAAGTTAAGAGAAGAAGAAATTTAAGCAAACAGGATGGAAGTGGCGATGATATCATTCAGAAGAAGAAGAAGAAGAAAGGTGTTGTTAGGTCAAGGGATAGAGTAAGTAAGTCTTCTAGGAAGAAACACCAAAATTTAGAGGATCCTAGCCATGATAGTTGTGTTGTGAATCCAGTTCAAGCATCAAGTGATGATGATGTGGAGCTGACAGTTGAAGATTTAATGGCCATAGCAAAACAGGTAGTTTTCTTTTGTTGAGACTGAAGGAGAAAAGTTGCTTGTTTTGGTCAAGTAATCTGAGTAGAAATATGTTTACTATTTCTATCATCATAATTATCATATTCATATAGTAGAGTGAATTTAAAATATAGCCCCTCAGTACAAAGTTGAAAGTGGTGGACATTTTATATTCAACTTACCTCTGCTTGAGCATTTAAACTTTTTCATGTGCGCAGTATGTCAAAGACTATGAAGACAAGAAGCAGCAAGAAACATCAGTTAGACTGCGTGAATCAGATTGGCAATTTACAGCTAAAGGTGAATCCGGAATTACTCTTGGTTCCTGTTGTGAAAGCACAAAAGCATTTAGTTCTTCAAGGGAAACTTTATGTAACCCTACTCCAACAGCAACCTTTGAATCAATGACTACAAGCCCTTATCAATTTGGTCATCCAGCTCAAGAAATGTTGGACCTGTTCTTGGGTCCATTGCTGAAGAAAACCCTTGAGATTGAGAAGGAGCAGGAGGAAAAGAACAAATCTATTGCAGACAGTTTAGAAGTTACCGATGTGTTCACTAGACATAGTCAAGAGGACCTTGTTGGAGAAGATATGGTCCCCTTGATGAAGAAAAGAAGCACTTTGAAAGATAAGGTGGCAATGTTTCTTGACTAAAACCTCTAAGATCATTTGATAATTACTGTCATATCCTAGTTGGTCAAAGTTTCTCGGTGGTAATGTTATAGTAGTAGGGGTGTAAATTTCCTTATAGATCGAATTTTGATACAATGTAATTGAATGTCAATCGCTCATTGCTAGGGGATTCACTTCAACTGTACAGCATTGTCTTTGACACATTATTAGACAATAGGTTACAGGGGCAAAGATTCCATAGTGCTTTATCATTATATCATCTGTAGAAGATAAGCAAACAAGTAACAAACACATGAGCTCCTGTTTATCCATCAATTTGGGGACTTTGTATTCGATATTGATGGTGTGCATAGGAAAATAACTGTAATAATTACAATAACTACGGAATATGCATGTTTCTGTTGGTTTGGTTGTTTGTCATGTAAGGTTTTCTTTTGCTTGTTATTTTTGCTGTTCTATTACCTAGTTCGGATCAGGTAAGTACTGAGAGAGGAATCTTACTTTAGTGAAATTTGCTGTATTTGGATATCTGAGACTATATAAACATGTTCATGAATAGTTAGCCTATAAGAGACTAGACAAACATGTTCATGAATAGTTTAGCCCACCTCATTTGATAAAGTGGGCTTTATTTGTTTTTATTTGGTAAACCTTGGGCAGTTTAAATTAAGTTCAGTGGCTTGGCCAGAGAAAGCAGGGCTGCATGTTGTGGTAGGTAGTCTCTGTCTATATATTGTCCTTTAGTGCCTTAGGCTACTGCAAAATGCTTTGGTACTTCACAAAGACTCCATTAAGATGCGGAAACAGGGAGTGGATAGCCCTTTTCTTCTAATCATTCTCTTTCTAGCTTGCTGTAAAGAGAAATGTAGAACATCTAATTTTGCTTTGTACACATTTTGTCTTCCTATCAGTAACATCTTCCCTTGAGGAGCACAATCAACCAGACATTCTTACCTTGCTTTTTGTGCCGCCAGAATTTCTCTCTGAATTTTGGTATAAAGGTACTAGTTTAGTGATCTAATTTCATGTCTTCTGTGGACAATGACTCGATCGTCACTAATTGGTAAAACATACATCCATATTTGTTCAAGAGACACTACTTTCCATTCACAAGAAGTTATAATCATAGTAGTAATATGAAAAAGAAAGGATAAATATCCTATTTGATTCTGGTGCTTCTAAAAGGTGTATTATAAACTTTGTTCACTTTTTTTTTTTCCATTTTTTTTTCTTTCTCTATAACACCATTAACATGTTGTATCTGAACTGATGAGAAACTTTTAGAAATAAAGAATAGTGGAACTGCCTGTTTCTCAATTACTACAAAGGCAATATGGTGTATTTATGCCCCCGCAGGCGAATTTAATTTGTTAATCCTTAAAGCAAAAATCTTGATAGTCCAATTTTGTGTCCTATTTCCTTGACGTCTTCTTGAATTTGGTGTCGGTACTCCCCAAAAGTGAACTTCCTGTATATAGAAGGTTCTCTGTAGCCATTTATTATTGTACTGTAGGAGGGGCACAGGAAGTATGCTATGGAGTATCTATCCATTTTGTCATTTGCCACCACCTTGTGCTCCACGCTTTTGTACTCATCATTGCTCCATGCCTGTACTTGAATGTTTCCCATAGGAAAGACATTGTGAGTGAATGAACCATTGATGCAAAAATTGACCATATTATGATTCTTTCTATAGCAAAAGGATTGTTGCTAGAAAATTGATTTGATCATACAAGCATCTTTGGCGCTTGAGTTGTGTCAATAATTGGATGCCGACGGCCATTTTGACTGTTTGACAATCATTCCATTTTTGATTTTGCTATAGTAATGAATATGCCTACTAGCCTAGGGTAAGAAGAATAGTGGGAACTGATTTTTTTTACAGTTTTTTGGCTTCTATTTTCATTTTTTTTTCAATCTATTTTTTATTTTTCAGAATTTTGTAAATAAATAATAAAAAATAAAAATTAGAAACAAGATTTTTAGTTTTTCTTGTTTCCTTCACTTTATTTTGAAAAATAGGACATTAAATTGAAAAGAAATAAAAAAAAATTTCAAAAAAAAAATCAAACATACTATTTTCTTTCAATTTTAATTCTTAGGTTTTAAAGTAGTGGCATAGTTTTTTTCAAAAGAATTTGTCTCTTCTAAAATGATGAAGTTTATGGAATGAGAAAATGATGAATTAATTATTTTTAAGTGAATATTTTTTATTATAGGTGGGCGTATGGGTTCCACCTTATGATTTAAGTGTAATTAATTTCTCATTTTTTATCTTACAAACCTCTTAATTTTAGAGAAATCAAATTCCATATTTGATATTCTCATTATGAGTGGAAAAAGAAAGAAAAGAAAACATTTCTCATAGTTTTGAGAGAAGGGTATTATAACTCAGAAGTGGCCATTTTATTGTCAAAGGATAACTTCTAGATTCGTTGAATCCTCTCTTATAATATCTTTGAGAAAAAAGTTGGCATTTGTCGTTATTGGTTTGAGCATTATAAATTTCTTATTGGTACTACTATTTTTTTTCTCCACTATAGGTTTAGAGGATAAAAAAGATTCGTTGGTAGTGAAATGAAGCTTGCCATCATAATAATAGTAATAATAATATAATAATAAAAAAAATTAGGCTAATCTCGGTTAGCTGAATTGCTTCAATAATACGTAATTAATTCTAGTTAACCAATGTGCTAAACTAATTTCTACCTGGAAAAGGTCCCCAATGTTAACAATTAGAGCATCTGGATTTGGTTTTACAGCGACCCATTTGGAATCTTTCATGAGTTGGAGTCCACCAACTTGATCTTGATAAAGGATTGTGAGAAAATCACTGTCAGTGTGAGGTACTAATCCAAAAACTTCTTCTGTAGATTTTGGGCAGGACGGGTAGTGATTTAGTCTCAGAAAGCATGTGCTTGCATCACATAGTTTTTCAATTGCATCTTTTGGGTACCCCAAATTTTCTGCTAGAATGCTTGCTAATAATCTTGACACTTTTAACATAGCTGGTGCAAACTCATTTATTGCTTCCCTGCAGCCACAGTTAGAAAGCAAATTAAACTAACTACTTCTTATGGGTGAAAACAATATCACGCCTAAAAATTCTTACCTTAAGGCAAATAAAATATTTGCTTTGTCCATTCATTAATTGACATAGGATGTGCAACTCAATTGGTTCCAGACTACTATATTGCTAAGATGGACCAGTGCACGTCCGAGCATAAAGTTTTAAAATCCAACCTGTCGAGATAAGGAATTTATGGTACTGGTGGTTGTTTGTTATTCTCTTTATATATTTAAATAACATTTTAGGTTGGTTCTTAGTTTAGTTCTCCTAGAGTGAATGTCATCATAATGAAAGGAGTAAGAAGTGCAAATAACACTACTAGTCTACTATTCCATACAGTTTGACAACTTCCACATACACCTATCATTGGAATTTGACATATATAAGAGCATAGGGGGGATCATATGTGTCTATTGAAAATTCAAGTCAATGAATTTAAGGACAGTAGAGCATTATCTTAGAAAAGACTCAGGAGAAGCAAGAGTGATTTTCTCCAGGGTAAACAAAAAGGAATCATTAGGTTTCTATCATGGTATTGGTTAGTGTCTTGCCTATAAAACAGTTAATGTGATTGGCTTGGGTGTGCACAAATATGCTTTTTAAACGGTGCAAATAACACCTCCAAAGGACTCACCACCCTAATCCACATAATTGACACTTTTGTCGTTGTTTGTCTTTGTTTTGTAATCATGCTGTGGAGTTATTTATCGAAGGACATGTATATTAGCAAGAGGAAAGATTCTTAAGTGCTTATAGAGCAAGAAAAATGTTGGACTTTCGTTACAATAGCTAATGTTTTAGCTATTAATAGATCAGAGGACAACTTTTTCTTGTTCTGAGAGCACGTAAGATTCTCTAAAATAAACGTGTCAATATCTAAGACCAAGATACCTTAAAGAAGTGAATTCACCGCAGCAAGCTGCATCTGAAATCATGGTGAGAGGAATGTGGAAAGCTTCTGTCCAGGAGAACTGATTTGAACGAGTAGCTGTTGGTGTCCCCCACCTGTATGGATTGTTCAGAATCCTGCAAGTGGCCTTCCTCTCAAAGGGCACCCCAAACAATTTCACTTGCTCTTCCCTCATATTCCTTAGTAGCTCAGGGTTTATCCCATGGTTTACTACTTGGAGGAAACCCCATTCTGATGCTGCCCTGCATATTGCTGCACTGCAAGCCACTCTCTCTTTGTTTACTACTTCTAAGACCATTAAGGTCTATTAGTGGTAGTTCACATTCGACCACCACTTGATCATTTTGATCATTAAAACTTTTACCATGTTGGACTTGAGCAGAACTCCTTAGAAGTGCTTTATAATGGTGCAAGAGTGGTGGGTTTGAGTCCATCATTGTTGCACCTAGTTGCATATTGGAGTGAGAGTGAGATTATCTGTTCAATAAGGAGAGCTGGAGAAGTAGAAGAAAAGCTATTGGAGAGAATGAGTTGGTAATTAATTGCATTTATAAGATTGGTTGGAGAATAGAGACAAGGGGTATGCTTTTTGAGGGAAGCATTTTTCTTGTTCTGATCCATTCATTATTTGTCAAATCAATTTGACTCATTCATTTTTTTTTTTTTTGGTTCCAATCTATTCACTATTTGTCAGAGTTTATGAGTTAGTCATCTCTTCAACCGCATATTATCTCCTTTATAAATCGAATATAGCAAACAATGAATAGATCAGAATAAGAGAAATGTCTTGCTATAGAAACACTTTTAAGAATTTCTTGCATTGAGACAAGGGGTGCTCTAGAAATTGCTGAAATGGACAATCACTTAGGACAAACTGGACTGTCCAGATCATGACATTTGTCAGAGTGATAGCCAAGAGTTGAAGGGATACTCTATAATATTGTGAAAAGGTCATGGCAACTATAGTTGGCAAATAGGAACGAAAGAGGATTCAAACCTAACTTAATATTTTGACCTTGTTATGATGACACATAAAAATAAATTGATCCTACGTTGGAGAGAATCCTTTTTGGTCAGCATTAGACCCCGAGTTACAATGACTACACGATATTAGGTTTGTTTACACTTTTGACTTTATGAGTATAGACAGAAAGCATGTTTTCCAAACAGGATATTCCCTACAAAAGTGCAAAAAGACAATGGCAACACTCTTGAGTGGTTGATCTGCCTTAAGAGTCTTACAATTTGTGAAATCTTGAGTGTCTTACGAATTTTGTTGCTATCTTAATGGCATTACATGCTACATTGTCCTCTTTCTGTATGCTGGTGCATCTATCTGCCGAAATGACTGCTAAATGCAATGTTTTGTTCTTGCTTCCCCGGCCTTCTCTGCTAAATAATCCTCCTTACGTTTTTATTAATGTTTTCCAATTTTGTCACATAGTTGTCAGATTAATTATTACCATTTTGTTCTTATGGATGTGTATGTGATGTTATTACATGATAATACCATTTTGCCTTTGACCACAAAACTCTTCCCATACACACCTGCGATCAATTCTTATTAGATACTTATCAAAAATCACCAGCTGGGTTATCACCAGAGGACTAATCTGTCAATACTCCTATCTAACCAGAACATAGATGTTGTTTTTTTTTTTTTTTTCAATTTGTTTCAAATATATAGCAAATTATGCGATGATTGAAAGTTAAATTTAGAAGTATATATAGGCTGCTAAGCAATTACAGGATTTGGACTCTAGATTGGGTCATGATTATCCGTTTAGACCAATGTGAGATTCGACCAGGGTAAACACCAAAAAGGGTAAAAAATCTTGTGTTTACTTTTAAAGGACCACTTCTCTTTTTCTACTCATAAGTCTTTGGGGAGTTGGAACTTAGAAGACCTGAATTTTGAATATTGCACTTCATAGATCATACAATAGAGAACACGTACAAAAATATTAAGAAAAAACTGGGGAAAGGGCGATGTATTTGAGCTGGGAACCAATCTCTCGGGAAGTCAGAAGGGAGTAGAAACGCTATTATTCTTTCATCGTAAGAAAAATTCTTGGATGTTATAAGAAATTTCAACTATCTTTTTCATTCTTGGATGTATACTTCTACAGTTATCACAAGAAAAATATGATTAAAATGAGACACATTAACAATCTATTAGAATAATTTTAACACACTATTAACATAAAATATTTTATACCGACAACCAATTACATAACATTATATGTATGACTTCTAAAATAATTATCATAAGAGTTAAATACTTTTAATGATATGACACTAAATAATTAAATATTTGTATAAAAAATATTTACATTAACAATCTATCAAAATTAAATTCATTATTCATCTAACTCGGATAATATATATTCAGTAGCATAAATCAAGAGATGCTTTTACTCTAAGAGTACTAGTTTTCACATGCAAACACACAAAGAAATGAGATGATATTTCTTTTTCTTATTTATTGTTTTGTGCACTATTCAAGAAGAAGAGAAAGAAGATAAGAACACAAAGATGGGGAAATCAATAAGGTGAATTCAGGAGGTAGTCAAATCTTACGGGATATCAAGCATCATTTTAGGTTAATTGTTCAAAAGTTGGATGGCATTGTTGGTTCAGTTGTGACTGGCATCCATTTTGGCACCAACTTGGTGTTTTTTTGTTACAAATTGGATTGTTCAAGTAAGGGTGGTAAAATGAGTTGAACGTAGGCCAACCTTATTTTTTTTACAGAATGGATTAATATTTCCAACCAAAATAACTATGATAGGTGACGCCCGTTCTATGGCCAATCCACAATGGAATTAGAAGCGGTTGGCAAAATAGCTAAAATTATAACAAAAAACGGATTAATCCGTCAACCACCATTTTTTTACCTAGGTTGATTTTCAACCCAAATAACCAAAATGGGTTAACCCACCCCATCTGTTTATGGCCAACCCGTAGAGGTAGGGTGGGTGACCGCCTGCTCGTTTGCCACCCCTGAGTTTAAAGGATGAGTAAGTGGCTAGCGGAAGCCAAATAGTTGCAAGGTACAAAGTGATTTGTTGAATTGATTATTGTCTCGGATGACGCATTTCATGTTATTGTATCGAGAAACTCCGTGTTTCGAATTGTGCATTTTATGTCTTGAGTGCCAAGTATCATGTTTTGATTTATATGTTTTGTGTAATCAAGCTCCTAATATTTTGTGCCTTATGAGTTTGTGTATTTGAGAAAGTGACTCTTTGGGTTGTTAGTCTCTTTTTGAGATATACTTACTGCTCGTAGAGCGGCACACACAGTAGAGAGCAGATACATGAAGTCAGGAACTGCAATCAGATGGTATAAGACTACTCTTCAATCCTATTAACTTACAACAAGAACCTCTTTCATTAACAACTTGAAGGAATCAATCCTTAGGTTAAAGCATGAAATAATGAAATCGAATCTTCAACACGATTTTTCATCCATGTGCATATGGAAAGATTATGCTATTTTTCCTTCAAAAGATTAATGGAATGGAATCCTATTGTATAGGCCGGTTGTTGACTACAAGCAGTTGAATTGAATAAATAAAGGATTGCGTGATACCTATATGTTTCAGGAGTTTGTCAACCTCCAAATTGTTTAATAATTCAGTTTTCGCTTTATATATCTATACTATTAATTTATACTTCTAATAAAGGAGATTCTTCCGTTTTTAAAGATTTTTTTTAATTTAATTTCTATATCCTGATATTGTAAAAAAAATTATACTTTCATCCCATCAAATCATTCTATTTAAGTAACTTTTTAAATAGTAAGTGTGAAATTTAATTACTTTTGCTAATGTAATAATATATGATTAAATAATAGTATAAAAAAAATTTACAACTGGGACATAGAAATTAAACTTTTTTTAGGTATTTCAAGATGTGTTTGATTAAAAAATGAGAAAAATTCTATAAATATATTCTATGCGTGTAATTTCACATGTAAATTTTTCTATAAAATTCTCCCATGTAAATCTTATCTATGGAATTCACCTCCCCACCCCTTTTTTGTACCCCAGTTTTTTTTTTAATCTGAACCCCAAATTAAACATCCTAAATTTTACATTTTCTAAAATACCCAGGAGAGGAATTTAAAAACAAAAAATGAAAAACATTAAAAAAAATTTAAAAGAAGATTGGATAGATAAATAAAAATAAAATTACTTTGATTTTAATTCATTTTTATAAATAATTAAAAAATAATTTAAAACTAAAACCTATTCTAATGTACTGTCCATATGAAAAAATAATTACATTGTCATTCAATCAATTATATGCTTCTATTTATAAAATTTTCAAAATAATAAATGCTTGAGTTAACATTTTACTGATATAATAACATATAATTAAATGTCCATACAAAACTTTTTTTTTTTACAATATAATTCATTAAAATCAAATTCTTTAAAAATTCAACTGAAAAGTAAATAAATGTGTATTGACCATCTACTAGTATAAAGGGAAAGTCCACATAAGTCAGTATGCAGAACCGGCAAATGTAAATATCCTGTGATTATAGGAAGGTGCAAGTCGCAAGTGGATACCATTAGAAGGGCAGTTTAGTCACTTGGCAGTTTAATACGCTGATGCAACCCCATTATTTTGTATATATATAATATATAAATATAATACAAGCCTGCACCGCACTAAATAAAGTTTCCAAAACTATCTTACATGTTATCAAATCAAGCACTCAACATTATATTCGAACAAGTTAGGCATTATAAAAATGCATGCTCCACTTGAGCAATTGTCTTGGATAGTTTAATCTTTTTCCTAACTACTTGTACCAATGTACTGCACCAACCTCATTATTTTAATATAAATATATAGTACAGGCCTGCACCCTTTGGGATATAGTTTTCCAATATAGTATCAATGAAAGGATTCATCCCCAAAGCAGAAGCTGTTACCAAACAAGGCTGCTCCAATAACTACAAATGACACTAACTTGATTCCCTCATGTACAATCAAGAAATCATCACTTAAAATAGCTTAATAGATCTACAATAATAGCTCCTACGAGTTGTAAAGATACCAATTACTCTGAAAAACAATAAAGCTTCATTCAGATCAAACCATTGTTATATTAAATGCTTTCCTATTTTCAATTTTTTTTTGTTGGGCAAGGAAAATGTTTTTTATTTATAGAACAGGAGTTCCAAGTTTCCCTTCAAACAAAATAAATAAACCAGGAAGCAGTAAGATCTAAGATGGATTAGAAACTTTGAAAGCCCTGAGATTGTGCAGAATATCAGTTACGCCCTGGCTCCTCAATTGCATGCATGAAGCACCAAAACACTTGCAGCTAAGACTTCCACACAAAAATGTGAACCTCTCTCTACACTGATGCAGATTGAGTAAGCAATCTTGATGGAGTCAGCAATTTGCCCGCTTGAATTGCTAATAAATAAAGCAACCAACTTTTATATATAATATTCTATACTACAATTCACAAATATGATTGACATATGTCAGTGGTTTTAAAGATAACAAAACCAGGTAAACAGAACAAAACGAACTGGTACAAGATGTATAACCAAAAATGTATAATGAATATGCAAGGCATTTAAAAAAGACTGAGAATTACAAGAGGTCATCATCAAGAAAGATGCTCTAACTATATAGCAATGATAGCAACCCCACTTGAACAAACTGATTACTAGGTTATATGCTTACATCCAAACAAAGACAAGTGACAGCCAGGAGGACGCCTTCAAACTTCCAAACATATTCTATTTATCATGCATATTCTATTCATTTACCAACTAGGTAAATCAGATTAATCAAATCATTAAGTGGTTTGATTCAGTTTTCCTTAGATGGTTTATTTTGTTCTGGAATGGTTTTTATGTTGCAGTCAGAATCTGTCATATGGTTAGGTCTATTTTCTTCTTTTTATTTATTTCCTTCCTCTCATATGTTGAACCTATTGCTATTTGTCTATGGACAAGAAATTTTCAATTGATCACGTGCTTGCACAACAAAACACAAGGAAGCATGATGGTAAACTGCACTAAAGAAATACAAGAAATGAGTTAAGTTGATCAAGAGCTTACCTAAGTTCTATCAGGTAAAATAACACTAACAAGATCCTCGTTAATGCCAACAGGCAGGGGTGGCATTTGACTCATAATGCCAGGCATTTCTCTCATGCTGCACAAACTTTATGAGTGAGTTTCGCAAAGTGTTATCAATTCCAAATATAAACGAAAATGAATCAGCATGATATTGACAGTAAACTTATTCAGAAGATTCACATACTTATTAAGAATGGTACAAATATTGTTCCTTGTGTGGCAAAAGAGATTGATGTTATCCTGTAACTGCTTGTCAAAGAAGATGATCATTAGCGCAGAAAAGACACCAAAAACTAATATATATATATATATATAATATGACAGCAACACAAGAAAGCAAACAAAGAACTTATATAAAAGGAAAATAAAATCACATAGCATAAAGCCATTTGCATACAAATTCATGCTTAATTCATATAAAAGAAATGTTAACTATTAAAAATTTCCCCAGTTAAGTTCTAACAGGCTGAAGCTAAAAAAACTGCAGCTGTACATTTGAATCATGCTGAGAGAAGGTTCATGGCTAAGTTGGTTCAAACACACAATCCAAGTCAGAATTACAACACTCATATCATAGAATGCAGAATAAGATGAAATGAATGCAGAACCTAGTTAACTGATATTGAGAAATCAAAAATACTTGCACAGAGTCATCAAAGAGGCAAATTTGGAATCAAAAGCAATTCCATTCATTAAGTTTAACTAAAGCAACTGGACCACAACAACTCAATCACTAAATTAGTTGTTAAAGATACCTTTTAATGCCATAGGTGAATCTGATACCTTTCTTTTATTGCTAACAATTATATCTTTTCCTAAACATGATATCAATCAATCATCCATGAAATGCCACAAATGTTTATCATTTTAGCCACTAAATTAGTTGTTAAAGAAGGCTAGATTTTCCATATTTGCAAAGTGCCGCAGCCGTATCTATAAAACAGCACTAAAAAAATTATAAAGGTTGAGTTGAGCAATTCACCTTGTAACTAGAGAAATTGGCATTGATTTGACTAAAAGCTTGAGCATTCTGCTCCATGAGTTTCCTCACAGGGCCACAAATTCCTGATTGTACACAAGGAAGAAAGTCCTTGATGAAATAAGGGCAACAATTCCAGTGACATAATAAGCTAGGGGGGCAGGATTATGAGATTACATTATAATCCAAAGGAGCTGGTAACTGAGTGAAGATAAATAAATAAAGATACAAATAAAGCAAAAGAACAGTAGTCATGATAAACAAAAGAAGATCTTGCCATTCTATTTACCTGAGACAAACTAAAAGCTTATCAGAACATCATATGAACATAACATATTAAAGCACATTAACTACACTGAATTACACTCTAGCCCGCCAAAAAGATATGCTACTGATAAAGAATGAGTAATATTTACAATTATTGTATTTTTCTCCACTCTTTGGGGCACAGATAGTAGGAAGCTGGCTTGCCAACTGGGATAATGGGGAGGGAAGTTGAATTACCGGTGCCACCACAATTTGAGGGGCAATCCAACACTACGTGGGCTACTGCATGTATCTGATATTAATGTATTTGTAGTTTGGAATTTATTCATCATAATTGCTGGAGTTGGGTTTAGCTATTAGGAATTCGGGATTAGAATTTTAAGTGCATACAGAATCATTTTAAAAAATTTTATTTTCGTTTCTAAAAATTTAAAAATAAAATTTGTTTGAAAGATTGTTTTCACCATATAAATACTAAAAACACTTAAAATAAATTGCTAGTAGTTTCTTTCTCAGCAATGAAAGTGCTTACATATTATATCCAAACTGCCACTCGAGATGTAAACTTCACTTGTAACTTGGGATTATAAAATTTAAGAATGATAAATAATGGAGTTGCAGTTGCACACAATTAAGAGACAATGATGAGAACTTGCATTGTAAGTTATTAATATGACAAAAAAAAGGGTATACTAACCATCATATAGTATCCGTTGACTTTGGTCCATATGGTGTGACATGCGAGAATATGTGGCCATGCTTGGCGGTAGAGCTGAATGCATTTGTGTCTTTGATGACTCCACTGGCTTATCCTGAAGAACACGACTTTAGAATACTGGTTCTTCAATCAACATTAGATCCTAAAGACATTGTTTCAATTATCAAAACAGGAATCCCATTGATGGGATGCAACATGAGCATATTGTGTGATTAGCGTAAGTTTTAGAGTTATCATCAACATCCTTGACAAAATAAGTTAGGTTGTGGTAAAGGATTGAAAGCAATTGATTTTGTACTACAGTACCTGTTTGATAACAGACAACAATAACATCAATAAGGAATTTGCTAATATCTCCACAGTAATACCTTGTGTCTACGTGTGCAAACAGGGAGAAGTTTGTCTGAATTTTACTGGACTGTTTGCATGCAAGTATGTGGCTATTAATATAATATGACAGTATTGGGAATGTTGGTATTGAGAGAAGTAGGAAGAATGCAGGTTGGGAGAAAAGAGAGAATTCACAATATGTTTACTAAAATTTTCAAATGGTGATATATGATCCGCAGGCCTCCATTACTATAGGGATTTTGAACACATGATGACACTTGGAACCTTGAATTTGGGTGGGGCACTAAAAGAAACTCCACGTAAGGCTCCCTACATATTATCCAACATTCTCAATGTAACTTGAATGAGCCATGTCTTGTAGCATAGTATATAAACGTAACAAGCATCTTCTATTAGAGAAAAAATTATAGAAATTTAACATATAGGTTTTTACTTTCAAACTTTAGTGTGATAGGAGAGGTTGTTTTATTTTTCGTAAAATGAGATCGTGAAGTTATTACTTGTTAAATTATCTCCATAGTTATTTGTTCATTCTTTTTTTGTTTTGTGGGGGGGGTGTTTGGAATTACTTTAATCTCTACTTTAGTTTAAAATGAGTTTTCATAGATCTGCAAACATAAGGTAAAACATATTTTAAATTCAAATTTCAACAAGCACATAATCAGCAAAAATTACATTAGATTGACTCAATAACATGACTCTTCAACAAACGTTAAATTATAAGGAACATAGTATATGCACACAAGCTTCCCAAATTTTCACTTACCTTTCGGTTATTGACCTTCTTTCCCAGACTGTGTTCTTCTTGTTTCCTTCGCTTTCTCTGCAAAAGGATTAACAGAATTTTAAGCTTCCATAAACAGACACAAAGGTGCAATCTGCATGCATAAGCACCCAAGTCCAATGCATAACACATTATGTTCATGCAGTGCCTTACCTTCCTTTTTTGTGGATAAAACTTCATCCACCACGTTAATAATTTTTCTAATTTTAAATGGGAAAAGGAAGCAAGGAAAGTTAACTTAGTTTATTTGCTGAGACTCTATTTAATCATGAGATGAAACGTAACTTTTAAATAGGGTTCTACACTGCAATTGGCAACGGCAATTATGGCCACATAATTGCTGCAGCAGCCATCACAACCATATTTTGACCCAATTGCTGGAACTGAAACCATGACTGAAACCAAAATCTAAACCCTGCCTTTAAACCACTGGTGTCACCATAACATTTACTTATACAACATGTTTATTACCAAGCTGAGGTGGTGGGGAGCAGGAACCAAGACAATTAAGTTGAATACCTTGGAAAGAGAAGTTCTACTATAAATATTAAAATTTTAAGTAAACAATCACAAGATATACAAGTGATTTTAATGTGTTAAAGATTAAAAATTTTCTTCTATACTCGGTCATTACAGCATGGTTATCACTCATAGTGCATTAAAATATGAAGATAGGAGAATCCATTTAAAGAAATAGAGCTTACTGTCATCCACCTACACCTCAAAGCAACATCACGAACAGTTTTATCAGGCAATGTGGCAGCAATTTTGATGTACCTCATGATACTTGGCTCATCAGCATACCTAGTCATGAAACAGAAAAATCAAGAAAAGAAGGGTTGTGAAACTTAACCAATAGAAAGTGGAAGATATTACCAGCACAAGAAAATATAAATATACTTTACAACATTGAAATTAGCACAGCAACCATAATCAAAGTAATAAGACTTGAAATGTCAATCGAAAATCACATTAGGAAATCGCAAAGGCCATTATAAAAGGAAAAATATAGCATGAAGTCCATCAATACAAAGACAGGTAGCTTGGTTCGCCTCATGCTTCGTGATTAGTCCTACAGAAAGACATCATGACATGCCGCATATAAGAGGCCAATACAATTGCTTCATTCCTAAAAACAATTTTTAAATATCCTGACCATCTAAGATCCAAAACTATTTTCATGAGAAAGTGAATGCGAAACAAGTTACTATGCACCAATGTGACACAAATTAAAAAAAAAAAAAGAGCTAAAATTAATTACAACAAACAACTTACTTGACAAGGCCCTCCTCCAATTTGTACTGTTCGTCAACAGACCACTCAACAGCCAAGCTTGCATCATGCTTAAGCCCCGGGACAGAATCGAGAAGAAGAGAAGAAGAGCCAGATGGATTACCAGCTTGACTTATGACAGGGTTACTGCTGTTCATGATGGTTGAATTCCCGGAATATATCATACCAGAAGTACTACTCAACCCAAAATAATTTCCCATTGGAACCATCTCAGAAAGGCTAGTATTCATAGCACCAGACTGAAATGATATTGCATGCCTGTTCAAAGCTGAATCGAAATCCTCACTGTGAAACCCAGCGTTTGAATGTGCCGCCATCCTAATAATCCTTTTACCTTCCCTAAGTTGTACCCAACGATTACCCTCAAATCACCATAAGCTACAAGTAGTAGCAACAAGCATTTTCAAACAGATAACAAAGTATGCACCAATTCACCAGTTCAGGGTATCCATCCAAGACCAAAATCATTTAGATTCCTCAAAATAAGAAGAAAAAAAAAACCCACCAAGAATCAAAGCTCAAACACCTAGGGAAAAAAGTTTCTACTTCAAACTACCCCCCTTCAAACACACACCAGATTCAGCAATCAGGAAAAAAAACCCACCATCAAAAACCCCTTCAAAATCCAAACTTTAGCTCAGAAATGAAGACCCCAGAAAAAAGTAACCTGAAGCTGAAGCCTCCCAACAATAACAAAAACCCGAATCAGTGCCTGCAAAAAAGATGAAAACTTTAGCTTCAGAGGAGTCAATTATGGAGCAACAAAGTTGCTGCAAAGGTGACAGTGATAATAAAAGCCCTAAACAACAGCAACAACAAGAAAAAAATTGAACGTGTCTAAACAGAACGGGAGGGAGTGGGTAGAGAGAGAAAGAGAAAGTGATAGAGAGAGAGAGAGAGAGCAAACCTTTTTTTTTATTTGTTTTTGTTTTTCTTTTGTTGTTTGCAGAAACTTTCCGACTGAGAGGGCTAGTTGGTGGTGATGGTGTGCCTTTTGGTTTTCTCTCTCTCACTACAATGCTATTTTACTGCACACACCATTTGGCATTTGCTACTTTCTGGGGTTGCTGGGGCACACCCTTCCTCTGCTTTGTGACACAACACACACACACTCTCTCTGTTTCTCTCTCTCCCTTCTTCTCAAGAGAGACAAGGGATGGCTTAACACCTCCACCAATAAGGAAAGGAAACAGAGGTAAGAGAGAAAAATTAAAAAAAAAAATTAAAAAGGACAATATATTAAAACAAATTTGTTACACAAAATTTAGTTTGATATTTTAAAAATGGTCCTCTATATAGTGTATGAAGGAATCAATCTATTTCATTTTTTATTTTATGAAACTGTATGAAACATGACTTTTAAATTCTAAAAAATTAATTTATTTGTTGATATATTTATAAAAAAAAAAGCAAAAAACAGTTTTTATTGTGGAGAAAACTCAGGAAATATAAAAAATCGAAAAAGGAAAAGATAATAATGGATGGTTGTGGATCTTGGAATTCAGCAACAGTGCGAATCCCAATAAGCATTTGATGCTAATCATTGTGGAGTCCACCTCTGCTTTTTTGCTTATTTTTTTCTCTGTTAATTTTTATCTTTTGTGATTTTTTTTTTTTAAAACCGTAGTGTCGAGTTCAAATTTTAATTTTTAAAAATTAAAAAAAGTGATATACAGTCATC
Organism: Dalbergia oliveri; assembly: GCA_030441495.1. NCBI lineage: Eukaryota > Viridiplantae > Streptophyta > Magnoliopsida > Fabales > Fabaceae > Dalbergia > Dalbergia oliveri. Next base: position 407,457 of record JAMLFY010000011.1, read on the forward strand.
ACCACATTTATACCATATATTTACACCAAATCAAAAGTTATAAATCAATATGTAAAAGATTATAAATTATATATAAAATGTTATAAAATAAAATATAAAAAATTATAAATCAGTATGTAAAAATTTTTTTCCTTTTAATTTATAATTTTTTATATCTTGATTTATAATTTTTTATATGTTAATTTATATCTTTTAACTTAATATAAATATGTGATATAAATATGGTGATGATCATTTATCATTTCTCATTAAAAAAATTGAGCAAAAAAACAGAAGCGACAACAAGTACATATGTAAGACCAAAGTGAACCTGTGGAGGTTGGTCAAAGCAGTAATGATCGTTACATAAGGTCTTCCTTCCACTTCCCATGTTAAAACATGTGCAGCTCATTGAACCATGTTGAAATTGCAAAGGTACGTTTGGTCTCAGTTTTGAATTTTATAAAAAAAATATTAAAAATTAAAAATAAAAGTAAAATTTGTAAAGTTTATGTGGTTTGAGTTTTTAATTTTTATTTTTAGGTTTTTAAATTTATGAAAAAAATACTGAAAATTGAAAATAAAAACTGAAAATTGAAATTTATAGTTTTAGAATTTTCAGTTTTTCCTTTACAAAATTTGGAAAGTTAGAAAATTAAAAATGAAATTGAAAGGAAAATCAAACTAAATAGATGTAGTTTTCAAAAATTTTAGTATTTCTTCACAAAAATATGGAAAACTAAAAAGGAAACTCAAAAAACATACCCCAAGTGTGCGGATAACTAAAGGGGTTGTGTACTAATTTAAAAATAGGATTAAAATTGAATTAGTTTGTAACTAAACTAATAAGAATTTAATTTTTATATAATCTAAAAAATTCACACAAAAATATAATTATATATTATCATATTAATAAAAAATTTAACTAAACTTATCATTATTTTTCAAACCTTATAAATAGAAATATGTGATTAGATAATTATATAAAACTCTTTTACATTGACAATATAAAGCTCATTTTGATACATTAGCGTTGTAAAAGAATTGTATTTTGTTACCTAATTACATATTTATATTTGCAAAACTTTTTAACATGGTAAATGATTGAGTCAATCACTTCACTTTTACTAATATAATAGTATATAATTAGATGTTTATTTGATATTTTTTACATTGAAAATGTATTAAAATTAAATTATATTTTAAAATTTTTCCAAAAAAGCACAATGAAAAATACTTTGATAAAAAATAAATTGATGATCAAAAGAAGTTTATATATTTTTAAGGGGGAAAATTAAAGGCCTAAAATTTTGAATAATTTAGAAACCATCATTATATCATATATTCTCTTCCCGTAGGCAGAAGTCTCAATTAGTGAGCATGCTTATTTAGGAAAATTCGCAGCACTCAAGTGAGTTTCCGAAGTAGCACTTTTTAAGGAAAAGAATCAGATCTTTGTCAAGTGCCATCTGGCCAGCCCCTCTGGAATTTTGACAAATCACAGATAGTTTTAATAATGCACTAACTTATTAGCATTAATTACATTTTTTTTTTCAAACAAGGAAAGAAAAAAGTAGGTAGAATTGATCTGCTGTGCAGTTTGGAGAAATATGGTCTAATAATATTTACCAGTGCCACGGCCATGCACCCCTCCAAAAAGAGAATGATTAATTCCTCATTCGGCAAAACCCTCACTTACAGTCACAGCCATTGCTTCCAAAGCCAAATGGGTCCCTAAGGTCTGAGAACCTCTTTATCATAGCATAATAATAATAAATGTGATGGCATCATCTCTGCACACCCACTCCCCCCACTACACTCCATGACAGTGGCCTTGATGGCCACCTTGGAAGGGAGGGCTGTGCCACTGTGATTTTAATTTTGATGCACAAGACATATACCTGTGTGTGTTGATGCATGGTCCTTTTTTTAAGCTTAATTATTAATGGGTGGCTTTGGTTTGGCATTATATATGTTGTAGAGAAAACTGATAAAGAGTGGTGAGATGTTAACATGTATATATGACAGTTTGGTTAGTTGAAAAGATTACTTGTGAGATGTTTATTGTCATGCTGGGATTTGACAATTTTGAATATTGATCGTCTCAAGTATTAACTTGGACGTTCTTATCTTTCCATCACTTTATTAAAATTGTAATACGTCATGTGCCACAATTATATGGGCCATATATTTTAAACTCATGAAGTATAGAAATTATAATATGTATGAATATGGTATATATGAATTGATTATGAGTGAATAATGTATCCGATATTCTATTGAGATATCAAGTAATATTCTAGTTTTATATATTGTTAGTATCAAGATCTAGTTAGTAAAATATAGAAGTGAAATACAACTGTACTGTGGAAAAATTTTACCCGTGATGTTAAGTGTAAATCACCCTTCCAAAATGAATTTTATGTTAAGGGAAAATAAAAAGCTTATATTAACCATCGTCCTTAATTTAAAGCTATGCAAGCAAATGCTCATGCTATAAGAGTTAAAATGAACGATTATAAAACTGTTAAGAATTTAGAATATTGCTATGAAAGGTACATTTCTCAAGCTAGGCACGGGGCTAGTTCTAGGTGGCGACGTGGAGTACTCAGTATTGGTTTGCTTAGGGAGATTTTGAGGCTTTTGACTATGTTGGTTATTTTCTTTAATTTATTATACCTTTTGTTCGGCTTGCCTTTTTTCCTTGTATTTAATGGCTTCTAAGTATATTTGAGATTCTCTTTTTAATGTTTAATTATATAATACGTGGTGGTGGCTGCAATTTAAGGGCTATCATATTTTTTTTAAAAAAAGAACTTTTTGAATGGGTTCCATCGTGTCCCACTAGCCATTGAACAAATTGTTATTATATTCTTCGGGTTTTCAGGTAAACTAAATTCCCCTTTCAGTTTTTATTCTTAACGAAAAACTGTGATTTTTCTGTTCGACACAGAAAAAACGAACAATTAAGTTACTTTTCAAGTTTCATGTCCCTATCCAAGATATGCGAAGTAGATGAGGATACGTGTATGTTAGTAAATCAAAGAGGAAAATGCAATAGTGTGGCGTCGGACATTGGGCAAACAAAAATTAAAAATAAAATTCTTGAAGTAAGCATGTGACAGTCAAAAAGGAAAATATAACCAAAAAAATAAAACCAACCCTATAAAAAAATATTATGAAAAACTAGACCAAAAAAATGATATTTTAAAAAAAGTTACTCTCTAGCCTTTTACTGTATAACGAATATCATATACTTATCAACATAATAACCGCGAAAGTACCTTTTATTATTTTCGCCATCCAAAATTTCACCACTTGCACTTATTTGTTTATTATTTATTTAGGAGCATGTGTTGTTTGTTTCCTTGCAATTTTTTAAGCTTATTTTTGTGTCAATTATTAGAGCAACCAATGAGCATAAAACTATTAATTTTTTCATCGAAAGATGAATCATAGAAAGCCAGTCAGCTCTTTGAGTATATGTTTGAAGTTATATTAGCCTTAAGTTGTACATTATCCTTTTACAACTTCAATATCGCAATAGAGATAAAAATCTTCTATTCCTAAATGGTGTTTTATTTATTAATATGTAGTAAATAAGTATTATATATTCGTTAATTTATAAATTTTTAAATCTATTTTTATTTTTATTTTTCTATATGTTAATAAATTATTTGAGAGACAAGAAATATAATGTCATTTGGGAATAGAGAATTTCCATCTATCGCAATAGTTAATTTATCATATATCGCATTAATAGATATAAACACCCATTTAAAAAAATCAATTAGGAACATTAACAAATACTCTTAGTTCTCAAATAATTGTCCACTTTTAAATATATATCTGAATTAAAAAAATGATTAATAAAACTTCAATATTAAGAAAATTTAAGTGTGTCCTTTATAAAATTATTCTTACTACTACTATTTACCTAGCTCTCACGTCCTTTCCTCCACTTAATAAGAGGTATAGTTAGAACAAAATAATTTATAAAAGTAAAATTGTAAAAGTGAACCGTTATGTCATAATGAAGGTAGTAATAAATTAGTGGAGGAAACTCTTTTATGGCCACCCTACAGAAGAATTTACAAGAATCAAGTTATAAGTTTTTTTAATATATAATCTTTAGACTAGTAGTAATAGTTGTAGTGATAATAATAATAATAATAATAATAATAATAATAATAATAATTATAAGTTATTATTATTAATTATTATTATTATTATATTATTATTATTATTATTCAATTTTTTTTCAATATGATTATTAGCTTTAATAGTTCGTTTGGCATGATGTATAAGATAAGACTTAATACTATAAGATCTGATAGGATAAAGTTTGATAGTATAATATTTGATATTTAATACTATACATGTTTGATATAACACTCTATAATATATTATATTTTATAATAATATTATTTATTTATAAATAATTCTAATATTTTAATTACATAATAAATAAAATAAAATTTTTATTAATGATTTAAATATAATATTTATGTAAATATTTATTAGTTAAATTTAATTTATTTTAAATATTATTATTTATTTCAATATTTTATAATTATTTATTATTTCAATAAATTATATAAATATTAAATAACTCTTTTATATATTTTTAATTATAATTATTTAAAATTTAATTTTAAAATAAATACTAACTCAAAGTATTTTTATTATTGATCCTTAATTTTATATATTACATATTATTTATTATTTATTTTAAATATTTATTTCTATTTAATATTTTATTTTATTTTATATTTATTAATTACAATTACTTTTTTTATTTTTATTGTATATAGCTAGATTGATATCATATATTATTTGTTAACAATATTTATTTATTATGAAATAATTTTATTAATAAATTTTTACTTATTATTATTTATTTAAAAATTATTTTATTTTAGTAAAATAATAAAAAATAAAAGTAATCTTATACATTAAAAGCTAATCAAACCTAATATTACTTCCTAATGCTGTATTAAATTATACAACATTTTAACGTGTAAAAGACTTATAACGTATAACCTTATACAATACGTTGTCACCAAACAACATATAAGAGTATAATGTGTAGTATAAGCTTATACTATTATGCTAATATGGCATATAAAAACGAACCCTCATACTAACCTAATATGTAAAACAAGGCGTGGTTTCTAACATCTCATACCTCTCAATTTAAATTACAACGATATTTGATTGATTAATTGGTTCGGACTCATAATCCCTGATTATTTATCAAATAACGTAGTTGGCATTGTTTAATTAAGTTCATTGACCATTATACCAAAAAGCGCGGTTGATGTATTCTGGCACAGAACAATTCTTTTTTTTTTTATCAATTCTTGCTTTTTAATTCTTCTTGTAGTAAATTGTTGAACCATTACAAAGATGTGTGCACTGTTGATCCGAAGACATAAACGAGAAATCACCTAAGATTAACATGATTACATGATTTTTATATTTTATGTTACACCAAAATGGCTTCGTCCTTTATAAGTTACATATTTAGCAAAGACATACATTACAGACGAACAAAATTTGATACTTATCTTTTCCTGCCCATCATCTTTTCATAGGCCAAAAACTTGGTTCACATATGCACATCAAATTCTACACTGAACACGCAAAATCTAGCCATTGATTTGATTTTAAAAAATCTGAGTCCTATCATGAAAAAATTGTCGGTACAAAAGTTGAATGGTGCATTGTGTTTTTATGTAGTCAGTATTATTTTGAACAAATTTTGATACTGCAGATAAAAATAAAAAGTAGATAGTTTCTTCTTCTCTTCTATATATGTTAATGATAAAAGTTATACATGGCCTTGACTTCTGGGCCTCATCAACTTCATCTAGGATGTGTTTAGTATTTGGCAAAAAGAGCAAAAATTATACAAAGAATATATCTATAATTTTTTTGGAAAAAATATACAAGCACATCCTTCAAAAGTTTTTGTTTATTTAACCTCTCCCTTTTATCCACTTTAAAAAACGAAGAGTAAACACCCAACTCAGTCCCTCAAAAATGTCACATCGAATAATTTGGTCTCAAAAAAATAAACATTTCCTATGATCTCTCAAGAATTGAAATATAAGAAAAATTAGTCTCCCAATAAAATCTATCCATTAAACACTAACGAGATGATAAGCATAACCTATTAATTCAATGATATGGCATGCCATGTTACATGTGGGAATCAAACTCACACCTTTTGAGCAATATGATGTTATCTCAGAGTTTATTTTTTCTCCAAAACTTAGAGTAACATAACGTAAGGGAAGTAATTTTTTGAATACAAATAAGTGAGAAAACAATTTCTTGAATCCTTCCAAAATAACACCATTTGAATATCAATGTTTGTTTCAGTTCATATGATGTATCAATGTTAAAACACACACGTGCATCACTCCATTAATGAAGGGACTAACTTGTTCTAATTGATCACGAGTAGGATTTACTTTCCCAGGGGACCAAATTATTTGGTGTGATATTCTTGGGGAGTAAGTTGGATATTTACTCAAAACAAAAAGAAATTATTCCTTGAATATGGACAAGTTGATCTCCGAGATCTCTTGCTATTTTTAGTAAGTGAGGATGATGATGCATTTGCAAAGTACTGCCTGCACCCCTTGAAATTATGAACACATTCCCTTCTATTATTTTTAGCTGATACATATGATGCACTAATGCTCCTTCTATTTATTTCCAAAGTAGTATATATTCATTGACAACCATCACCTCAAGACACATTCAAGTATGCACCAAAAAACGCAGGGGGTGCATTCTTAGCATGAGCCATGGCAACAGATGGGGCTAAATAATCGAAAAGCTAAAAGGACTATCCTCCGAATCTTTTGCAATGCCGGTGCTGAATCTTGACGACTCTATAAATGAATCCAGTGCATCTAAACTGCATATACTCACAAGAACAAGAGATTAAGAATCAAGGTCTTTACAGCAGGAGTTTTGTATCAGCCAGTTATGCGTGGAAAATCAATAACCAATTCAAGAAAAAATCAGAAACCATAGTTTTAAACCATTGAAATAGGAGGCTCAGAGCACGAGATTTCCACCTGGTAGAGCCTGACACAACGTTATCCAATCAACCAAAAGATTGTTTTAAGGATTTGAACCTGTCACCACCGTGTCATTGGTTTAAGCTATTGACCTATCAAAAACATTACCAGCGTCATATGCTCAGGTGTTCTTCCCTTGGGAGGCTTTGAACTGTATCTGACCATCTACCAGGTGAATGATCACTGCTGTTAGATGAGACTTGAGCTTCCCCTCTTGTGTCTCTTATCATCTTCAAAACTTCCCTCATCGTAGGCCTGTTCTCTGGCACTAGTGAAACACATGCCATTGCAATGTTCAAAAGTGCCTGAAGCTTCTCTTCTGATGCTTCATTGCCTGAGGAAGGATCGTCCCCTGACTCCATCTCTTCCTCGCGGACCGACCTAACCCACCTTGGTATGTCTGAACCATATGCCTGGACAAGGTCTTGGAAGGGTGTTTTGCCTGTCATGAGCTCGAGGAGAAGGACGCCGAAGCTGTATACATCGGCTGGTTGAGTGTTTGATCTTTGAAAGCTTCGGCATTCTGGTGCTCTATAGAATAAAGAAGTTGCACTTGGTTCATCCATTGAGTCAGGATTTAGGAACATGGTGAGGCCATAGTCAGTGAGACAGGACTCAAAATCGGAACCCAACAAGACATTAGAAGATTTCAGGTTTCCATGAGTCATGCCGGGGCTCTGGTGGATATAGAGCAGGCCAGTTGCTAGGTCTTCGGCAATTTTAAGGCAGGATGTCCAATGAAGAGGCTTTCCTCCACCAGATGCTTTTGATCCTACATTGTAGTCATGTCAATTGTTAGTTTGATAGCAATGCTAAGATGCAGAAATTTTCTATTTACTTCTTAGCAAATGACATGAAATAGTTATTTTTTCACCATACATAGTATTAGCAGTTAGCATATATGGAATTCTTACAATGATATCTTAATTTAAAATTCTGAATCTCCCAATCCAAGGCTCAAATAACACATACAAACAATTTCCATCACATCATGAAAATATATCACTTGGAAAAAGAAGTTAAAAAAAACAGAACTAAAATCAATAGACATGTAAGGAGCACTCTCATATTTCAATTCCCAGTGACTAGTTCACCCATTGCCTCAGTTCATCAAGGCAACTCAACCAACATATTATCAGTTGGAAGAATAGCAATAGCATGGAGTGGAGTCTACCTTTACCTTCCACTCATGAGGTTATAGAATATTATCATCAAATACATTTTGTATTATATTATCTTGATACACCCAACATGGTATGCTTGCAGTTGCATGAAGACTAAAAGTTCACACTTCACTAGGTTTTAATATAGAAAATAAAACAGCATAGTAGGTGTGAAGAGAAAGACATTAGTTTCAAGCCGGCAGGAATACACGTGAGGATCTTGGAAATTGGATTGGAGTGATTGGTTACTTTCAATTCTTGGAACAGTATGATTCCACCATTATTTCTAAAGAGAAAAAGGAAGGCAGACTTTTTGAATTGTTAAATGCTCTGCAAGAAAGTATAGTACGGTACCTCATCCTTTATAGAAATGAACAAGGGGGCTGTTCCATAGGAATAATGCTACAGGGACTTATGCTTTTCCTACAAATACTCAAACATCTTCTTTTCCTCTTCTTTTCCTATTACATTATTAGTATTCCATCATCAAGCAAAGATTAACGCTTCTCTTTCATTTATTTGTATATAATATAGCAGCCTTTAAACAGTTATGGAAACACTGTCGTGTATCCAACAGTTTCCTTTCACCTTTTTTTACTTTGTTGCTAAATTTTAGAAGGGACAATTATCAAACCAATAAATCGAATTTATCATGCTCAGGACCAATGGGCAAACTAAACCTTAACCATTGGAATAAACATTTCAGCTACCAACTGTGTCATGGTCACCAATGCCCTTAGGATCCTAAAAAAAGCAAGCCTGTAAACTTTTTCAATGGATCTCACGTTTTCAAAACTTAAAAATAACATTTTCCCATGTAAAACTTACTCTTTTGGAATCCTCAACTAGTGCCCTAACACTAATTAGACAAACCCTTTGGATGTGTTTGATCGGAGAGTAAAAATGTGGGTGAAAATTTCATGGATGAATAACATATATAAAATTACATATGGAACTTATCCATGAAATTTTTACTCTTATTTTAACTCTCCAACCAAATGCACCCTTAAATAAAATACTTTCAATAACAACTTCGAACGTATTAGCCACAATGAACAGTCATAAAATGCAATTCAGCCATTTATAAATCCAGCTGCTAGGTGGCAGCAATGCAAACAAAGATGGGATTAGTGAAGAGACTAAGAGAATGCGAGAATTTCTGATGAATAATGAAATTTTGACCAACATAAAGACTAAATATACCTGGTTCAATTTGACACCAATGAAAGTTCAGATTATACCACTGTAGAAGAATAGAAGTACGTGGTCATGGTGACATACTATAGTAGAAAAAACTCATTCAACTCTCTTTAATTTTTTCAGTAAAAAAAAAAAAAACTCTCCTTAATTTTTCAATGGTTGAGCGGGACAGCACTAATATGGGGTCAGAGTCATAAATGAGTTGTCAATTTGAGAGCACAAATCTTTATAAAGTCTGAAATTACAATAAACAGTTCGACAAGGAAAGCAACACCTTTTGTCCTTATTTAACTAAATCTGAGCGAGAGGGAAAGGTTTAGTGCATAGATATAATTGGATATCAGAGGAGGCCCCCATTACCAAAAGATAATAAACTTTTAGGTCCCTCTCAGCCCTCCTTTCCATGCTCAAAACACAAACATACATATTGATATTATAATAGTTATATGATTAAAATCACCTTCCACGCACGACCACATATTCCAACTCCTTTTGCTAACCAAGAATACATTGCAACCACAAGAAGAAAACTTAGTGAAGGAACACATGCCTCAGACAATGTTACCAAACCCCCTAGCATCCTCTAGTTGCTGAACTACCATGACTTTTAAAATAGCTAACACTAACATGTTTACTCAAAAGTTACAAGTATTCTTAATCAAAGTTGTAACACCAATACAAGTAACTTTTCATGAATTTACAATTTTTTATAAAGTTATCTAATCATATTCAGGAACGATATTAAACTTATACTCAATATATTGAGAGTTTCACATTAGATAACAACATAAATACAATTAGATGATAATATAAAACTCTTTATATCGATATTTTATCAAAATTAATCCCTTTTGAAAATACCAAAATTTTAAGAGAAGCAAGCACCAATGACACCAAATTTTTGTTTCAAACACATATCAAGTAATCAAACAATAAGAATAATTACAAGTCAAGGCAAGAAACAAAGCCATAAATTGAAGTGGGGATGGATGCTTTTGTGCATGGAAGAGTAAAAAGTGGGTGAGATGATAATTAAGAAGAGAAGACGTATTATCACATACCATGAATGAGAGAGAGAGGCTGCCATTGGGGAAGTAGTCATAAACAAGAAGGCGTTCCTCCTTAGCCTGAAAATAAGCCCTGAGGGGGACCAAGTTAGGGTGCCTTAGCCTCCCAAGCACTTCAATCTGTGCCTGAAACTCCTCTAAACCAGGGTACCTAGCATCCTTCAACCTCTTAACAGTCACAATGAACCCTGACTCCATCACTGCCTTATACGTACTTCCCATAATGCCCCTCCCCAATGTCTCAGCAGAAGCCTTAAGCAAATCCTCCAAAGTGTAACTCATCTCCCTATCCCCTGCTCCGCAGAACACCAACTTCCCTAGACCCTCACCTTCCCATGCAAAACCCCCTTGTTTCCCTTCGTTATTACCTCCTCTGCCATCACCACCACCACCTTCTCCTCCTCCTCCACCACCACCTTCACCTTCATCAACACTTCCAACACCACCACTTTTGCTCCTAGTTCCCGACCCAACTCTCTTCCTACGGTTTCTACACACAGTGAAGAACAAAAGAACCAAACATATAAGCAACAAAACAACCCCACCAACACTCCCTCCAATTATCTTGATCAGTTTCGTGCGGTTCGATGATGTTTTCTTCGCTGTCGTTGTTGTTCCTCCGGGAATCAGTGGAAAACTTGGGCTCATTGAAGGAGGCAAAAACCCGCCATTTTTGCATGGCACTTGGATCTGTTCACCGCAGAGAGAAGGGTTCCCTGAGAACGACGACGCATTGAAACGGACCAGCGCCGGAGTCGCCGGAATCTCGCCGGAAAGTTTGTTATTCGAGACGTTGAGGTACCTGAGGCTTGTTTGGTTGAACCCCGGTAATGCTCCGGTGAACGAGTTGTCCTGCAAGTAGAGGACATAGAGTCGCCGGAGTTTCAGCAATGACGCTGGAATGTCGCCGGAGATTCTGTTCCCAGAGAAAACGATGACTTTGACGCGGTGGAGGTTGGAAACAGAGGATGGGAACCCCCGGAGAAGTTGTTGTCGTTGAGGTAAATGGATTTGAGGTTGATTAAGCCGGAAAGTTCTGGGATTTGACCTGAGAGTAAGTTCCCTTTGAAGCTTAGGACTCGAAGTTGATCCAAATGGCTCAGGATCTTTGATTCTAAGGTTCCTGTGAGGCTGGAGTGCTCCAGAACAAGCTTCCTTACCCTCCCGTTGACGCAATCTTTGACCCCTGCCCACGTGCACACGTCGCTCCCTGCTCGCCATGGAAGCTTGTTGAAGGAATCTATGGAGGATTTTAGTGCCAGAAGTGCTTGGGAATCGTCCTCTGATGTTGTTCTTTGGGAGAGAAAACAAAGCACAAAAACAGAGTAAACAGAGAAAACAGAGGAAACAGAAACAGCATAGGATCTTCTTCCCATGTCTTTATTTTGACTTGAGAATACAACGCTGAAGAAAATGGGGAAATGGGACACCGCCGTTGCAGTCAAATTTGCAACTTGCACAGTGGGGGATCTTTCACCAGATTTGGTCTCCCATAATAAATATCGAAATTTCTTTTATTAATAATAATAATAATGCACGGTTCACTAACCAACTGAAATTAGCTGAAAAACCGTTGAGACAGATCTTTGATCCTTTTCTTTACTCTTCCGTGTTGTCTTCAGATCTAGCATTGTGCTTGACATGTGATGTGAGTCCAACCACCATAGCAAACTACAAAAGCCTTTTGTTTTTTTGAGCCATTGGAACCAAAGAAAGGATCTTCAGCTTCAGCTACTCACTCACACGAGCCAAACTTGTAATGGAGTTGAAGGAAGAAGCACGCCAGTGTGTGATGAATGAGAAGAAGAAGAAGAAGCCCTGAAAGTGCAAGAGCTCTATTGGTGAGCCCTGAGAATCCATCAAATTGGAGACACTTACTGTGGTTAAAGTGGCCAAGTGGCTTCTTCGTTTCTCGAAACTCTTCTTGGCTTGCAACACTCACGGACACTATGGCAGAACTCTCACGTGAAATCATCCCAGCAGTACCCCCACACCACAAATAACCATTCTTTTCTTCTCTCTATGATCACTATGTTCTATAACTGCACCACCATTATTAAATAAAACCAATGTTAAACAACTAAGCAAGCAACCAAAAATAAATAAATAAATAAAATTTGTATATTTTTTTTAATATGCATTTTGATATAGTATTTATGTTGTACATTAATAGAGACACAACAACCATGCACATAATTTTAATACACTACTGACTTTCTTGGGGTGCTCATTCTCATAGATTTTGGCAATTTTATAACTGTGCTGAAATGGGATCCTATAACTCTCTTCATTAGAATCATTGCAAACACTTTCTGAGCGGAATGGTGTAGGCTGAGGACTGGCTCAGAAAAAGGGGTTGTGCTTTTCTTTCTTACTTTGATACTGGGTCAAAGGACTTGGATGGTTATGTCCAAAAACAACAACAGTTTTGTGGCAGTAACACACATGGTGCAAGTGCAGGTTCCAGCTACTGAAAACCTCTATAATGGGATATACACATCTGTACTGAGAATGGTCTTGTGGTAGTAATAATAATGTGAGAGAGAGAGAGGGGTGTGTCTGATGGATCATCTATGAGCATTATGCGCGTGTCTGAGCATAGTGAGAATGAAAGGACAGAAAAGAACATGCCCCCCTTTTTCTTTCTTTCCTCTCAGGAAATTGGTGAGCGAATTGAAGAAGAGTAATAAATGGGATTTCACACGAAAAAAATTGGAGATGGGAAAAAAATTAAAAAAATCATGACCTGCCACGTGTTGCAATTAAATGTGGGCATTGGATGTGTTAATGGAAAAGTAGAGTGGTGCGTAGTTGAGCTCGTGTTGAAGGTACCAGTGATCATTGACTTTTGCCAGCTGTCACATTGTGTGTCTCTTCCTTTTTTTCTTCTTATCTATATTGCTAGTATGTTTTTTAAAAGAAAAATATTATTTATATTTATAGAATTTTAGATATTGTGATGATTTATATTTTATGTGTTATTGAATAAGACGTAAATTTTATTTAAATGGATCCATATCTCATCTAATAATAAATAAAGTGTGAGTAGTATGATATTCTATATTTTATAAGTACGAATAACATAACTTTTTTTATTACAGGAAAAAATATAATATGGAGAAATTTGCTTGGTCTGAAAATTAACATATTAGATCAGAAAAACTAAAATAAATAAATAATAAATAAATGTGTGAATTGAGATTTGAGAAGGTCATGGTTTTGTGGATGTGTTGTGTTTGGTTGACCAGAGACAGTAGCCGAAAATATAGGTATTACTGGAGGACCGTGCGCTTGTGTTTTGGTTGTTTGAAAATTGAAACTGATTTGCCTTTGCCTTGACATAGTTGTGGCCTTCGCCAATCATAATCATAAAGATAAAGTCCATGTGGGTTTCGACTGCCGAAATTTCAAGCATCAAAGTCATAAACCCATTTTGCTTATTTATATCTATTGAGATGATTAATAAAATTCAATTTGCCTCCTCTATTCTATAAAATTTGCTTGAAAGGTTTTTGAGTTTTAGAAATTATTATACCAATCTTCATAAATTAATAAAATTATTATACTATCCTCTGTCTATCACACAATGAACCGTGCATATATAGAAATTTTAAAGGAAGTTGATATCCTTGGATTTACTTTTAGTTTTCTCTCACTTTAAATAATAAAATAAAAAAATTTTATCTTTAAATCAATCAAGTTAGAAATGAGACCCTTTTTCACTCCCTTGATCTAAAAGTGAAATTCCTCACTTTATTTAACTTTAAGGTTCCAAATCCATTGCCCAAACTTTTAATACTATTTTGCTTGGTTATGTGCTTAGATTTTTCATTTTTAGGGTGTACAATATAATTGGATTTTTAGTAAGCACATATGAGGAAAATTCAAGTATGGTTCATGAAGCTATTGGTAAAGACAATAAGCAAGTAATACAAGAAAGATCAATTTGCAATGGTCATGAAAAATTCATTGCAAACCATGGCCTAATATGCTGACTCAATACAATAACTAGTTGACTATATAGAAAGTTTTATAACTATAGTTTTTGTTTTCTCGGACTCATCTGTTGGGGTCACCTGTAGGTTGTGAGTGAGAGAGTAATTCTTCTTGACAGGGTGTTTGATCTCCACTTTGTAGTCGCCAAGGAAAAGTGAGGCCTCCAGGAACCCATTTTGGTCTGTGTTTTGTGATAATGTTCCTAACCCCCACTCACGAAGCAGCTTGTCCACAACATCCCCTGCTGGCAAGTTCTTGAAATTTCCATCCGTTAAGCAAATCCTATAGCAACCTTGTGGTGTCCTCCCTGTCCACATTATAATTCCATCAACTTCTGGATGGGATTGAGCTTCTCTCAGAACCTGCTCAAAATACCCTACCTGCACAAATCATACATGCATAACTGCAATGAGTAAACAAGAGCATAAAATAGGTAAGATCACATTTTGATGAGAGCCATCTTTCTTTTGTTGAAAGACACATCTCTCCATGTTTAACTTTAGATCAAATATCACACGTGTCTAGCATCTGTAATCAATTACAAAAAAGAGTTTAATTTTTATACATGAGAAGTCCCCAATCAGATAACCACATAAGGAAAAGATGGTTAAGTCTTACCTACTTTGAAAAGTCAAACAAATGAGATGATTTGATTGAATGACGCTTAATGCATCAAAATTAAATTCTTACAAAAATAATAACAAATCATTTTCTATTGTGTCATAACTCATAAACATGTACCATCCACCAAGCTGCAAAAGTTGTTTTTCTTGCAACCTCAAGTTGTTTGCAAGAGAAATAAGAATCTTCATAACTTAGGCTTTTGGTGTTATTGAAAATTTACCTGGTTAGGTTGGGATTGAACATCTATTTCTGTAATCCAAATTGGTGAGCCAGTGGCTGCAAGGGTATCAATGGAAGCTCTCATGTAAGGCAAGTTAGGAGGGAATTAGGAAAATGGGCCTCCAGCCCAATTCCAATACTCATTCCTCCATTCCCAGGATAGCTTTGAATCTCTCTGAGCTTCTGGATGTACTTTCTTGGGTTTGATGCACCATCTCTACTATCCTCAATGGTATTATAATCATTCAGGAATAAAGTGGGGTGTCCATCAATATTGTGAACCTCATTGAAGACCCTGGCTGAAAAATTCTGTCCAAGTTTACCTTCAAAGAATGAGAAGTGCAAGTTTTCATTAACAACATCCCAAGCAATAACTTGGCCCTTGTATCTTGACACAACAGAATTCAGCCTCTTTTCCACTGATGAGTTAAGCTGTTGTGGTGAGAGTGAAGGAACCCAACTAGGTTGGAAATTGGGATCATCCCAAAATATGTTGTGGCCCCGGACAGAAATGTCGTGATTCTTGGCAAATTGTAGCATGGCATCAGCTTGTGAGTAGTCTTCATGGCCTTGCACGTTTTCGGTGCTGTACCACTTCATTTCATTTCCAAATGTGGTGACTGTGAACCTGGGGAGGAACCAATTTTGGTATGCACTATTGTTGAGGATGTAATTGTCTATTGAACTTCCAAATGGAAAGTGTGGCCTTGTCTGTACAAGAGATACACTTGCATTTGGCAGGGGCATTCCTTGTTGATCCACTATTTGGACTGATAACTTCCTCTTGCGTGCCTGCCAAATCAGAATCAAACTTGAACATCGATCGTATTTCTTTGGAGCATATGTCATGTTACAAATGTTCAAAAAAAAAATGTTGTCTAGGAACCATTCAATTTGATAAATTTTGTAGGAAACTTTGCAGCCTGAACACATCCTCTATGTCTCTTTAAATTCCTAATGTTAATGAGGAAATTTTCTTAAATGTTGTTAGAGCTAGAAAAAATATTATGCTTTGAATCATTTTGTTGGTTGTGAGCCATATCCTACCTTGTCAAGGACCACATAGTCGTAATTTGATTGAACTATGGCATTTGGTAATGGGCTTAAGTAAAAAAAATTGCGCTTTAATTAATACTTATAGCTTTTGGCATAGTAGTAAGTACTAGATCCAACACATTCAATGCCTAACACTTTGATGATTGCATTAAAAATGTATTTAAAGTGAAAAACAATGATAAGCACAAAATTAAGATGTTGAATATTAAACATAATACAAAACCAAACTTCAAACGCTCTAACACTTACAATGTCTTATGAGATTGAGATATATGATGCCTCCCACCTTTGCCATCAATCATCATTAAATTAAATAGTATTTTACAATTGCCTAAATTGGAGGTCAATATGTATAGTGGAAAAACTATAAGAAACACTACCTTCTCAATATTCTGAACTTGATGAGACCTCCATTGCTTTTCTGTAAATGGTTGCAAGGAAATGCTGTCGACCCATATTTCCACAGCAGTATTATTGCTCTACAGAGTTCAGCATTTTCAAGAATAAAGAAAAATTAGGAAACCACTAATGAATAAGAATAACTTTCACTTAATAATAATATTATAAAAAAAAATCTCTTGCATCCCTTTTGAAGAATATTACAGAACAATTATTAAGAACCCTCTTGAAGTACCTCAAAATATAGCTCAGCAGTTCCTGTTCTGTCTGTTGTGAAACCACCCTTAAGCATAGACCAGCAATTAGGCTCAGCAATAGTGGCCCCAGCAAATTTGAGACCTTTACTTGTTTTGACAACTGCTGTTACTAGAGCATTTCCCTCACTCACTTGTATCCAAGCTTTACAGATCAACCACAACCATATATGAAGAACAAATGAGTTAGTTTATCAATACATCATTCGCAATAACCCCAGATAAGAATTATTCAGAATTTGTGATATTTGAGTACAAATTTACCGGACAAAGTATAATGCCTCTTATTTAGCAGGAAGATCTTCTGGGAGACGCTATCATGAGGTTGATTCCTGCCATATGCTACAACATATTTGTTGCCTGATGATTCCCTGTGTTCTATCATTGAACCACCATATGCAGTCCACCCTTTTAATCCATTATTCAGCTCTGGATTTTCGATGATTCCTCCATTATACTGAGGATTATGAGGGTGTGGCAAGCACTGTGGTTGAGAAACATGAGGACCCACAATTAGAGCTGAAATTCCAGCAAGTATATGTAAAAGTAACAGTAACGCCCTTGAAAATATAAGATGTTGCAGGGTGGACTCACTTCAATGCTGACAGTGTGATCATAGGATAAAGCTTCGGCTTTAAAACCTGCAGTGTCATATGACATATTAGTTTATATATATATATATTTTTTTTTTCACTAACATAATATGTTTCATCAATAACATAGTTATCCACAAAAAACAACATAACTAGAAGAGGAAACCAAATGCAACCCAACAAGGATTAGCTTCGGTGAGATTTAATAGCTTATTTGTTTGTTTAATAAAACGCCTCCATATATTTTTACTGAAAACTTTATTCTCCACACGCTTTATTACAAAGAAACATATGTTGTGTTTCCATATCACATGCGCAACTACTTCTTCCCCTTGTTTAGCTCTTTTCCATTCTTTAAAATTGTTCACCTGAATAATGAATATCACACTTTTGTTACCTTCCTGGCTAATACAATGATTTGGCCCTCTTTCTCTTTTCTCTAATTAATGTTGTTTTGGTTTGGATTGCCATAATTTATTCACAATTTATTCGATGATTCCATTATGCTTTGACGGACAACACTCACTACTCGAAAAAGGAACTGTTTTTTAATCCAAAGGAATTTTAAAAAAAACAAATAACGACCGCAAAATTAATATCTTGACTGCAATTAAAAAATGAATTGCTATTAAGTAGAAGTGAACTGAAAAATTGCAAAAAAAAAAAAAAGTAGAGTAAAGTTGACAATTGAAACTAAGATTTTTTTATGACATTAAGTTAGATATGCTACTTATTTATTTATTTATTTATTTATTCCCGAAATCAAATAAATTCAGATTCTCAGTCACTATTTTTTTTTTTCAATAGAGATTCTCAGTTACTATAAATCCATTATAATCTATATCCTACACACAACTCTTATAACCAAGATAAAAATTAATGATCTTTTAGAAAAAAAATGCTTTTTTAATTGATCTTTTTAAATAATTTAAAAAAAAAATTAAAATTTGTTTGACGTTTTAATGCAACGTTAAATATCTCTTTTATTTTTCTAGTGATTTTTTTACTTAAAAATTTAAAAAAACTAAAAACACAAAAAAATTACAAAAATTATTTTTTAATTAAAATAATGACATTCAAATGAGCTCTAAACCTAAATTTCCACAATATCTCTGCTTACATTAAAAAGAAGAACTTAAATCTTGATAGGACATGCACACGTGTAGTGGTGGAAGTGCCGTTGCACCCAGAAAACCACATTTCACAGCTAGACATATATTTTAAATTTAAAATAATGTATAATTTTGATAATAATGTAAAACACTTTTTTCATGCAGTAAAGGTTATATACTGTGTGTTGGTTATAGATTTATAGAATTGATTCTAAACAGAATTGATTTAATTATAATTGATTTTGAAGTAAAATGATATATATCTAGTAGTTCCTCCAAAATTGATTTTAACATAAACTAATAAATTTTCATTTCTCTCATAATTAATTTCAAAATTGATTCTAGTGTCCAGAATTCAAACAATATAAAAATTTGGTGGAATTGATTTTGATGAACTTTGAGCTCTCAAAATCAATTCTAGGTTGTGCCAACATAAATATTTGACTAGCAATATGCGATTGGATAATTTTCTAAAAAATTAACACATCAAAATTATGCATTCAGCTTCGAAATATTTTTCAACTTTACCAACTCTTACATTTTACAGCCCAAATTATTATTTGTTTTTAATTTGAACAAAATACAGATAATATAATAATGATACAATCTATCAAGACTCAGACGAAAACACACAACGTATGATAAAAGAATTACATAAGAGTTAATAAAATCCAAACGATTACCTCTTGGAAGAGATAAAAGTGTATAACATTTATTAGCAAACTCAATACGCTAGTAAACTAAGGCACTAATCAGCACTATGTATATTGTATCAAATATGAAATAAGTGAAGATGTTGTGTTCATCAAAAAAGGAAAAGCTGAGAACCAATGAATGCAAATAGTTATGGTATTTGCACCATATATAATACATGAAACATCTTTGATCATATCTCATTCACTATTATATGAGGTGTGAATTTCATTCAAATATGATCCATATCAATATGTAAGTTGATATAATATTCATGTACATATTGTGACAGGCAATATTTTTCATATGGAAAATAGAAAATCTAGTTTAACATGTGCTTTGCTAGTGCAAATTGAGAGATTATAATCACGGTGATGGTGACTCGCGTCGTCATATTCATGGTAAAGCTGTGTATAGGAGACACGATAGAGAATTGAAGAAAACAAACCTGCTAAAAGGATGATGCATGGCAGAAGGATGAGATTCATATCTTTGTTTCCAATCCTCAGAGAGAGATAAATATGTATGTTGGCTAGTTCTCTTAATTCATACCTGTTCAAACTCATACATTTGAGAATGAATGTGATTCAATAAAATAAAAAAGAGAGAGAGAGAGGAGAGTGCTCTTTAAGATGTTACCAACATCGGATTGAAACTGGAAGAAGCTAAGGCACTGGTGAGGAGTGATTTGAGCAAAACCATTGTTTTCATAAGCGTATATATACACGTAGAATAAGACATATAATTAATTTGCTGCATTTAATTGACAATATCAGTTATTCCATATATGTCTTAACTATCATTTATATTTGTGCCAGATGCGTTAAAAAGTACCGCGACTTTGACAACACAATATAAATGTTCTTTATTCGGGAAAAAAAAACACTGACTTTTTGTATAATGCTTAAGATCTTCGGCAAATTATTCAAACAAGTTAGCAAAACTCAATCCTAATGAGTATATCGATAATAATTGAGTGCAAACGAGAACAAATGAGTTGCACTCTTAAGAAATTAACCGAATCCGAAACAAGTGTAATGCTCATGGAGATTTTTTAAAATATCTTTCCTATTTTTAATTAATGAGGTTTTGGACATATAAAAAGAATCTGATAAAATCCTTCTAAATAAAAATAATAATATTTTAAGAAATATTCATAGTTATAATTTATACCTCATGAAATAAAATCTACCTATTTTAATTAATGAGGTTTTGGACATATAAAAAGAATCTGATAAAATCCTTCTAAATAAAAAAAGTAATATTTTAAAAAATATTCATAGTTATCATTTATACCTCATAAAATAAAATCTAAGTATTTATGAAAAATATATTTTTCTAATTATATCATCCTGATGTTCTTTAAAATATTTAAAGATGAAAAGCCCAAAAAAATATTTAATAATATTTTTCTAATTATTTCATCCTGATGTTCCTTAATACATTTTTTAACTTTTAAGCTTTTAAAAGTTTTAAATATTTTATTTTAAGTATTTAATTTTTATTCTGCATTAGCCATAGGACTAATTTGGACGATCTTTTAGAGATAAAATCTTTTTTAATTGATCTTTTTAAACAAGGGTTTTTGAAAAGTAAAAGTTATTTTATATTTAGATATAATATAAAAATATATTTATTTATTATCAATCTTTTTTTAGATTATGAAAAATATCTTTTTCTAGAAGAAAGATATTATAACTTCTCAAAAAAATAAAAAAACCTTTTTCTAGTTATTATGCTTTTACTTAAAAATTTTACCCAAACATACTAAAAAATATAAAATAATCTTTTTTTAATAAAAATAAAATATTTTTTTATCAAAATAATAATATCCAAACAAGCACATAACAATATGTGACTTTCAAAAGTCACATATATGCCATCATTATTATAGTAATAATATATGATAATGGAAAGTGGTAAGAAATTTGTATTAATAACATATTAAAATTAATTTTTATTTAATAAAATTTATAAATTTTCTTTTCATGTTTGTTTTTAGAGTTTAATTTTTTATCACTAATAATGAATTTTTTTTATATAGTCATTTAATTGCATACTCTCTCTCCAAGAATAATAATCAGATGCATTAATTTTTAATTTACAAGTTCTCTCAATTTCTAAAGATGACTATTATTCTTGGATAGGGGAGTAATTGTCATAGTTCACAAAGACAAAACAAGTTTAACTTTTGTCCCGTTAATTACTTCAAAAGGTCATACATGTAAAAAAATTTGATTAGATAATAGTATAAAAAAAAATCTACTATGAGTACATCTACTGTGAGTGCATTTGAATTAGACTCATTTTTCAAACAATATATGAATATTTAGTTTGACAAATGCTTGATTAACGATCTTTTTCTGTTTTTTTTTTTAGTTTAATTTGATATGTTTTTCAAAAAAGTTTATAGTAATTTTCAATAAATTCTTTTTATTTTTATAACATTTTAATAGTGGCAACGAGTCAACATTTATTATGTCAATGGCGTGATTAAAGTGGCGTGATTAAAGCCACTTTTGACAAATTTTTCAAAATGCAGGAGAATTTCTCCTGTCAAACGTGAAGAGAGGCGAAATTTTAACTATAGTAAAAATTACGTGTATCTTGAAGGATTTGGTACCAAATCACGAGAATTATTGTGCATTGATTACATAATAACTCTCAAGTCTCTATAAATAGAACCTTGAATTCATTAGTTTTACAACAACAATAACAGCATTCACTAATATATATAGTGTCTTATGAGAGTTTCTCCTATTTTTATAGAGAGAGGTGTATTCTTCTAGAATAAGAGAGAGTGTTATTGTTCTCTCCTTATATTTAAAGAGGTGTAATTTTTTATCTTCTACATAGTGAAAATCTTTCTCTTCTTTGTGGTTTTTCCCTCATCATTAGGGGATTTTCCACGTAAATATTATGTGTGTTCCAATTCTCTCAACTCTATTTTAGTTGTGTTGATTGCTTTCCATAACTCTGGTACCTAATAGTAGTATCAGAGCTTTGGTTTGTGGGATTTATTCTTCATATGCTATGTGGTTGCAACTTAGTCTAATCTTCACATCAAAAAAATTTCTCTCTGTGTTGAAGAGCCATTGGTTATAGTCTATGTTGCGGGTTATTGCTTTCAGTCCTGGTTATACGTGTAGTTGTATACTTTTAAGTATTATTAACGTATATTGGATTTATTCCATATACAATATAAATGTATAACACTGTTCACTATATATAGTACTATTCATATATATGATACTATTCACGTATACGGACTATTTGAGCAACTTGTCCACAACATCCCCTGCAGGCAAGTTCTTGTAATTTTCATCTATTAAGCACAAAACAGAGCAATTTTGTCCTGACCGTACTGTAAACATTACAATGCCTTTAACCCCTGGATGGGAGTGTGCTTCTCTCAAAACCTGCTCAAAGTACTCCACCTGCACAAATCATGAATGGAAAGCACTATAAATAATAAGAGCAATGTTCTTCAAACACTCAAAAAGTGGATATTTATTGGGACGTTCACTTATCAACTATTGGATCCCAATGTTTGGAAAATGGGTGTTTCAATAGACACCCACTGTTGGATGTTTGAATAACACTTCTCTAATAATAATGGATAAAACTTAGGTCGTTTCTTTATATTCATTTCACCAATCAAATCATGACAAATGTATATTTTTATTGAAATGAGTAATTTAAAATTTAAAAGTATATGCACTTATCTGAAGAAAAAATTTCACATACCATAACTTGATTGATATAAGGAAATAGATTTAAGTTTTTTTCCAATAATAACTCATGCATGAAAGTGTAAAATCACATTTTGAAGCAGTTATATCTTTATTTTATTTTATATTCTTATTCCTTTTTTGGGTGGTCAAAGAAACTTCTTCATGTTTAAGTTTGGCCCAAATAATATCAAGCTGGCTATTGCTATGAGGTAAGCAATATGTATAACATGTATTAACAACCAAGTTGCACAAGAAAAAAAAAAAATCTTCTTGTGTGCCTAGGTCCAATTCTGAACATAGAAAGCAAATTAATCTTCAAAGTAAAATGACTTGGGGTTTGATTTTGCTGAACTTTACTTGGTTAGGCTGCTCTGCAACATCTAACTCTGTAATCCAAATTGGTGAACCAGTGGCGTAAAGGGTATCAATGGAAGCTCTCATGTAAGGCAAGTTCGGAGGGAAATTAGGAAAATGGGACTCAAGCCCAATTCCAATACGCAGCTTACTATTCCCAGGATAGCTTTGGACCTCATTGAGCTTCTTGATGTACTGTGCTGGGGTTGCTGAGCTGTCTCTACCATCCTCAATGGTGTTATATTCATTCAAGAATAAAGTGGGGTGTCCATCAATCTTGTGAACCTCATTGAAGACCCTGGCTGAAAAATTCTGTCCTAGTTTACCTTCAAAGAATGAGTAATGCATATTTTCATTGACAACATCCCAAGCAATAACCTGTCCCTTGTATCTTGACACAATGGAATTGAGCCTCTTTTCCACTGCTGAGTTAAGTTGGTGTGGTGAGAGTGAAGGAACCCAAATAGGTTGGAAATTAGGATCATCCCAAAGTATGTTGTGGCCTCGGACAGAAATGTTGTGATCCTTGGCAAACCGTAGCATGGCATCTGCAAGTGAATAGTTTTCATGGCCTTGCATGTATGGAGTGCTGTACCACTTCATTTCGTTTGTGAATGTGGTCACTGTGAACCTGGAGGTGAACCAATCTTGGTATGCACTATTGTTCAGGATGTACTTGTTTATGGAATCTCCAAATGGAAAGCCTGACTTCGTCTGTGTAATATACATGCGTGTGTGCATTTGGGAGAGGACTCCCTTGTTCATCAACAGCTTGGACTAATTCCTTCCTTTTAGGTGCCTGCCAAACCAGAATCAAACTTGTTATTGATTGATTTTTTATTTTTTTTCAAAGAAATGTATTTGTTGGATTACGGGGTAGTTTGTGAAAAAGAAATATGGTTGTTTAGTTTACTGACAATGGATATATCTATTGTTAGGGATGGAGTTAGAATATAATATAAGGACAGGCTAACACTTAATAATTAATTTCACATTAAAAAAAAAATATACATTTGAGTAATTTTTTATCTTATTTTAAAAATTAAATAAAAATCACTATATATAAAAGAAATAAATATTTTATAATCAAAATTCAAGAAAAATACACATATTTACATAATATATTATCTATTAAATAAATTTTATTTAGGGAGGCCAACTTATGAAAGAAATTAACAATTTTAGGGGGGGCTAGTGCCTCCTCCCTTCAACTGGCCTCCGCCCCTATCTATTATTAAGAGATATGACTACCACCAATGTATATGTCCAATGTCCACTGCCAAGGGTTATAACTGCTGCTAATGGTTATATCTTTACCAAGAGGCATGTCTAAGAGTCATTTTCTACCATAATTCTAACGAACATATAATCAGAAAATTCTCTTCTAAAACGTTCTAGGGACTTCTTTGGACTTACTCTCCCAAGATTTCAAAGTGCTTGGATTAATCCTATGGGTGAGATTGCAATAAATTCTTGAGTAACTAGTGAGGGCAATTAACACCTTAAGTACATAGTGATATCTGATCTCGTTTCAAGCATGTAAAGATTTCATCTCTTTCTCCTTCTCCTTCTAGTAACATTTATTTATTTATTTTTAATATAATTTGAGATGTATATATTTAGGCACCATGTTGCACTAATATGAGTACTAGTAGTATCCGATACTACTTGAGCATAGTTAAGAGATGCGGTATAAATAAATTTAAAAACATGTGAAACACAAAAAAGAGTATCAATAAAGTATCCATGTCACTTTGTATTATATAAGGTTAGTATCAATTTTCTACATGACATATACTATATTACAAACACTATCAAACACTATCTTTAGGAAACATTTTCAACCTGCTAAATTATGGAAAAGCTATACCTTCTCAACGCTAAGATCTTGATGAGACCTCCATTGGTTTTCTGTGAATGGTTGTAAGGAAACACTGTCGATCCATATTTCCACGGAAGTATCATTGCTCTACAGAGCTCAACATTGAAGAGTTAGGAAAAAAATTGTGAAATCATTCAAATCGCTTGCTACCCGTTTGAACAATAGTATAAGATAATTATCAAGAACCATTGGAAAATACCTGAAAATATAACTCAGCAGCCCCGATGTATCTGCCGTGAAACCACCTTTGAGCATGGACCAACAATTAGACTGGGCAACTATGGTGCCAGCATGTTTGAACCCTTTAGTAGTTTTCACAATTGCTGTTACTGGAACACTTCCCTCACTCACTTGTATCCGAGCTTCATATTTTAAGCCATAACCATGTGTGAATAACCAATGAAGTTTTGGTTAATGATATTTCAATTCACATATATATTATAATTATATCCCCAAGTGAGAATAATTTTGAAGAATTTATGATATTTGAGTGAAAAATTTACTGGATAAAGTATAATGATTCTCCTTTGGAAGGTAAATCTTCTGGGAGACACTATCTTGAGGTTGATTTCTGCTATGTGCCACAACATATTTGTTGCCTAGTGATTCTCTGTGTTCTACTTTTGCTCTCCCAAATGCAGTCCAACCATGCAGTCCATTATTCAGTTCTGGGTTTTGGATGATTCCTCCATTGTACTGTGGCTTCAGATCAGGGTGTGCCAAACACTGAGGTTTGAAAACATGAGAACCCAAAGTTAGAGTAGAATTTTCATTTTCATTGAATATAAGTAACGCCCTTGAAAATATATAACGTTAAAGGGAGAGGGCTCACAATTCAATGCTGGCAGAGTAATCATACTTTAAAGCTTCGGCTTCGAAACCTGTAGTGGCGTATAAGATATTAGTTCTATCTATGTATTCTGGCTTACGTTCACATTCATTCATTCACATGTTGAATGATTTCAAACTTCTTGTTTTTTCCCCTTTTTCCAATTTTCCAAGAAATGTTGTATTGCCATCAACTATTAACATAATTCATTCATAAGCATACAACAATGTGTATTATCAGCTGAAGGGAATATCAACTTTATCAAAAATAACATGACTCGAAAAAAATTGTAGATATTGTTATTGAATGTAAACTAATAGATCAAGAACTCCATTCGCAGCTCATTTTGAAACTGCATGTTCGTTGCATGTACACCACCCATACCGAAGTCGTTGAGGTCGAGTAGCAACTCTGTGTCATTCTCTTACCCAGATAAACTCTATTCATTTTCTTAGTTACGAAACAGTTGGGTAAATACAAGGGTCTTGATTAGTTCAATATTCTATTAATGATCTTGCTAAGATTTGTTAAGTGTCTTAATCATAAAATGGGTGCAGCTCCTTGCCTAAGGTTTATATCACTCAGAGAACCAAAAAAAAAAAAAAAGGAAAAAGAAATGGCTAGGTAAAATAATTTCTTAACTACATATTGACAATGAATTGCAATTAGGTAGATTGAATTGATAAAATAAATTAAGAATGTTATATAGGACATTTATATTTGAAACTATGATAATAGTGTGCTAATTCCAATGAACAATGATATTAGAGAAAAAAAAGTCAAGGAAAAAGAAAAACATATGAATATATATATAATATCATAGTAATTTGTACTTTGCTGGTGCAAAAGCAGCAAATTTTAATCCTGCGATTGCTGATTCGTGGTAATAAAATAGATTGTTAAACTTTAAATATACGTTTGGACAATAATACAAACCTGCGAGGATGACACATAGCAGAAGTACGTGCCTCATTTTTTTCCCAAGCCTTCAATGCTTTCTTGGCTAGTTTTATTTATTTATAACTGTTTCAACACAGCACTGGAGAATATTTTTTTGGAGGGGAAGAGCATAATGGTTAAGGGAGAATATGAAAAAAATAAATAAATCAATACAGTGAAGAGCTCTTAACATGTTACCAGCTGGTTTGGTTGCACTTGAAAAAGACACTTGACAGGACAGAAGAAACCACAAGTTGAACCAAACCATTGTTTTTATGCAAGCAAATGAGGGGCATATATATACATGTAATTTGCTGCATTTATTGACACCACCATGTGTTAAAATATATAAACCAATATAATTACTAACATTTATGTCTGTCTAATAATGGTAATTGGTAAACATTCTTTATGAAGAGATTGCAGATGATTTTGTTTCTGCCATTAACTTTTATCTTTTAAATTTTTTATTCTTTTAAGGCAATTCAATTAATGGTACAGATTTACATTACTATATCACTTACTATACGGACAAAGTGAGCAATAACTGTGGCAAACATAAAAGTATTTTAATTTAGAGAAAAAGATATATATATATATATATATAGAGATGTACTTATGACATACTACCAAAACCATTCACTCAAAACTAGCTTAAGTATGGCGGATCTTATTTAGGGAAACTTTTCAAGTGCAATTTATCTTGCAAGCACGTTGTTATTTAGATGTGTTTGTGAAATAGTTTTTGGAGGAAAACGAGACAAGAGGAAATTCAATTGCATTCACTCCTTTATTGTTCCAAATCAAACCCACAAAATTGGATTGTTTCCAAAAATTTTAATACATCTGAATATACAATGCCTTTACAAATGCCCCGTAAAAATTAATTATATAAATATATATATATATATATATATATGGGTTAAGATTAAGTGTGATTAAGTTACACCAATATAACTTTAAGTAACTATTAGACGTTAAATAACTTTTTATTTTATTAATTTTTAAAATTATTGAATTAGAAGTCAACGTCATATAGATCATGCCAATAAAGTTTCAAGTTATTCTAAAATGGTTTGACATGATTTTTATGTATATCAAATCAATATAATATATATGCTTAAAATCAACAAAAATAAGATTTGTGATTAATTAATTCTTATTGATGTTCAATTTTTATGAAATTTAGCCTAAATTATTTTTATGATAGATAATTATAATTCAAAGATTTAATCGATTAAAAAATTATTTTATAAAAAGTTATTCAAGGCATAAGTTATTTAAAATTATACCAATCTAACCTGTTGCTTCTCCCATACACTGCCATAACTTAGATTTGATTTAAAGTTTTCACATTTGTTGACTTAAAAGTGCATAAGGAAATGAAAGTATTACTTTACCTAGTTAGCTTATTCCATATACTACCATAACTTGGATTTGATTTCAGAGATTTCACGTTTGTTGACTTAAGAGTGCATAAGCAAATGAAAGTGTACATGTAACTAGAGTCCCCATGAACATCACCTTGAAAGGGAGGCTTTATATATAAGGATTTGGACTCTCCAACTTCAACATCTAGTTTCTTGGGAGTGATTCTCTCATAAGGATATATGCTTGTTACAAATGTTGCTTTCATTGAGAACTAACCAACTAGAAAGGGCTACCTTCACATGATTTGGACACAAAAGGTGAAAAGGGGTAACCGTGATTGAGTAAAGTGTTTACACGCACAATGTAGCCGCTGAGACGAATCTCATATCCAGAAGGTCATATTGAATTGAAGGCCTTATAAGAACATTAAATACTCTCCAACTCTAACAACTAGCTAGATTCTCCCAAGACTTTATGCTCATTACACAATGCAAAGTGAATTTAAGAAAGCTTTACAAAGTTCAAAGAAATTGTTAAATCTTTACGGAGTTTTTTATTTATACTATTTTAATTAATTTTTTTTAACTAAATCATCAATATATGGAGTTTATTTGGCTTTATCTAATTTGACTTGAGTTTGGTTAACCCACTATACAAAGTTACATAACACTTCTTTCTTAAAATTTTTAGATATACTATAAAAAGTGAGGAAAACATTAAGAGTGATATTTTGAATAATGACCATTAAAATAACTATTATATGAGTTAAATACTCTTAATAACATAATAATAATGTATGATTATTGGATGACAAAAATACCATTCATAACTAAAATTAGCACAAACAGGAATATATATATATATATGATCGTTAATTTTATAATATACCAAATTTTCACAATGTCATTAATAACAAGAGTGGTAACATGTTAAATTAGACGGACTTAAAAACAAAAAAATGTCGATACAAATACAATGTAGACATTTTTCTTATGATCGGTATCATGCGATTAGCTTAGCTTAAAATATAAATCCAATCCAAAATGGTACAGGTTGGTTGTTCGACTTTATGAAGTACAAAAGTTTTATGTCATCATCAAAATACATACAATATACTCATATACCATAAAAAAAATACTATGTACATAATAAAAATGTATTAATTCATTATAGGCCGATAAACATAGTGACAAAATAAGTTAATCAAAATACATAGTTATGCAAAGTTAGGTTTTATATAAAACCATAATTAATTGTCAACAATAGGATATGTTTGAATCGAATAGACAAGATTAAGTTTTGTTTCAAGCGTGATAAGAAATTTCTTATGTAAGTATAAGAAATATAAGCAACTTCAGCACGTCATATATATAAAATATATATATATATATTTCTTCACAAGAGAGAGAAGTTGAACAAAAGTATGTATAATTTTGGTCTTGAGAAATTATTTTTCATATGCGTTTTGAGTTTTAATATTGTCAAAAAATATGAGTTTGCGGGAAAATTACAGGAGTATGTTTTTTTATTTTTTTCAATAATAACTGACCTTTGGCATGTTCAAAATGAATAAAAATAATTTTCTTGCTCTAAACACGCTGGTGGCAAAATCAAAATCCATAAAAAAAATAATTTTTTGGACTTTACTCCCTAATGGTGAGTCAAATAGATAACAAACAATTTTTTCTCTTGAAACACAATTAGCTTCAGCTTTCAGGGAAGGTTACACCTAATTTAGGCTCGTACGTGTTTAAGAGGGATGAAGTGTTTTTTTAATTATTTATAAATAATTTATTAAAAGAATTCAGAAATCAAGACTTCAATAATGAGAAAACAAAAGTAAAATGTTAATTAAATAAGTCAACTCTATTAATAATTTCACAGATTATAAAATTTTGTTAAGGTTTGTAGTATATCAGTTTTACTCTTTTACATGTATTAATATTTAATAGAACTCTAATTTAGATAATAAAACTGAGAAATGTTCATCCATTTATTTCTAGAATAGTTTATTATACATTTTATATTTCAAAAATAATTTAATGAATAGCAAAATATTTATTTAAATTTCAAAAAAAATTATATGATAAAAAAAATTTATATATTAGAAATTTGAAACTAGTGTTATTAAATATGATTCTCGTATAACCGTTGGATTTAAATAATTAAAATTGAAGATAAAGAAATTTTTCTAATCCGATAGTTGTATGAGGACCATATTCAATAATACTAATCTTGAATTTCTAAGACTTTTTGTTGTAATATATAATTTATTTGTCAAGTACTAATTAAGCCCTAGATTTTTATCATTAACTATTGCCAACTAATCATATGGACTAGGCATTTAATTTATACTCATTTCTTATGCATACGCTGCTAAGTCTGTTATCATAATTATTTTGACGAGAACACAATCACAAGACCTTATCTTTGAACTATGGCACATATCAAACACTTGTCTCCATATATGGCTTAAACATTAATTTTTTTATATTCGACCCCCAACAAATATCACATTAATTTTTTAAAAATTATGTTTGAAATCTCTTTAATTATTCTTAAAGTTATTTAGTATCAAATAGATATTTCGAAACTCATGCTTTATTAAACAAATGAATTGTATCAAATAAACTTTCAGTCATTTTGAAAGTTATTTGACGTCAAATTGATTTTTGAAAACTCATACATACTTATTCAAAAGATGATAAAATAATATCAATGAAAGACTAAAATAATATAACATTTTAATTTTGACCTATTTGATAAAAAAAAAGGTTCAGAAATTTCTTAATGTCACATTTGACCTTTCATAAACCCATTTGATATAAAAATCTTTAATCATACAATTTTTCCTGAGATTTTAATACATATTTTCTCTTGATTAAATTATTTTGGGAGATACTATATAATAAATCATCTCAGACATGGATGAATTAACATTTTCTCAATTTTATTATATAAATTAAGATTAGGATTCTATTAATATATATAAAAGAAATTTATTTAAAAAATATGTAGAAGAATAAAACTGATATCCTGTGGACGCTAACAAAATTTTATAACAAGTGAAATTATTAATGGAGTGACTTATTTAATTGCCCTCTTACTTTTTATTTTCCTATTGTTGAAGGGTAGGTTTCTGAATTATTTTAACAAATCATTTATAGAAAATCTTAATTACTCTAAAATATGTTTGAGCCTTAATTAGGGGTAACCTTCCCAAGGTAGCAGTGTTTCAAAAGAAAATTTGTTTATTATCTAATCGAGCGAACAAGAAAATCATTTGTTATTAGATAAAAAAAAGTACTCTCATAATTTTCCCACAAAACTCATATTCGGACAGTATTAAAACTCAAAACCCATATTAGAAAAAACAAAAAACAAAGAGACGGGAAATAAAACTTTAAAAAATTCCTATTTTAACCACTTCAAAATTTTAAGTTTAATAAATTGATCCTTATAAAAAAAATTAAATTGATTCCTATAAAATTAAATTGTCAAACAAATTACTCATTGAAAAGAAATAAAACTCTCAAATAATCTTTATAAAATTGAATACTTGAATTATTCAATTTGTGCAACTATTCAAGTTTATAAAACCAATTTAAATTTTTTTTTGAGACTAATTTATTCCATAATTTCTTTTGTTGCTAATTTATCTAATAATGCAATTTTATAAGAATTAATTTAGGAATTTTTTCATTTTATATAAATTAATTTGTTTAATTTGAAATTTTAGAGGGATTAAAATAAAAATGAAAAATGTATTTTATAAAATTTGAAAATTTGGTTCTGCGTGTCACGAATGAAATGAAAATCCACGCGAGAATGGAAAGACGGCAGCACAGAAGAAGAACAGAACCAATACGTAGCTGACACGGTCGAACGCGGGATCAGGATCACACCTGAATATCCATCCACCCTCCCTGCCTGCCGTATGGATCAACCCGACGCCGTATCAAAGCAACCGGGCGAGTTTCTCGCGAAGCACGGGATCGCACCCGCGGTTTTACGGCGGAAACTTCTCACAAAGTCAAGTACTTTAAATAACCACAATTAAGTGCCTTTTTTTTTTTTTTCACTTTCCAGTTTCCAGCTTCTCTACTCTATAATTGCAATTAGTGGGTCACAGTTAGGGTAATAGCATCCATCCATCCATCAATTTGAACCACTCTGGTATCTCTGTCTGTCTCTCTGGTTTTTGGTGGGAACGCGAATTGAGAATGGGGGCTTCGGAGAACTCAACGGGGTTGCTACTTGCGTTGGGTTCGAGTGCCTTCATTGGTGCCAGCTTCATCTTGAAGAAGAAAGGTCTCCAGCTTGCTGCTGCACGCGGCACTCGTGCAGGTCAGTCAATCAGTCAATGCCTCTTCCAATTCTCCCTCTAATTTATCATTCATTGCTCAATTTCGAGAATAATCTCGTGTCTTAATTTATTTGCCGGTGATTATTGCTGATTATCTTATCTGCTTATTCAATTATAAAATAATTTTTTCCAGTAATAATGAAGGTAGCATTGTATTTTAATATTTTTAGATCGGATCCACAAAATAAAAAACCTACTCCAATTTTCTGGTGGTATTTACTATTATTGTGTATAACTTTGAATTCCATTGGAGTTCAAGCTTTTTTGGTTTCTCATTGTTGCTTATGAGTTATGATCCTTCGTGAGCTTGTAGCTGATTTTTTTTTTTTTTTTTTTTGGGAGATTTTCAGGAGTTGGTGGTTATACTTATTTATTGGAGCCACTTTGGTGGGCTGGCATGGTTACAAGTAAGTTTTGCTTTCCTATTTTAAACCCTATTATGTAGTAATGTTTCTGAAAATGAGACTCGTACGGATACTGAAACTACTTGCTTGCAGTGATCATTGGGGAGGTAGCAAACTTTGTGGCTTATATTTATGCTCCGGCAATACTGGTTACTCCCCTTGGTGCACTCAGTATTATTGTCAGGTACATGTGGTTTGAATAAAATGTAAAACAATCTTCTAGTGAATGTTTTTAGTATTGTATGTGGTTTTAAGGTAGGATAGAACTGACATATTCATATGTGCTGCTAGTGCTGTTTTGGCTCACTTCTTGTTGAAGGAACAGCTTCAGAAGATGGGAGTGTTGGGATGTATATCCTGCATTGTTGGATCGGTTATTATTGTCATCCATGCACCTCAAGAGCAAACTCCAAATTCTGTCCAGGAAATATGGGAGCTGGCTACTCAACCAGGTTGGCTTTCATCCCTGCTTTGTTTTGGTATTAATATAACTTACTTTCCAGTTCATTACCTGATGTTCTCAATCTTTATTTTTTTCTCACAACAGCATTTCTATTTTATGCTGCGGCAACAATTTCGGTAGTTTTAGCCTTGATTTTACACTTTGAGCCTCGCTATGGGCAGACTAATATGCTGGTCTACTTGGGAATTTGTTCATTAAT
This sequence comes from Dalbergia oliveri, assembly GCA_030441495.1. Lineage (NCBI taxonomy): Eukaryota > Viridiplantae > Streptophyta > Magnoliopsida > Fabales > Fabaceae > Dalbergia > Dalbergia oliveri. The sequence continues at coordinate 441,450 of JAMLFY010000011.1, forward strand.
GGGCTCATTTACGGTAATCATGTTTTGTGCCAACCACATAGATGGGAGTTACATATTGATAATATAATGCACAAGCTAACTGTATACTGACTGATCTTGTCAATATTAAATTTGTGATTCTGTCAGGTTGTGAGCATCAAGGCCATTGGAATTGCAATAAAGCTTACACTTGATGGAATAAATCAAATAGCTTATCCTCAGACTTGGTTTTTCCTTACAGTGGCCGCAATATGTGTCATTACACAGTTGAATTACCTTAACAGGAGTGCAGTGCAGAGATTGTTTATCAATGTATAAGCAAATTTTGCTAGTTTGGCCCTGCATAGGATGAATTATTTATTGTTTCTTATTCTGGTATGGTTACATCAGCCAAATCTTTTTCTTTTTTTCCTCTGTATTGAGTTGTGTTAACAGGAAAGCCTATCAAACAGCAGCCAAACTAAAGGTTTTAAAAGGTAGGGCATAAGAGCATATCACATTAAATTAGATCAGTCAAAAATTGAGATAAAATTCAGTTGTCTGTAAAGTAATCAAGTGAGAAGCCCTTCCCCTTTAATACTTTGATGCATAACTATAAAAATCTAGTCATATCCTGGTCAATGATGATAGTGCTACATGTTAATTCTCCATGCTGTGTTCATGGAGATTTCAAACAATAGTATGGCTTGCCCCAAACTTGCAGAAAGTTCCTTAGCATTTTCTATATATTGTCAAAGTCATCTACTTTGATTTGATGATTACGCTTCTGATATTCTGTAAAGTTTGTAAAGACTGCAAAATGATACACTGCATTTAGGAAGGCATGAATACAGTTTTCACACATCTTGTGGGAAAAAATGTTGAACTTTTGAATTGGATACAATTTTTGAAAACATGATCCTTTGAAATTTATACATAGAAGAGTTTTATATATTAATGCTATCTTCTGAACAGCTCTGTCCTCTATGTAACTAGTGATATTTAATCTTGGGATGGGAGTATTTTCCATCCATACACTTGATCCAAAGTTATTGTATTTTGATACTGAATTGCAAACCAATTAACAGAATTCTAGTAAATTTTGCAAAACTGATCTCCATGTTTGGCTTCCCACTAATATCAATCTACTTTTCATTTGTTTATGGTCTATCTATAACTCACTCAATCTTTTAACAAATCTTGATTCTTGAGCATATTTTTAACTACTTAACTATGTGTCAGGCACTGGATACGTTCAATGCAGCTATTGTTTCTCCTATATATTATGTCATGTTCACAACTCTGACTATTATTGCCAGTGCAATAATGTTTAAGGTTTGATTTTAGATTTGTATTTCTTGGATCTCTTAATTTACACCTCAAAATTTTCTTTTTGTTGAATACCATGATATGACAAGCTTGAATACTTAATTTCACTTTCTCATGCAGGATTGGTCTGGTCAGGATGTTAGCAGCATAGCCTCTGAGTTATGTGGATTCATCACCATTCTTTCAGGAACATTCATATTGCATGCGACTAGACAACAGGAAGAATCTAATATGCAAAATAGTAAGTAACCAGGTACATGACAGGTTACTTTTAATCAGATCCATGCCATGTTCCATTTGTTTGCTAATGCATTTGTTTCTCAATAACAATTAAACCCTAATGGTAACTTCTGCATCTGATGCAGAGAACCTGACATGGTATATTGGTGAGGATTCGATGAAGGGCCTTGAGGATGAACGCCTGATCCTTATACATGGTTCAGAATGTCTTGAACAATGACTTTTCCTATGAGGTTCGTGTATGAGAACATGTTCTATCTGTCAGCAATGATACAATGACGTGGACCTGTCCCAGGTCATGATGTGGTGCATTCGCAATGTGAATTGCTTGTCTTTGATCGTGGAGCTTGGATTCAAGCATCCTGGGGTGCTATAGTTTTATGACCATTTCTCCACTGGCTGTGGAGTAATCTCAAAACGTGTGATGCAATTCAAGTGCTGAAATGGCCAAATGGGGTTGCCGTCTCTTCGCAAAAGTTGAGATTTTTGGGGTAATCTCATGCTATGTGATATATTGTCCATGGTTGCCTGTGTAATTTTTCCTTTTCACTGTTTTGGTAGAAAGATAGTAGTTGTTTATATTTTCTAATTTAATCATTGGATTCTGTCCATTTTTCCCTTGATCGTGGTACATGATATTGATCTGTTGGTTTCCGTTATAAATGTTTATATTTATTCTTCTAATATTCTGCAGTAACCGTAGATTATTTTGTCGAATATTTTCTTGTTTACAATTTTTTAATTTAATTTATTTTTATTTATTACTATTTTTGTTTATCATGAGTGTTGGTTAACACTCATCACTTAAGATTAAGCACACTAGAAAATGATGGTTGACTCCAATGTGTGTGGGTTGTGGGCTTGTGGCACCAAACGAGCTAGTGGTGGCTAATTTAGCGTACTTTTGCATGGCATCAACCTTTATTGGACTTCGTTGTTCTATCCTCACTGATTGTGGTTTATATTACATATCTTTAAATTGTTGCGTCGATTCTAAGCAAACCCAAGCATAATGTTAATCGGTATATAGTTTTAGTTTATACCATTGTCAAGGCCTTCTCTTTTTACAAGAAAAGTCTTCAAATAGCCATTAGAAGCATTGGTTCTCTTTATTGTCATCCTTTTCTTTTGTTGCGGAGATTTACTTAGGAACAGTGGTAAGGTGTTTATCTCAAAGGAAAAAAGGTTGGTTAAGTGATAAAAAATTTTATTATTTAAGATGGGAATAAAAAACTATGTGCGTAACGGGAAAAAGGCCAATACAACCTTATTGATAAACGATATCAAATATACTCCATTGCATATTCAATACAATTTGCACGTAATTGTCATTTAATTAATCAATCTTCATTAAACTGAAAATAAATAGTTCACATCACAAAATTATAGAATTTCTTAAATTAAAGAACAAGCCGATCTTGACCGTTGATGACGCCGCCTAGACATCCTAGTCCCAAGTCATACAACATCCACCGCACGATGTAACATATATATATGTACCCCGCGCTTCCCTTTCACAACCAAAACACAAAAAACGCAAGCCTTTGTTGTCGTGCAAGCAAATCCAAAGAACACCACACAGACGGTTGTGAGAGAAGAATCAGAAGCTATGGCGGCTACCCTATCTGCATGGTCGAAGCCCGGCGCATGGGCTTTGGATTCCGAAGAGCACGAAGCTGAGCTCCTCCAACAACAAAACAGCAGCAACAACGATGACAATGACCAGAATGCCCTCACCGGAAAACCACTCGCCGACTTCCCCTCCCTTGCCGTCGCCGCCGCCACAAAGCCCAAGAAGAAGAAAGGTCAGACCCTCTCTCTTGCTGAGTTCACCGCCGCCAAAACAGCCCCATCCGATCCCATCGTGCTCCCCACCGGCCCTCGCCAGCGCACGGCCGAGGAGCTCGACCGGGACCGCAACCGCCTTGGCGGCGGGTTCAGGTCATACGGCCTCGATCGTCAGAACAGAAACTCCGGCGGCGGCGACGAGTCTTCCAATTCGAGGTGGGACTCGTCTAGGGTTTCCGACGAAACGAGGCGAAACGGCGCGTTTAGGGATTCGAATCGCGAATTGGCTCCGTCGCGTGCCGACGAGATCGATAATTGGGCCGCCGCGAAGAAATCCGCCGTTGGTAACGGTTTCGAGAGGAGGGAAAGGGAAAGGAGCGGTTTTTTCGATTCTCAATCGCGTGCTGATGAATCTGAGAGTTGGGTTTCGAGCAAAAGCTTTGTGGCTTCGGAGGGTCGGAGATTCGTTGCCGGTGGTGGTGAAAGGGAGAGGAGGCTTGTAGGGTTTGGGTCTAGCGGTGGTGCTGATTCTGATAATTGGAACAAGAAAAAGGTGAATTCAATGGTGGGGGTGAGAGAAGGGAGAGTGGTAGTGGTGGAAGGCCTAGGCTTGTGCTGCAACCTCGTACTGTGTCGGTGAATAATGAAGGCCAGGATGGTGGTAATGGTGTTGGTGGTGGTGCTGGGAATGTGGTGAAGCCTAAGGGTCCTAGTCCGTTTGGTGAGGCAAGGCCGAGGGAGGAGGTGTTGAAGGAGAAGGGGCAGGATTGGAAGATGATTGATGAGCAGCTTGAGAGCGTGAAGATTAAGGAGGCTGCTGAGAAGAAGGAAGGTTTTGGGAAGAGGGGTTTTGGTTCTGGCAATGGCCGTGCCAGCTTGCCTGAAGATAGGACTGAGAGGAGTTGGAGGAAGGCTGAAGAATCAGAGAGCAAGGCTGAAGCTGAATCTGATGATGGTCGTCCAGAAAGGTTTGTCATCAATCAGGATAAAGTGATAACTTGGAAATTATATGTGCAGTATGTTGTTGATTGGATTGTATTTGATTTCTTAGTTGCTTGATGCATTGATGATGATGTGTTTTTCTGGGAATTGGCATGTTGTAGTTTATGGGAAGTGCAATTAGGTTCTTCATTTAGGCTTATTTTGATATTGATAGGACACATTCCTTATGTGGAAAGAAAAAGAGGAAAGGGTTAAGAACAGTTAGTTTGCTTTTGGTGTGATGTGCTCGGTGATGGTTGCTTTGCCTTTTTCCATATGATGATTCACTTTTTTGGCTTGTCTGCTAACTTCTTTCCTCGTATAAGTTCAGTTGAGCTGTGTATGTGATATATTTCTACTTGATCCTCTGATACCATTGAGGAAAGAAGGTGCTAACTATAACATGTAATCTTTTTTTGTTTTTGAACAGTTTCTTATGGACCTCTCTTGTATTGCTGTAAGCTGTAACCTTAGCTTAGGATTGTGCGACATTTGATTTTGCATCATTACCTTGGTACTCGTAGTCCTAGGTTTGAACATTTCCTGGTTAATGCTGTGTTTCTCTCCTCTTAATACTCTTAATGCCAATATGGTCTTTTGCCACATAGTGGTGCTGTTCTATCCTGGAGGACAATGTTGTTAGGCTGAGCCATTTGGTAAGATACATGCTCAATGCAAGTGCTAGAGGTTTTCTGACTGTGACTTGAACTTTTTTGTCTGGAATCCGGATACCTAATTTTGACATTGTTGACATGTTTACTTTTTTAATGCAGTGCTGATAAGGTGGAGGAAGAACACGTTGAAGAAAATTGAAGAGCTGTCAATTAGTTTTGTCCCTGCAGAGTGATAACAGAGTTGGAAAGGAACATTCGATATCAGATTTTTGTTTCCCATTGAAGTTTTGTCTGAACTTAAGTTTGTTGTGAGACACTGTACTGACACTGTTAAAAGATAATTTTGGTAGGTATGCTTTAGATAATCCTAGTGTTTATGTCTCTCTTTGTAGCCAAGTGCTCCGTTATTATCATTTTTGTCTGACCGTCTATAATCAGTATACGTTTCTATTGGTGGTGAACTGCTGGTTCTTGTATTCATGTTCTCTCTCTTCCCTTGTCCCTTGAGTGTTGTTCATGTTCATCTCAACAATATTTGCATGTACATTGGGCATTTCAGATGTTCAGATTCCCCCAAATTGTTAATCATGTGCCTTAGCAGTGAAAACAATGATTTTCCAATAGGATAAACTATGATTTCCAAAATATATTCCAAACACGAAAGGCTTTCTTTTCTCAGATTAGTTGAGGGTGTATTTGATTCATAGTTTGTAAATTACGGTTTTGCTTAAATTAGGGTTTTCAGACTAGAAATTTTGTTAGAATCTAATATAAATTTTTTTTGGTACATTGAATAGATGGTTTGTTAGAATGTGATTGTTTCATTTTGTTAAACCTCTTAGAATGGGTTGAAAATTTTGAAATGGTTGAAACTATGGTTTGTATTTCAATTTTTTTAATGTCAAACTGGACACGGAAAAACGTGTTGCTTATCTAAAATAAATCTAAAATTATACTCTCTCCTATTACGAATAAAATTATATTTTAAAATATTTGTTAATTTTATATTTTAATAAAATATAATTTTTTATTTCAATAATACCTTTAGTCTTAATGATCATAATTAATGATCTTTAGTGTGTTAAAAAGATTTGTTTGAGGATTTATAGGGATATATTAGTCTATATAATATAATTTTATATAGGAGTATTCTACTATAATATTATTTATCAGTTTTATTAATATCTGTATTTGTATAAATTTGACATATATTTTATAAGGGAATGAGTATTTAATTAAGTAGTAGTTTTTAAGGGGGTGTTATTGTTCATGAAAAATATAAATTAATTTTTTTTGTTTGGTGCACAAAAGTTGAGATGTCATCTACTTTGGAATGTTGATTTATAAGAGCAATGTTTTTCGGAGCACATTATGAGGTACCGTTTATAGTTGATGTATGCTTTTTAAATTTAAGAGATTAATATAATTATACTATCTTTAATAATAATGAACGTAGAAATTATCTTTTTTAACATCTATAATTTTGAATTCAAATTTTATTTATCAAACACTATTATGGCTTTTTCTTATTATTGAAAGTAGCTTTTATAGTATTTTATCAAATAATAGTATTATGATTTGGTGTGATTGCCTAAACATACAAGTATACAACATCCAACACTTAATTGTCCTATCAATAACGCAAAATACAACATCCCAGCAACCTGAAAATGCAATGTAAAAAGGTCAAGCAATACCAACGTGGTCAACCTATCGCCATCATACTTTCACACCGGGATGGGCTTGCCTAAACAAACAATAAACATACAAATTTGGTCTGTTCGGAGTTTGGAGAATACACATGAGAGCTGCTGCTTTTCAGATGACAGGGAGATCGAGTAACCACGTTTTCAAGGAAGGTTGCTCAGCATTGTTTCATTGGAACGGGAAATGTAAAATGTATAGTGAGTTGTGACAATCTTATTATTATTATTATTATTATTATTATATTTATAATAAAAATCAGTACCTAACCAAAATAAAAATAATAGTAATTGTTTTGGCAAGTACAAACAAACGCCTAGGACTTGGAATTATGAGAAAAGGAGTGAACTCTTCTAAAGCGAGGAGATTTGAAAGTTAAAAAAGTGAGGGTCATTATTAAATAATTTAGTAGAATCTACATTCACATATGAAACTTATTGATGAAATGCTTTCACTTTCTTAGTTTATCTAGTGGTTTTAGAGGATCCAAATCCTATTAAGAAAACTGTTTTCTATGGAAAGTTAGCAAAATTGTTTTACTTTCTTCCTATGATATCCGCGTGGTTGAAATTTGTTTCCACACTATTTCGTATATGGCTTTCACCATACAGCACCTGTTGTTCTCAATTATTGTATTCATAAATATAAAATATGAATCCATGTATGTTTTTTAGTTTAATTTTTATGCTAAAACTATTTTAGTACTGTTATCTAATTAAATTATTTTATTTAATATAATAATATATAATTAAATAATATTATAATAACATTTTATATTCATAGAAATTATTATTCTTTTAAAATCCTCCTCTGAAATTAATCCATTTTGGTCAAACATGGAAAATTATTTTTCTAATGCGGACACGTTGAGGAAAATTTATTTTGATATGGAGATAGAATGATTGATTAACAATAATATGAGATTTGGGCAAAAATTATGCTCACTATGGTGTCTTAAATCTCGCATGATGTGAGATTATACTTAATAAAATCAATGATTTATCATATTCAAACTGTACATACGTGAAACGAGTCAAAAAGAGTCCTTGCATATGAGCGATAGGAGTAGTCCATTCAAGGTCAGGGAGACAAGTGTCGCTTCCTATTCGCTCATGGGAATCGCGCATGATGCGAGATTCTCGCCCCGTCCAATCAAGTGGCAGGCGTCCAGCTCTTGGACACCGCCACGTATCCGCTCCCCTGCCGTGAAAGCTCGCATGGTGCAAGATATTGGCTTGTCCAATCTACAACATGCCACCGAGCTCGGTTCCTCCAAAAAGCTCGCATAGTGTGAGATTCAGTCCTTTGTCCTTTCATTGTATGCTAAGCATTCCTCACACATGCAATCCACGGCACCTCCCAATGGCTTCTATCCTCCCGGTCCAAACAAGCACGCAAGAATCCAGAAGATGTGATATCACTATGCCCGCCTATACATTGTTATAGTGGGAGAGAATGAATAGAAGCAATTCACGAGTGAAGAAGAGGAGTAGTTCTAGTTGATACTTCCCTTTGGCTAAGTGTTCTTCTTCTTATATAAAGCTTATTGTGAGACAATGCTTTTGAGTCTAGTGATGTTAGAAAAAATATACAAGAGGAAAAATGCCATATATAGTAATTTATAGTGAGCACGTATTGGTGAAAGTTTGTCAAAATATTAAAAGTAAATTTTTTTTTGAAAATATTTTTATAATTCAGATTATTAAGATGAAGATAAGTTTTATCATTTTTAATTTGAATTATTTTAAAAAATTTATTTATTATATGTTGAAATGTTAACTCCTCCTTCTTTACATTCTAATTTTTCAATAAAATAAAAAAATATTTATGAAAATAGTTTACTGTTTGAAATCATTTTACTATTTTATTATTAAATAGTGAAAAAATTGTTATTTGTTACAGGAGAAGGAACTATTGAAGCCTCGTCACTTATTCATGGAACCTTCCATGGTACATAGACATGAGCATCTACAGCAAGACCACATTGCACGGATTTTTCAAATAGGAGTAAATAAATATCTTCTAAGCGCATTAGTTGAAAGATGGAGCAAAACACACACATTCCATTTTCCTTGCAGGGAGTGTTCAGTTACACTAGAGGATGTTGCGATTGTGTTTGGGCTTCGCATTGAAGGTTTATCGTCATTGGAAGCACTAATGGCAACTCCGAATTCATTAGGAATATGTGTGAACAACTACTCGAGGTCGCCAAGACAACCGATGTTATTTCGGGTGAAATAAAATTTGATTGACTTACAATTCATTTAAATTCACTTCCATACAATACGTGGAGCGGATAGCATGCCATACCCGTGGCTATATCTTATCTATGTTGGGACATTTTTTAATCCCAAATAAAAGCACAAGTATGGTGCATGAAAAGTTCTTGTCACCTTGAAAATTTGGAACATATTGGATTGTATAGTTTGGGCTTGGCATGTCTCTCTACACTTTATCATGGGCTAAATCATGCTTCACATAACAATACAAAGGAAGTTCCTGGTTGCATGGTACTATTGCAAGTATGGGCTTGGCAACGGCTCCCTTGGTTAGCTCCTTTGCCAACCATGCTTTTTGCTTTTCCCCTTGCTATGAGGTAAAAATATTTTAAATAAATATTTCTATTGTTATGAAGATTATATCTAAACTGAAAAATATTTCACAGATGGAAGCATTATCGATATCCACGTAACACTCCATACAATAATCTCCATAATATCAGGCTTACATTAGATCAGATGCAATTTGATCAGGTAAATATTAATATAGCAAGGACTTCCTTTTATTTCAAATTAAATATTATTTGTATATCTTATATAACATGTTTGTTATTGGGTTTGTGTGGTAACCATATCAAGATCCAGCATTTGATGGCCACATTCTAGATGATGTGCAAGTTGAGCGTCCCTTATGGTCAATTGTTAGTCCACTGATATGTTTTGAGACAATAGAGTGGCATGAGGCTGAAAAATTTAATCAGCTAATTCTACCCTAAATCTAGGAGCATCTCATAATAAAAACTTACGGGTAGAAAGCCAACGACTAAAGACAAAAGCATTAGGAGTAGGTTACGTTGTAGGAGTCTTGACATGACCGTTTATTGCACAACCCATTAACAATTATGTCCCATCAGATGATTATCAGGAGTATATAGAATATGCAAGAAATTGGTTATGGTTGTCTCAAGTGAGGAGAAAAACCAATCCCTCAAGACCAACCAATCCATCAGTGCTAGACCAGGCATTCCATAATTCCATCAATTTCCACATCACCAAAGCCATTCCCACATCACCAGTCGTGGGCACATTATCCATTCCTAACATATGAGTCATTCTCACAATACCAACCTTACAATTTCAGCCATTCCCTTGCCTTTGCCACATCCTCATCAAGGGATCTCTTTGTACCTTTACCAATTACAAATGATGATGTGGATCAATGGTTAAATTTGAGTGGAAATATTCAGTAGTCTTCCTCAATGCAGAGTTGACATAGTGTTCCAGGCGTATGTCAGAGATGCAAGGGCCAGTCGACAGAGTTCAAGGAACCTTCTAAGTCGAGGAAGAAGGTTGTTGACAGGAGAGGCATTGACTTTGGGTAAAAGTTCTAAATACATTGATGGTGCCACATCTCACATGACTTTGACCTGAATGTGCAGGCTATTGAACCTAGTGAAGGGAAAATGTGTATCAACTTCAGTTTCACTCTCCCTGTTGGATATACATCTGCCAAAGTATAGGATGACACAACATTGCAACACCTAAATCTAAATATGTAGGAGATGTCACTAGAGAGAGGGATGGGGGAGGAAAGGATGATATAGAGAAGCAGTAATCCTAGCATACACGACTTAGATTAGCATGGAGTTTCTTGAAGATGAACAAGTCAAATGGTGAGAATTTTAGAATAATTAGGACTTAGATTATTGCCAAAACATTAGTTTGATTTGAAATAAAATGTTTGAAAAATGATTTTAGAATGAAAGAGTGACTTAAAATGTATTAAAACTTCAATTTTTCAATTTCTGGAATTATAATCAATTATGAACCTTCTTGTTGGCCAAATTCAAAAATTAAATTGTGTAATCGATTACACGTACCATGTAATCGATTACAGAACCTTCTAGCTGGACAAATTCAAAATTGACTGTGTAATCGATTATCTTATCATGTTATCGATTAGACCCAAAATGTGTATATGGTTATGTTTTTCTATAAATACCCATAATTTAACAATCATTCTCATTTTGAGGCCACTTGAATAACAATATTTGGATTCACAAATCTATTAATTAACAATTAAGACTAAAATGTAACTTACCCATGTTGATACCAATTTGTGGATAAGATGCGTTGAATCTCCTTAAGAAATGGCAGATGTGCCTTATGTAATACATGTGGAATGCCCTCTAGGATCCACGCACCATTGCATCTCCTTATTGTTGCATTTATTGACTCATGGTGATCATAAATAAGCCAACCCCATCTTGGGTCACTACTTTCTGCGCAAATATGGAGGAAAATGCTAGGCATCTATTGTCTCACCCTCAACAATAGCAAAAACAATTGGAAATATGTTTTGATTGCCGTCCTGGGCAACTACCACCAATAGAGCCTTTGTATTTTCCATACAAATATGTTCCATCAACTTGCACAAGTTATTTAGTATTTAAATGCTTTGATGCAAGGTCCAAAACTCCAAAATACTCGGCGAAATTTGAACATGGGACTAGCTCATCACCATGGACGGCTTCCACATTATCTGCTATATTCCTTAGCATCACACATCACTACACACCATTGCGGCAAAGTTTCATATGAAGCTTCCCATTGACCAAAATTTTTTTTCAATTGCCTTTTGTTTTGTCATCCACGCTTCGGTATGTCATCGTGTATCCATTCAGGATTTAATGTTTGCAATCACAGATTTAATCTTAAAACTGGGTAAGTTCTACCATCGACTTTATAAGTTCTGAATTGTGTCAAATCTAATTTTGTGTGATCCTGGAATCTTTCACCAATGCAAGCCATTGTACCTTATTTCCCAAAAGTACTTATTCTTCCTGAAGGTGGCCCTACCAAGCCATTGACAACCTGTCCATAGCGTGTACATTTAGCATAAAATGTCATTGGTTCTGAACTCATACACTTTATAATCCACACCTTCATATATTGCTTTTAATTGCCGTATAACAATCGCTCTATCACTAAATTGCATTCCAACACACAATTCACCATCTCAATAGGAACACCTACAAGATACAATATGAAATAACAAAATTGAAAATAAAATATCTAAGCATAGAATAAAGATCAAATTAATTAAATTTGGTTAATTATGAGTAAGACAAATAATCTGTTTATATATTAATATTATAAAAATTAATATTCATTAAATAAAAATAAGCAAAAATAAAATATAAAAAACTAAAAATAACAAAATAAAAATAAGCAAAAAGAAATTGTAAAAAACTAAAATTCAACTAAATTAACAATCATTCTAAATAAAAAATTAGCAAAAATAAAATATACAAAAATAAAAATAACTAAATAAAAATGACCAAAAAGAAGTTATAAAAAACTAAAATTCAACTAAATTAACAATAATATTGTGTTATCATATACAAATTTTATATTGAAGATAAATATTAAGATAAAGTGAATATATACATATTGCGAAAACTTGGGTGTATGCATAGCTTCAAGATCTAAAGAACGCATGAAGATGACTCCAAATAGATGTGAACCACAAATTATGTTTGGTATATGCTCATCGTTTGCTTCATCATCAAAACCAATATCATCATCATCATCATCACTATTTTCATATTCCTAGTTGTTTTCTTCACATTCTACCCTGATAAGTGTTTGCTAGCTTTCATCCTCATTATCAACTTCATGATCAGAAGAGCAACTTCTTTAAAATCAACATACAACTCGATGCAGAAATTTGTTCTCATGCTATGTTTGAAACATTTGTTGCATGTGGTCATTGTCACTTATTGGAATTGCTTGAAAATGTGTGAACTCAAAATTGAGGGACATCTATAAGTTATTTTTTCTTGCTCCCAAAATCTATGCACCAACAAAGTCCACTCTCTAACTCTAAAAATGACATAGTATATGAATAAAGAAATATGTTGGATTCTCACAAATAAATGTGATCCCAACATTCAGCTTAATAATATTACCATTGAAATATACTATTATATTTGTGTTGGTATCCATTTTAGTTTTTTTCTTATAGACCAAAAAGCAAAAAAATAACAAAAAACTTAGACAAATAAAAAAAAATTGGTGCAGGACCAAAAAATATTCAAACAGGAAGAAGAGGACCAAAAAAAAAACTTAGACAAAGAAAAAAAAAGATAAAAACTAGTGTAGGACCAAAAAGCAAGACCAACAAATATTCGAATAGGAAGAAGACCAAAAAAAAAAGACAAATAAATGATATTCTATTGGACAAAAAAAGAAACTAGTGCAGACTCAAAAATTTTTTTTTCCTCGCTATACTCCATTTGTTGAACAAAGAAACGATAGTGTTTTTTTTTTAAATTATTAACACAAAATAAACTAAGTATAGGTGAGGAAACAAAACCTAGACCAAAAAAAAGAGAAAAAAAAGGAAAAAATTACTCAGAAAAAAAGACTATTATAACATTTTCCTGATAAAAAATGCAAATACAAATTTAAAATAAAGTAAAGTAAAATGAAAGAATGACTTCTCTCATTTTTTTTCTCTCCTCATAACTCACTATCTCTGTGTTTTGAGCAAAAACGATCGAAGTATATAATATAAAATGTGAATACTCCAATTGAATTGAATATAAATTTAAAACTTTATAAATATTTTAATATTTCTTCAAATTCTCGCACTGTGTGAGATTGTTTTTTTACAATTTTTTGCTCAAAATCTCGCACTGTGCGAGTTTTCCATTTTTAAAAATAAAAGATTTCTTTTTCCCATTTTTCACACAGTGCGAGATTTGTTTCTCCACCCAACTGTAAAATTCCATATAATTGTGCAATGGCAGTCAACAAGCCACATAGGAAAAAATGACCCACACGTTGATTCCTTCCATCGTTCAACGAAAATATCTCATATAGTGTCATATAGCAACACTGAACTCTGCATTTGAATTTCAGCTTGCTCTGGAACATGGCAACGTCCGAGGCTTCTCTTTCTTCCCTGGTCTTCTTCTTCTTGTTCTTGGCAGTGGTTTACTTGAGAGCAATCAACGGCTCAGATTTCACGATCATCGAGGCCACCGTCGACGACATCCAAGGTGCCTTCTCCCGGAACGAGCTCACGTCGAGGCAACTCGTTGACTATTACTTGCAACAGATCGAGGCCCTCAATCCGGTGCTTCGCGCCGTACTGGAAGTTAACCCTGACGCGAGGGATCAGGCGGACCAGGCCGATCGAAAGAGGCGGGAAAAGGATCAGGGCCGTCAGTTGCTGGGCCCGCTGCATGGGGTCCCCGTGCTGCTGAAGGACAGCATAGGAACCAATGATAAGATGAACACGACGGCGGGCTCGTACGCGTTGCTGGGGTCGAAGGTGGCGCGTGATGCGCACGTGGCGGCGAGGCTGAGGGAGGCGGGTGCGGTGATTGTGGGAAGGCTAGCCTGAACGAGTGGTACGGCTTTCGTTCTATGCAGATTCCTGATGGTTGGTGCGCTCGAGCTGGACAAGCCATTGTTATAGTTAACTCGCTATCACTCACTATCACTATCACTCCCATTCCCATTTTCCTTTTCTATTTTATTTATTTATTTATATTTCTAGTTACAAGGGTTTGTTTGTGGTTATTTTGGTTAATAATAAATTTTTTGTGAAAAAAAAATTATTTTTTGTATGTTTAGATAATTTTTAAAAAATAATTTAATTTTAAGAAGCTCTTACTAAATGAACAAGCCTATAGCCTTTTTTATTTTTTTAGGATACGGAACAAACCTATTGCTGGAAGTGCTTTTATCAGATCGGAAGAACTTGAGCGGAGTCGAGTCAATTTTTGTTCGGCTTTATCCAAAACATTTATAAAACTGCTTTATTTTTTAGGAACGAAAACCAAAATTCACTTGTTAGGGAACAAAATCATATTTAAACAAAAAAATATAAATAAATCTTGGGATGACTGATTTATTTATTTATGTATCTTACGCATAATTACTTGATGAAGTGGTAAGGGATGTTAATTAATAAATTTTTCTATATATATATATTTATAAAAAGATAACCGATGAATTTAAAAGAAAACGATCTCTGATCGAAAAGAAAAAAGAAAAAAAAATGATCATGAATGGTATAGATAATTAGTTGGCATGTTAATGGCATAGACCATAGATATTTGATCATGTCTTAAAGATATCTTAAGTTGAAAAAGTGGTTGTGATAACGTAGAAACCTTGATTCGTGTAATATTAGTATGGAAGAGGTAGAAAACTTTCTGACTTAAATTATGTTGGGTGCAAAATTCCGAACGCACATAGAATGGAATGGAAACTCTAGTCGCACAAGTTGTAGCATGCTGACATAGATTTACACCTGCAAATCTGCAATTCATGATAAATACAACTAGCTGTTTTTGATCTATCTATCTATCTAACAAGCAGAATCCATATGTGGAGTGGGGAAGTACATGCGGGTCTAGCTCTGGATCCGCCATTTCGGTGGCAGCTAACATGGTTGCAGTTTCTTTGGGGACTGAAACCGATGGCTCCATTATCTGCCCAGCAGATCACAACTCAGTCGTGGGGATCAAACCCACTGTTGGACTCACCAGCAGGGCAGGTGTCATACCAATGTCACCTCGCCAAGATACAATTGGGTAACAAGTTGCTGCTTTGCCTTCACCCTCTGAACCTTCCTAAAGTACAACTTGATAGCCTAAATATTCTTATATTTGTATATTTTTATTAACAATTGATAGAAAAATTAACGAAAGGGTTAATTTGCACATTCAAAAAAGCTTAGAGAGTTGAATTGCATATTTTTAAAGTTTAGGGTCTAAAGTACACATAACCTATAATTTAGGGGATAAAGTGCGATTTTTCTAATTTTTTTCCCTCAAATTTTGTGTCTGGATATGTGTTTTTGCACAGGCCAATATGCAGGACAGTAGCAGATGCAGTTCATGTGCTTGATGTGATTGTTGGGTTTGATCCAAGAGACTATGAAGCAACACAGTCAGCAGCTAAGTTTATACCTCAAGGTGGTTATAAGCAGTTCCTCAAAAAGGAAGGGCTCAAGGGAAAGAAACTGGGTGTCGTGAGGAATCCATTTTTGAAGCCTTATGATGGATCCAGTGCCATTTCTATCTTTGAGCATCATCTCAACGTGTTGAGGTTAACATAGAATTCACAAAAAACATGCTCAGCAATTGCTTTTGAATTGCTAACCTTCACGGCATAGTCTTTACATTTATAGATACTAAGATATAAAAAAAAATAAAATTGAAAAAGTGAATGATTTACCTATTATATTAACATTGGCATCTTGGTGGTTTTTTGCAAATATCCAGGCAAAGAGGTGCAACTGTGGTTGATAATTTGGAAATAGAAAATTCAAGCATCATTCTCGACCCTTACCAAAGTGGTGAAACAATAGCCTTGCTGGCAGAGTTCAAGTTGTCCATCAACGATTATCTGCAAGAGCTTGTTTACTCTCCTGTGAGGTCACTAGCTGAGATTATTGAATTCAACATCAAGTACCCTGATTTAGTAAGTACGTACTATATGATTTTTAGATGAACAATAACAGCATGGATAGGCCATTACTCTCACCCCACTTTTTAAGCTTATTGTTTCAAATATGACATAGAAACATTCATTTTTTGCAATAGCATCATGGTTGGAA
This sequence comes from Dalbergia oliveri, assembly GCA_030441495.1. NCBI lineage: Eukaryota > Viridiplantae > Streptophyta > Magnoliopsida > Fabales > Fabaceae > Dalbergia > Dalbergia oliveri. Next base: position 457,922 of record JAMLFY010000011.1, read on the forward strand.
GAGAATTATGTCGGCAAGCCAATTGTTCAATTTGATTTGGCAGTTTAATGAACTGTTTTTGGTTTTCCTTTTGTAGGAAAAAACTAATGAGTATGGGCAGGAAATCCTTATTGCATCAGAAATGACAAGAGGATTTGGACAGGAGGAAATTGAGGCAGTGGAGAGGATGGAGCAATTGTCACAAAGTGGATTTGAGAAACTGATGAAGGAGAACCAATTGGATGCGCTGGTGACTTTAGGCGTTGATGCTTCCGTGGTGCTAGCAATTGGAGGATATCCTGCAATCACTGTCCCAGCTGGCTATGACAGCCAAGGAATGCCATTTGGTGTGTGTTTTGGAGGGCTAAAGGGAACCGAGCCAAAACTGATTGAGATTGCTTATGACTTTGAGCAAGCTACTAAGGCAAGGAAGCCTCCCCCTACTTCTCATCTACTTCAGGATCTTGTACTGTAGAAGGAATACTGATGAGTTTAGATTTGATCAATAACATTTCTGCATCACATCTTTCTCATCTATTCAATGCAGAATGTAAGAATACAGAATGCCTGATTTAATGAATTTTGAGAAAGATGTATATTTTTAAGTGAGAGTGTGGCACCTTAATTTATCAACTGAATTTCCTTTCTATAATTAAAAAATGTGGACATATAACACTTTTCTGGTCTTCAAATTTTGCCACGTGGCAATATGTCAATGTGATTTGTAACATCCTTTTAATTAATTTATTTTGATTTTAACTATCACTCAAGAAGAAACTACTCCCTAATAAATATAAGCCTTGATCTGGATGTTGTTATAGTATTGTGTTCAAAAGTTCTGTCAACCAAATAGAGTATGATAGTTTTAATTTATTGCATGCACAAAAATCAAAGATGCAAACTAAACTGCTTAAGATAGAACGCTGGATAAGAATAAAATTTTGTACTCTGACAACCAATCAATAAGCTACAAAAGTGTTACAAGTAATCAAGGACCCTCTGCAACAAACAATTATGCAGAGAGAAACAAAGAACATGGCATTGCTCTACTACGAATCTTGGGGATGATTTATCCTCTAACTGGGGTCACAAAATGTTTAAACAAATCACTGCAGACATAATATGGTTTTCATCCGTGGCCCATTTTAATAAATCAATTGCCAACTAAAGACAAAGATATCTAACATATTGTCACTAAGCACGTCTAGCTTTTCATTCATTTTGCTCTTTCTTCTGAGCATGCTATTAGCAGGGTCGTGCAACATAACAGCACAACAGTTCTAAATCAAAGAAGCAGCCATAAGTGAGATTCAACTTGCTTTCAAGCAAAACATTCTCACCTCAAGGCAGCTGGTTGAGTTTTATCTGGGAGAAATCACAAGACCGAACCCGCTTCTTAAAGGGGTCATAGAGGTGAACCCTGATGCATTCTCCCAAGCTGATAAGGCTGACCGTGACCGCATAACCAAGGCACCAGGATATTTGAATCCATTGCATGGTATTCCAATTCTGCTGAAGGATAACACTGGAACCAAGGATAAGCTGAACACCACTGCTGGCTCTTTTGCTTTGCTTGGTTCTGTGGTGCCTCGAGGTGCTGGTGTGGTGTTGAAACTGAGGAAAGCTGGAGCAATCATACTGGGGAAGGCCAGTTTGAGTGAGTGGGCTGCCTTCAGGTCTACAAAGGCTCCTAATGGTTTCAGTGCGAGAGGTGGCCAAGGGAAGGTAATTAGCCTAAGCACTTAATGAGAATTGTTACTTTAACACCACTTTTGTTGACATTGATATGTAAAAAGCTATTAATTTCAATTATAGGGAATTACTAGCTCCGTTAGAAATAACTGTTCAAAAGTCAATGTATCTGACTACCAGAAATAATTGTCTAAAATTCAGCCAGATACATTGACTTTTGGACAGTTATTTCTGATGAAGGAGTATATGCTAATAATTGTGAATTTCAGTTATGTTATTGATAAAAGAAGTATGCATATATTATTAGTTGCTTTACTAAAAATATCATTTCTTTATTCTGCATGAAAAAAGTTACAATATGCTAGAAGAGTCTTAAGAAATCCATTCAGCCAAACATTTTACATTCACATAGAACAGGAACAATGACATATTTAACATTAGTGTTTTATGACTTTTATCTGCTGACCCATGTGGATCTAGCAGTGGGTCAGCAATATCAACGGCTGCAACTTTGGAGACAGTAGCACTTGGAACTGAGACTGATGGATCAATTTTATGTCCATCCAGTGCTAATTCAGTACTAGGCATCAAGCCAACAGTAGGTCTCACTAGCCGGGATCAGCTCATCCCAGTCTCTCCTAGACAAGATACTGTGGGGGTAAGAACCAAGAATAACAACTACATCAACCTTGCTTGCTCTTTAAAGTTGGTAAACGTATAAATGATGCAAGTGGTTAAGGTTTATGTATACTTGAATTGAAGCAAGCAATGGAAGCATAATCACTTCCTTCAGTTGACTTTCCAGGGCCATTAGCAGGACTGTATCTCATGCTGTCTGTGTTCTTGACGTAATTGCTGGGATTGACTACAATGATCCTGCAACTACAACCTGGTCTAAACACATTCCTCAAGGTGGCTTCAATCAATTTCTCAATCGAAATGGGCTTAAAGGGAAGAGACTAGGAATAGTAAGGAACCCATTCTTTGGTCTTTTGGCCTCTGACGTGACTCAAGCTTTTGGGAAGCATATTCAGACCTTGAGGTAATAATTAAAATAGGCTTCAAAATTGATACGGAAATCTCCGGAAACTGAAGGCAAGAGGGAGCCGTGGTGGTAGATAATTTTGAAATTGCCAACATCAATGATACCTTAAATCTAAACAAAAAGTGGGGAAGCAGTTGCGCTCAATCCCTGCCACGGAAGGCTAAATCCTTCCTCTCAGGAAATACATATGAACAAACCCAAGTGACTCTTAAGTCATCCCTACGGCTTTGCTCAATTAATTCCAAGATGAGTATTCACACTAGCAAAGCAATGAAAATCTTGCAGTTCCAGTCAACTTCTTATATATTCTCCCTGTAAGGAATATATATGCTGACGGTCATAGCCGTGTCTGTATCTCTTAGCAAGACCAAAGTCAATGACATACACTTGTTTTGCATGCTTCCCTAAACCCATGAGGAAGTTGTGTGGCTTGATGTCCCTATGCAAGAATGACTTGGAATGAATGAATTTGACCCGGTTTATCATCCGATAAGCAAGCATGAGAACAGTCTTGAGGGACAGTTTCCTACCACAGAAGTTGAACAAATCCTCAAGACTCGGGCCCAGGAAGTCCATCACAAGGACACTGTGTTGTCCCTCAATGCCAAACCATCTCACAACTGGGATCCCGGTTCCTCCTTGTAGTATTTTATACAGCTTTGATTCATACAGCAATTGCGACCTCTTCATTCGTCTCAACATCAGTACCGAGATGGATCTCCGAGAAGCTTCCCAACCAATCTTCCGGCCAAGATGGAACTTGTTGCCAACGCAAGGTTCCATTCCATCAGAGCAAACAGGGCCAATGATAGATGTTGCCATCGCTAGGTTCCATTCGATCAGAGCAAACAGAGAAAAGATGATCAGACGATAGAGCAGAGAAGAGAGTAAAGTATATTTTTTGAATGTATTTCTGTAAGTCTATATAAGATCAAAATGTAATGACAAATATGTTTATTTCTAAAAAGAACAAACATATTTGCTGATATTATTGATTGACTGATATATACATACATATCTATGGAGAAAACGGCTCCTATAATGTAGGCACTAATAACAACAATAATTTGAAAATTTAAAACTATACAGCTATAGCTTAGGGAAGATTCTAACTCAATACAGATGCATCAATACGTTGAAATCGGGATTGTATTCTGTGAGTGTGGACTGATTCAATTTGATTTGAATTGATCTGCTGCAACAGTCCTATTCAGAGTTAGTACATTAGTTGGTGCTTCCATTTTGATGGGATGACTCCTGTGTAAGAACCTTTCTCAACAATCCTTTGGTCAAAAGTATGTGTTACCATTTCCAAGTGCAAAACAAACGAAGCTGCAGTAAGTTTGAAACGGGCGAAGATCTTGAGTTACTTTATACTCCCTCCATTCCTTATTAATAGTTGTGGTGAATACCGTGCCATTTTAACTATTAATAACGAATGAGCAAGTACCTCGAGAACAAGGTGATTACTGGCAGATCTTTAGAAAAGAAGGCTCAAGGGAAAGAAACTGGGTGTTCTTTACCAATGCACACTCAACAATTGCTTTAGAGCATTGTCGACTCTCTTGGCATTGTTAACCTTAGGAGGCGTAAGAAAGAGAAACATAAAGCTGTTTTTCTACCCCACCAGTTACACTTTGTCTTGAATTTTTTAATTTAGCTCTACTTCAAGAGAAAAATGTTTGATAAACAGCACAAATCTACAACATACTTACACTATACTATGCGGAAGAAGATAAATAAGTGAATAGCATTGTAATGCATCCATTTCCGTTTTCCTCTTGATCCCACAATGTTATTTGTCTTCTTTTACATAGTATAAGTATGTTGTAGGTTTGTATTGTACACTAAACATGTCTCACTTCAAAACTATCTCCCATAAGAATATGATATTAGGTTATTACCAAGTTTTTGTATTCTTGTATTCATAAAAAAGAATACAAGAAATTTGTAATAATCAAAATATTAGGTTAAAACAGTAACACTTAGATTACATTAAGAAATGCAGTGTCAATCTAGTACTTTAATGATGATAAAGGGTAAATATTTTGTAAAATGAAGTCAACGAGAAAGTTCTGTTTACAACTCCTAGTCTTCAATTAAAACAAGGGTTTAGTTGTCAACACCCAACAACTAAGCTCATGCACATTAAAACCAATTAAAAGAGGATGCAAATCAAGCTGCTTGAGTTAGAACCGTGGATAAAAATGAACAATTATATTCTGAGAATCAATGAGGTAGCTAACAGAAGTGTTACAGTTAATCACCGAGCCTGCTTCAGCATGCAGAGAGAAACAAAGATTATATATTTGGCATTGGAGATTGCTCTACTGCGAATGCTTTATCCCCTGATTGGATCACAAAATGTTGAAACAAACAACTGCATATTTATATGGTTGTCATCTGTGTCAAATTTTGTTAAATCAATTGCCAACTTAATTAAGACTAAGGTACCAATGCCATTAATGAAAAACCAACAAAAACTTAACCAGTTATAATGGCAGGCGAAGGCAATGAACTAGTTATTTACAATTTGCTTTTCATTATTATTTTGAAATAAAGAGCAATTGCTGGTCATGGACTCAAAACATTTTCTGCCAATCAATCTATTCCCGAATATTTCTTACCATAGCCGGATCATTAAGCAAGATTCCACACAACCAATAACAACCACGTACAATTTTTTATATTTATTTATTTTTTTCTGCTTTCAACTAGTAGCTTTAGGCAATTGTAAGTTTCTGCAGTAACTTGCACATGGAGGAAAAGCCAAACAAGGTTCATGAATTCCATATTAATGTAATAATTTTGCAAATGGGTTGGAAAATCTTGTATAATTCGAACTTCTAAGCTTATATAAATAGCGTGTCACCAAGCTTTAGTCATGCAAGAAAAGTGTCACATAAGCCACATTGCTAAGTTAGATAATTCATGGCTACCATAATGTCACTAAGTTTCATGTTGCTCATTCTTTTGACCATACTATCAGCAGGGTCACACACTGTCACAGGCAGTGCACATCACTTCTCAATCAAAGAAGCAACAATAAGAGAGATTAGGCATGCTTTTAAGCAGCACAAACTCTCCTCGAGGAAGCTAGTTGAGTTTTATCTGGGAGAACAATCACAAGACTGAACCCGCTTCTCAGAGGGGTCAAGCGTTGTCTCAAGCTGATAAGGCTGGCCATGAGCGCAAAACTAAGGCACCAGCATCGTTGCATGCATTGCATGGTATTCCAATTCTGCTGAAGGATAACATTGGAACCAAGGAGAAGCTGAACACCACTGCTGGATCTTTTGCTTTGATTGGTTCTGTGGTGCCTCATGATGTTGGTGTGGTGTCTAGACTGAGGAGCGCAGGGCCGCAGGGGCAATCATACTGGGGAAGGCCAGCATGAGTGAGTGAGCTTCCTTCAGGTCTAGAAAGGCTCCTGATGGTTTCAGTGCCGGAGGTGGCCAAGGAAAGGTAACTAGTCAAAGCACTAATTTAGCATGAAAAACTTGTTAGAAGAGTCTTAAGAAATCTATTTAGCCAGACTAAACCTATTTTTACATTGCACATAGAAATGTAGAATATGAATAGTGTATATGTTATCTGAACATATTTTCACAACGTAATGCAGAGACACCACATGAATAAATTATAAATTAAAAGCACTCCTGACCTTTTTTATTTTTATTGTTTATATTTCAAATCAAGTTATGGGGTGTCAACTTTTTTATGTGCATAAAGATTCCTCCAGTAAAGACTAAGTTTGTTTGGTTTAAACTGGGTGTATCTAAAGTTTATTAGACTCGAACAAATCTTACTCAAGTGAGGCCTAGGAAAATTTAAAAGCTCTTCAGCACCAGTATTTTTTCTTCATCAATGGTAGTCGTCTTTTTCTTCATCTAGGAGGTTAGAACTCCAGAATTTAATTGACGGAAACAAGTATTATCGAACTACTTGAATCAGCTAAATATTAATAACAAATACTATGCTTTTAACATTTTTAAAATTATTCAGAGACAAATACAAATTAAAAAGCCCCCATATCTCTTCTTTTCCCTTTTTTTGTTATTGTTTCCATTTCAAACCCAAGTGATGGAATGTCGAGTTTTTTATGTAGAATAAATGTTTCTTAGAGGAACAATGACATTGATGTAATTTTGTGTTATGTGCAGAATCCATATGTTTTATCTGCTAATCCATGTGGGTCTAGCAGCAGATCAGCAATATCAACTGCTGCTAATTTGGTGACAGTGCCACTAGGAACTGAGACTGATGGATCAATTTTAAGGCCATCTGTTGCTAATTCAGTAGTAGGCATCAAGCCAACAGTTGGTCTCACTAGCCAAGATCAAATCATCCCAGTCTCTCCTAGACAAGTTACTTTGGGATAAGAGTAATAGCTACATCAAACTTCGCTTGGTCATGAAATTTGGTAAACAAATATAATGATGCACGCGGTTAATTTATAGCACGAAATGAAAGCATAGCTTTGTACAATTGACCTTTCTTTTGCTCCAAAATCTTCAGCACATTATTTGACAATTCTGATTGTCCTTGCTGCCAGGGCCAGTAGCAGGACTGTATCTGATGCTGTCTATGTTCTTGACGTAATTGCTGGGATTGACTACAATGATTCAGCAACTCTAAATGACTAAATCGGTCTAAATACATTCCTCACGGTGGCTTCAAAAGATTTCTTAATCGAAATGGGCTTAAAGGGAAGAGACTGGGAATAGTATGGAACCCATTCTTTGGTCCATTAGCCTCTGATGTGACAAAAGCTTTAGTGAGGCATTTTCAGGCCTTAAGGTAAGAATTTAAAGTTAGTCCCAAAGGCCAATTTGGCTTTCAAAAACATTTCATTCTTTTTCAGCCTAATGCACAAATAACATGACATTGATATGTTATTTTCTTAGAGCTGAAGGCAAGAGGGAGCAGTTGTGGTAGATAATCTTGAAATAGCCAACATCACTACAATCTTAAACCCATTCAAAAGCGGGGAAGCAGTAGCATCAATGGCTGAGTTCAAACTATCTTTTAAATGAATATCTCAAAACTTGGTGGTTTCACCAGTAAGATCCTTGGCTGATGTTATAGCCTTTAACCAAAACGATGCTGATCTGGTTTGTATGAGCGAAGTTTTCTCTCACTCTCAATTTTATAATGTGCCAACATCCAATAAGCACACCTGTATGATTGACTTGTATATTTGAATAACTGTTTATTAGGAAAAGATCAATGAGTTTGGTCAAGACATCTTCTTGTTTGCACAAGCAACAAATGGAATTGGTGCCATTGAGAAGGCAGCCTTGGCTAATTTGGCAAGACTATCAAGAGAAGGCTTTGAGAAATTGATGAGTGATGATAACCTTGATGCCTTGGTGACACCTGGTTGGACTGTTGCCCGTGTACTTGCCATTGGAGGATTCCCGGGAACAAATGTGCCTGCAGGGGAGTTCCATTTGGCATAACTTTTGGAGGGTTGAAGGGCTCAGAATCTAAGCTAATGGAGATTGCATTTGCATTTGAACAAGCAACTAAAGTCAGTAAGCCCCCTCCAGTTTAACCATCAAGAATAGGACACCTTATTCAAGTCTTATCATGATTTGTCTTATATATTGCCAATTTACCACATTAGCTGTGTTGGTTATATGTATGTCTTAATTTATGTGTTATAATGAATCTCATAATCTTGGCCAAGGTGAGTCCTGTCTGCCCTTTCGTCTCAATACCACTATTCTTAATATGCCAGCAGATTGTTAGATTAATTAACTACTGGGGTTTTGTCAGTTTTCTTTAATTTGTTCTGTTTTTAGTTGGAAACAAGCTTATATTGCAAACCTTGGATATATCTTTATAGTCAATACAATATTAGGCGTAGATAAGTAAAAGTAACAGAGTTAATCACTGAGCAAGAAATTCCAAATGGCCAAATTTAATGTGTGAGTATATCTCAGTTTTACTGTTAACAAAATGAAGAAAATAATACAATTATTTGCTAAACGAGTATTCTTCAACAGCACCGCGCGCGGCACCGGCATTCACCACTAGAGTTTTAGGTAGTAGCCTAGTAGATGCTTCAATTCTGATCGTATGACTTTTGTGTAAGCACCTTTTTGAATCATGATTTCTAAGAAACTTTTTCAGGTCAACATTTTACAGTAATCTCTGTTTCTTGGATCATGAACCATCTGCATTCAAATGCCTCTTAGCTGTTAAGTAAGAAAAATACCATATATCCTGAAATTACTGAAATATATATATATACACATTTCACTGTAAAAATAATAGTTTATTTAGCTTTAGGCCACATGGGGAGGTTCTAGTTGCTGTACCAGGAGGACAATATTCAAAACGAAAATAATATCAAGCTCTCTTATCTTCTCTCCGGTTGCTAAAATCAGCTAAACGACCACAGGCACAGGCACCATATTCATGTATGAAATTCGAATACATTGCATACACATGAGTGGACCCGGACATTGAAAAAAAACAATAAATAAATAAAGAAAAATCTTTGCCTGTACGATGTGGTTCAACGGCCCTTCGAATTTTTGTTGTGTGGAAGACAAAGCAAAAAGTTCACGCACGAAACCACCAACTTCTAGAAAAAGTAAACCACAGCTGGCACCAAAATAATACCCATTTTTTCATATAAAGCAAGCACCACATGGCAAAGCCACATATCCCATTCATTATCCGTGCATTGTGGAGAACAAAAGAAAGCCCTTGTGTATCAAAGATGTCAAGGCAAAGTGTAGTGCTGGTGATCACGATGGTGCTGCTTACAACAAGTGCAATGGCTGCTACGCAAAACTTGATATTCAAAGCAGGGAATTGGGCTTCAAGTGTTAAAACCGAGAAGGAGACAGTGACGAATCTTCAATTCTATTTCCACGACACACTGAGTGGACAAAACCCAAGTGCTGTTCGGGTGGCCCAACCGGTGGACAAAAACAAGTCATTCTTAACCCTTTTCGGTGCCATCATGATGGCCAACGGGTCGGAGACCAGACCGAAGTCCAAGCTTGGGGCGGCGGTCTCGATCGTTTGCCAGCAGGAGGTGGGCTTGCTATGGCCTTGAGCTACTCCTTCACGGATGGGCCTTACAATGGGAGCTCGTTTGCACTTTTGGGAAAGAACTCGGCCATGAACCCGGTTCGTGAGATGCCAGTTGTGGGTGGCACGGGACTCTTCCGTATGGCACGTGGCTACGCACTCGCCAAGACTTACTGGTTGAATCCCATCACCGGCGACGCCATTGTTGGTTACAATGTCACCCTCGTTCATTAAACTATATTTTCTTATATATATATATATGGAATTATATTATTGTTAGTTTATGGCACTAATGTACCTTTTTCCGTACATTATTATAAACTTCCGTAGCTTTAATTTGTCCCATATATATACTTGATGAATGAACACGTAGTTCTCGTGTTCAAGTGCTCATGTAGCACTCTCCTTAGTCACCCTTTGATCATGTATGTCTTATTGATTGAATTACTCAGTTTGATCCATCAATAAAACCTTTACTACCTTTTCTTTATATATATGTTTTATTTTTATATTTGTTCTTCCTAACCACTGCTAACTTTTTGGATTTTGCATTATTTTGAGTAGTACATTGGTTACGTAATTGGAGATTTGGATACATCATATATTCGGGGGCCTCTTTTCTTTGCTTCTTTAATTTAACCCTTTTTTTTTAATTTAATCAAACAAGTATAATCTAAAAAGGGAAAAAATGGTTCATCTTCAATTTGGGATGAAGTGGGAAGAAAATTTTTTTTTTTACACAATTAAAGAAACTATTTCTCATTGGCCTATTTCAAAAGAAACTCCCAATTTTAAAAATAATCTACTATCAAATTATGTTGGGCTACTTTTAGGATGATTTTATTGGTGTGGCTCTCTAGCTAAATATTGCTTTTATTGGCCTTAATCCACCTTTTATAACAATAATATTTTTTCTACGTTTAAAAGTCAATATTTTATTGGAATGCCTATCCTATTATCATTGGATCCATTGCATTCAATCATTAGAATAGTGGTATTTTAATACCCCAAAAATGGATACTCATTTTATTATTATTATATGTGATAAAAATATTGATAATGTAGAACTACTTTTAGAGTGTTAAAATAATATTTTTCTCAATGATTGTAAGATGAGTTTTTAAATGTAAAAGTAACATATGAGGTTAACAAGAGAAATGTTATATACTCACAATTTGTGAGACACAGACCAAAACACTCCCATCCATCATTAAATGATGTGAATCCAACTTAGTATGAGTTCTATTTAATTTGGGTCCACTTATTATGACTCAAAATAACATTACTCATTTGACAATTACAATTTACATACTTTGCTTAAGGGGAAGGGGAGAAAGTGTGTGTACTGTAGTGTACTATTCAATGGATTAGCTGCGTGTGAAGATCTCTAACCCTAGTGAAGATATTTATATAGGGTAGAATATGATTTGGCTCAATTTGAATTCTATGCAAATGATATTGGGAACAACTCAGAATCACATTTTTTTTCTTTCTACTTTATTGAAGGAAAGGGCGAGAGTGTGTGTGTACTGTAGTGTAATGTACTGTAATGGATGTGAAGATCCCTAACCCTAATAAGGACATTTATAGAGGGTAAAATCTGATAAGACTCAATTTGAATTCTGTTCAAGTGGTATGAGGAAACAACTTAGAGTCATGTTTTTTCTCTTTACTTTGCTGAAGAAGAGGGAGAGAGTGTGTGTACTATAGTGCAGTGTACTATGCAATAGTGTGAAGATCCTTAACCCAAGTAAGAATATTTATAGAGGATAAAATTGATTTGGCTGAATTTGAATTATGTGCAAGTAGTACATGGAACAATTCATAGTCATGTTTTTTTTCTATATTATATGTGTGGGTGCTCATCATACTTAGCTACATTTTTTCTACAAGCTTAGAAACTGCATTTTTTGTGTGTCTTATTATGATTAACTGTGTCTTCTTTTCAAGTTTACAAACCATGCTTTGTAATGTGTTAGTGCTCATCATATTATCTACAGTTTCTTTTCAGTTTTAAAATGCACTCTACGTTGTCTCAATACTTATCATGACTAACCACGTTAATTTTCACTAACCACATTAATTTTGCAAGCTTATAAACAACATTTTACTATGTGTCAGTGCTTAACATAATTACCTATGGTTTTTGCAAGCATAAAATTTGTGACACAGATAACTCTACGTTATCTTAGTACTTATCATGATTAATCACATTATTTTGCAACCTTACAAACAATACTATGATTAACCATGTTATAATGCGGAGTTGGACAAAGAAGAAGGAGGAGTCGGATGATAGACCAGGGGTCCGACCTCTTATTTTTTTAATTTTAATCACAACAGTTAATCGTGTTTTCAATTTTGAAATTCAATCTTCAAACTAATATTTATGGACCCCACAAATCACACGTATCACCTATTAAATCGAGACACCACATAGCTTCATCAAAGCTCCACCTTTAAGCAGCTTCATCTGAGTTCTGTCTCCAACAATTACTCACATGGCTTTCAAAATCCTTAACTTTTTAGTTTTTATGGGTAGAGAGCAAAACAGGCCCACGGGCTAAGGCCTGGACCCCGGTACGTACGATGTTGTTCACCCACGATGCCGCTGCCACCACTGTTGTTGACTATTGACCCATATTCGTTTCGGGTTCACCCACCACCTAACAATATTAGCCGCCACCGTCATTCTCCTAGATCCGCCACCGTCCATGGTGGCCGGAGCCACGCCCACCATTCATCACCACAAGACACAGACACTTAGATGACGAATCGCAACCGCAACTCACACTCACATGGTCTTGTTCCTCTGCAATGCCACCACCTCTCTCGTTCCCCAGCACCCTTAAGCTCAGCAAGCGCTTCAAATCCCTCAAGCTCTGCATCGTCAAGTCCCTCCTCCTCAACGCCCCTTCCCTCAACGACGCCGTTTCATCCCTCGACCTCTTCCACCCTCGCGGCATTCGCTTACCCTCCCGCGTCCTCGCCACCCTCCTCCGCCACTGCTCCGAAGCTAGCTCCCACCGCGAGGGCAAACTGGTCCATTTACATCTCAAGCTCACCGGTTTCAAACGCCCCACCACTTTCCTCGCCAACCATTTGATCGCTATGTACTTCCGTTGCGGTGATTACGTTAACGCCCGCAAGGTGTTCGACAAAATGGAGGTGAGAAATTTGTATTCGTGGAACAATATGCTTTCTGGTTACGTTAAATTGGGCATGATGAAGCAGGCAAGGAACTTATTTGATGAAATGCCTGAGAGGGATTTCGTGTCTTGGAATACTATGGTTGTTGGGTATGCGCGTAATGGGGTGTTTGGTGAGGCTTTGAGGCTTTATGTGGAGTTGAGGAGGTTGTGTATTGGGTATAATGGATTTAGCTTTGCGAGTGTGTTGATTGTTTGTGTGAAGTTGAAGGATTTTAGGCTTTCTAGGCAGGTTCATGGGCAGGTTGTGGTTGTTGGGTTTTTATCCAATGTGGTGGTATCGAGCTCGATTGTTGATGCTTATGCAAAGTGTGGAAAGATGGAGGATGCGAGGAGGTTGTTTGATGAGGTGCCTGTGAGGGATATCCCTGCTTGGACGACATTGGTCTCAGGTTATGCTGCATCGGGGGACATGGAATCGGCAGCTGAAGTTTTTAATCAGATGCCACTGAAAAATTCTTATTCATGGACATGTTTGATTAGTGGTTATGCTAGAAATGGTATGGGTTATGAGGCACTTGGAGTGTTTGTGAAGATGATTGAGCATCGAGTTAGGCCTGATCAGTTTACATTCAGTAGTTGCCTCTATGCTTGTGCTGTTATTACTTCGTTGAAGCATGGTAAACAAATACATGCATTTTTGGTGCGACATAACATAAGACCTAATACTATTGTTGTTAGTGCTATTGTTGACATGTATTCAAAATGTGGATGCATGGAAACCGCCAATCGAGTATTTAACTTCATTGGAAATAAGCAAGATGTAGTGTTGTGGAACACGATGATATCCGCGCTGGCTCACTATGGATGTGGTATAGAAGCAATTATGATACTAAATGATATGCTAAGATCAGGAGTGAAGCCAAATAGGGCCACCTTTGTTGTCATGCTAAATGCTTGCAGTCATTCAGGTCTTGTGCAGGAAGGGGTTCAGTTTTTCATGTCCATGAATAGTCAGCATGGTGTTGTTCCAGACCAAGAACACTATGCATGCCTAATTGATCTTTTGGGTCGAGCTGGTGGATGCTTTAATGAATCAGGGAATGATCTAAAGATGAGGGATTGTGAGCCGGGTGAGAATGTTGGGAATTCTTTGCTTGGCGCATGTAGAATGCATGAAAATATAGCACTTGAAGGAGAAGTACCTGAATTCCCTGTGAAATTGCAGCCCCAATCCTCTGCTGCGTACCTATTACTTCCAAGTATTTATGCTGCACTTGTGAAAAGGGGATTGGCTGAGAAAGTGAGACAGATTATGGATGAGCAATGTGTGAGTTAAGATCGGCCCATTAGTTGACTCGAAGTGAAAATAAGGTTCATGCTGTCACTGTTTCAGACGGGTTACACCCTCTGAAGGAAACAACATAATCAGCTTGGGGGCTCTTAAGCGATCGGATGGAAGACAATGCCCCATGACGGCATTACCCAACTTCCAAATGTGAAAGTTGGAGAATTATTTTCTCCAGTATATCATTTTTTGTAGAGAGCAGGATCATAGTTTCCATAACTTGTTATTATTACTTTCTTTTTGCTGATTCTGGATTCTGCAGAGTTGAGCTACCACGTTGGTATACTTATAAGATTTTACCTCCAAGAAGACTGAAAAGTGAGGAGGAATTAGAAGGGGGATTAGTGGGAAGAACCGAAGAAGATAGTTGATTTGATGAAAGATTTCTTGTATCTTTTTTCTCCCATTTTTTTGTGTGTATTTTTCTCAAACGGAATAAAACAAGAAAATGGGCAAACATCAGAGGTTAAACCAGTATGAGCTCTGGTTTTGCCATGAAGTTTGAGGCTCTATTTTAACCATCCCTATGTTTAATTGCATTAGCTCTAATTCAATTATACCTTAATATCTTCTTGATTTAATAGACGAATCTGGCTGTCATATAGAAAATAATAATGGCTGATCAAGAGATACATTTGGTCATACTTCCATTCTGATAATTATGGGTTTCATTTCATGTCTATTAATTTATAACAATTATTTTGCAGGAATATTTATGTATGATTGACACGTGATCATTTTAAATAGGGATTATAACAAGTTGTCAAGTTGACAATCAACAAGAAACCAATGTGAAGTGTGAGCAAACAACAAATACCAAGTCAGAAAAGCTTGTAGAGCCATACAGGTGGACCAACCAAACACAATCCTCGACTATAACTCCTTACCAATAATTATGCGAAAGTTCCTATGACATAATAAAAGACAGGTTCGGGGGGGTCCTTCCTAATCCAAAGCCAGAATCCTTCAAGTTAACAAAAAAAACAAATTGAGTGAAGCAAGCACAAGAATCATATCATATTACTCCACCCTTGTACAATTCAGCAAGGCAGTTACAATTGAATTAATAAAAGACATCCGTTTTGACGCAACCATGTCTTACTCTATTAAATCCCACCAACAAAGCCATTACATTCAACAGCTACCTCTAGCTGCAAGAACAACAACAAAGGGAAGAATCAAAGAAGAGGAAGAACTAACAATTCTTCCTCTTCTGCATCATATCAACACCATCATCATCAATCATCATCATCCATTTGTTCATGCACTTCCCTTCCCCTTCCTCCCTGATAAACAAGATGGGTTCTGAGGTCTCCAAACAGGTTGAGAGACGAAAGGCAATCCATACAGAAGAGAAAACTCTCTCTGATCTCAGAAGTAGTGCCGGGGATGGCTACCCTGGCTCTGATTTCCACCCTTCAGACAGAAAAAGCTGGATGCAAGGTCTCAGCCCAGATAAGCTTCAAATCAAGAACATTGTTTGGCCTGGAACCCATGATTCTGCTACCAACAAGATTGGCATCCCATGCATCACGCGCCCTTTTGCTCAATGCCAATCCTTGTCCATCTACCAACAGCTTCTAAAGGGTACACGGGTGCTCGACATAAGGGTGCAACAGGATCGCAAGGTGTGCCATGGAATCCTCACTACTTACAGCATAGATGTTGTCATTAATGATGTCAAGAAGTTCTTGTCAGAAACTGAATCTGAGATCATCATCCTTGAGGTTAGAACCGAGTATGGGCATGATGATCCACCTGAGTTTGACAAGTTCCTAGAGGAACAACTAGGTGATTACCTTGTACCCCAAGATGAACAAGTTTTTGACAAGACCATATCTAAGGTGCTACCAAAGAGAGTTATATGTGTTTGGAAGCCAAGAAAATCACCACAGCCTGGAAAGGGTAGCAACTTGTGGAGTGAAGGGTATTTGAGGGATAATTGGATCAACACTGACTTGCCATCAACAAAGTTTGATAGCAACATGAAGTATCTGAGTGAACAGAAACCCGTTAATGAGAGGAAGTACTTTTATAGGGTGGAGAACACGGTTACTCCTGTGGCTGATAACCCGGTTGTGTGTGTGAAACCTGTCACTGAACGCATTCATGGGTTTGCTAGGCTCTTCATCTCTCAGTGCTTCTCCAAAGGGTTTGCTGATAGGTTGCAGGTATTCTCTACTGATTTTATAGATGATGATTTTGTTGATGCATGTGTTGGACTCACTCATGCAAGGATTGAGGGTAGAGCCTGATGAGGTTCTGTATGTTCACGACTCAATTCTATTGTTAATTGTGGGGTTATGTTTCTGTAGCTGGATCATGGTTGATGGTGTGTATCAGCTCCTAGAGTTTCATAAATTATGTGAAAAGAAAAATGATGGTTTGTATGTAGGGTCATATTTATGCAAATCCAGTTGTTTTTAATCTTATCATTGCATTCATTTCATTTTCATATATGGTTCATGCTTTTGTTTGAAACCATTGAAAAACTGAGATATCAGAGGAAAATACTTGGTTCATTCCCAGACAGAAAGGATCTGTTTCCTGATTCCTGTTGATACTCTCATTCCCTCAATTATTGCAAAAAGTATAGACGTGTACTCTTAATTGTTTTCTTTCATCAATGTCTTTGGTCAGTTTTAGTTGACGGATACAACAATGAACAATGGCGTGTACTTCTCAGAGACAAATTCAGCTGCAAGAGCTCCAAATTATTAACGTTCGACTTAGCTTTAAATCATCGTAATTTTTAAAAGATGAATTTTGTTGATGCATGCTTCTTGTTGTAACAAGAATATTCGGGAAGTAGAAATAAAATATGACTCCTTTATTAGTATTTTTTTTTTATTTATCAAAGTCATAATTTTAACAATCGAATATCTTGATCACTAAAATTTCTATTTTCTACCATTTTTTATTTTTCACCTAGTCAACTAAATTAAGTTGACCTTAGTGTTCATTAGATGTCTACTCAATTGCTTATCCATCTGAATCATTATTTATTTTTTATTAATAGTGACAATCATAACAACTCAAGCCAATAGACTTTTGAGCCTTGCTATGATTAAGTTTAATATTATATTACCACAAAAAAGTCAGATCCAAAAGTCCAATAAAATTACCTAACTAATTAAGCATATTATGCACCATCTTAGGCGTATACGTTTAGAATAAAAGAATGATACTCTTACAACCGTTAGAACATTAAAGTTCACATTCAATGTTGCAGGCTGGTTAAGTATATCAAGGGATTACAAGTCACAACACCAGGTATTGGGATTTTAATTACAGGGAAAATGAAAAGTGGCGTAAAGCAGTCAGCAGTCGAGATAGTATAAAATAATGAATATAATGAAAAGGTTTAGACGTCACCTATATAATAGATTTTTGACAAAACTACCAAATTCATCCCTTTAAAATTTTATGTTGATCAAATTAGTTTCTAAAAACTCTCTAATTGATCCATATAAAATTGAATAGTCAGCTAAATTAATCTCTAAAAAATAAATTTCTCAAATTGTTTCCTGTAAAATTTCAAATTGGATAAAATGATCCCTACAAATTAAATAATTGGACAAATTAGTCCTTCTGATAAGTTAGGCAAGAGGGATTAACTTGTCTAATAATTTACTTTTGCATGGACTAATTTGAAAGATTTTTTTTAGAGAGTAATTTGTACTATTCAATTTTGCAGAATTTGAAAGTTTTACTTGGGGAATTTGATCGATGGAAATTTTAGAAGGACGAATTTGATAGTTTTGTCTAAATTATATTAAGATCCGTGATATTCTCATAATGGGATAGAGCTCATTTCCTCCCAACCCAAGAAGCTTCATACCAGCATGATTTGTCACCAAAATTATTTAAAACGAAAAAGAAATGGAAGAATGGCAATAGAGCCAAAATGTACTCAATGTATT
The DNA here is from genome assembly GCA_030441495.1 of Dalbergia oliveri. Lineage (NCBI taxonomy): Eukaryota > Viridiplantae > Streptophyta > Magnoliopsida > Fabales > Fabaceae > Dalbergia > Dalbergia oliveri. The sequence goes on from JAMLFY010000011.1 coordinate 476,108, forward strand.
CCAAAGAGCGAAATATCTCACCAATGAGTTGCGTATGATCAAAACAAGGTAATACCAAAAAGGCAAATCCAAATAATTGAAACAAAGATGTTGAATTGTGGATCTAAAAGCAATAAAGAGAAACTTAACTATTCATACACCACTTCCCTTTTAATGATAAAACAAGAAGATTCTACACACTCAGGGAGCATTATGCGGAACAAAAATATATGCTGTTAGAAAAAACCAATCCACTCAAATTTTATGACCACATGTTAGGAACTTGTTTGGTGGCGTTCCCAAGATAATTATGAGCTCAAATGATGAGGAATCAGGATAGAAAAAAAAAAAAAAAACCGACACTGACCTTTATCTAGTTAGAATAAAATGCTTGAAGCTTCCTCCAAACTTTGGAATAACAATGAGGACACTCATGCAAATAGAGCAGTGCACTACTAAGTAAGGTACTCTCAACCACGCTAACTAGATCTATAGGATGGGAATACTGAGGCACAAGAAGAATGAGGTCATCGCGACATGCATTGCGGTAATTTTTGCATGTCTATAACTCAAAATGGGACTTTATTTGGCCTATTGCGGCCTTGATGCTGCTTGTTTTAGTTTCATTGCGGTAGATATATGCAAATATGCATCACAAACCACAATATTGCAGCTGCATTGGTATCACGTGTTGCAGTCCACAATTCAAAACACCGGCCCTGTAAATATAGAACACAGAAGGGGATATGATCCTGTAAAGTCTTGGACCAAATGACCTTTAAGAAGGTTTAAAACGTGCATAAAGACCACATTCATAAAAATGTTCAATTTGTTTTGTTGAGTGGAGCCAAAACGGGCACCTCAGGGTGGTTTTAGAGACAATTGCAGAAAACAACACCATCAAATAGGATGGTTTGAAAAGCTTGTAGAAGAACAACCATGATAGTAGTCCGTCCCTATCTTGCAATGGACCTTCCACTGTGATTTGCTGAAAACCTTCAAGATAAAATAAACAGCGAGGAATTCATGTACAATATGCTATTCAAAATCATATTTTATCCGAACAAAGGTTAGCCGCTACTGATACAGTAATCTATCAAAAGAATGCTATATTCCTAACTTGATCCTCCCATGTCTCTCTCACAAACTCAGCATCTGTAGCTTTATCAAGTGGTAACGCATTCATTGATGTTGAGATGAAAATTACGAGTCAAGACAAAATCAACACAAGTTGATATTCAGCCAACTTTGCTCTTACTTTTCTATCAGTGTGATTTGGACTAATTATATGGGATATTATGTCGACTTATACCTCATTCACTATTAGATGAGATATGACCTCATTTAAGTGGTAACACCCATCTAATGATGTATAGAGTGTGAATTGATATGGTGTTCATATATTATAAGGACAAATAATATTTCTTGCAATTATTCAGTAAAAAAGGCACTGTTTTTATAAATATGAAGAAACAAACATATAAGAAAGCATTCTATGCATCTGAGTTCTTCTTCATGTATGGAAATTTCAGATATACGATCAGAAAAATCCACAACAATTGGAAAGTGAGGAAATAAGAAATAAATTACCGGTGGTAGCAAACTAGCAATAGAGCCGGATAACAAAACAAATCAGGCTATTATAGTTTATCCTATATTCCAGTATTGCATTATATCTGATCCTAAACTTCTTTTTCCTCTCAAACAGTTTATCTACATAGAACCGAATTTTATTTACATAAGTGATATTTAAACATTCAAATTGAGGCATCTATTCTATCATTCTTAGATGTGCTGATAGTCTCTACTCAACCCACTTTTTCATCACATATAAGGATGAGAATCATTCACTTTTGAATTTTCAAATAATGCTATTCTTTTATTAGAAAATATTTTGTCGACAATTCTTTTCATGTTGGGCTGTGGAAAGTGGATATATTCAATTCAGCTTAAATTATGTATGTACTAGAACCATATTGGAAAAAATTTATATACTCTTTTTTGTTGTTCATATAATAACTTTGAACAAGTGAGGAACACTGCTGGCATGGAGGGAGCCAAAGGAAGTATAGCATTAGAAAACAGCAAAAAGCAGCTAAAAACACAATCGGTTAAACTACGAAAAATTGTGTCCGTGTGTGTATAATCATACATAGTCTTTATTGTGTGTATAGATGCATTTGTTAGGTCAGTAAGGTATGGAAGATTAGAATCACTACATGTGAGGGACACTACTGCTTGTTGCTTACTTAGAAAAACTATAAGACAAAAAAATGCCTAATAGAAAAAACAAAAAATCAAGTTGTCATCAGTGGCATCATTAGAAGAAATAATTGTGTTTTGTTTGGTATGGCACAGTAACATTCAAGAGCGGCGTAAATTGCGTAAAGGACCCCAGCAGAATAACGTGTTAGCTAGGTCCTTTCTTTTCTTTGGTTGATTTCTCATCTGAAGATGGGGATGCTGATTCATAATATTGCTAAGTGCATGTGCTGGCACTATTATCTACAACTTCAATTCAATCAGATCTGGACTTCTTTTTTTTTTTTTGTTTCAAATTAAAATCAGACGATGTGAACATATTACAAATGATGGGCACGAATCATCATATATAATGTGATAATAAGAAAAAGAAACCCACTTGGGCATCTTTTTCGCACTAGACCATGTAAGCCCAAGTTCACATGTGATGAGAAATTCACTGTCGTTACCATCTATTACTTGATATATTAGCCATTATATTGAAAAATTTAAAAATACAAGAGACAATGATGATATACAAAATTTATATGTCAGGTGATGAATGACATATAACAAATTTTTACTTTTGCTCTATGAGTATTTAAATATTTTTCATATATTTCATATTTGCAAATAATATCTTATTTGGCACAAAAAGAATCTCATTATCTACATTTACAGGTTGAACAAAATTCTGCAAGACTGCAATAACAACAACAAAAGAATCCTATTCCTATTGATCAATAATATTTAATACTACATGATTCTCCGTATATGTAGATGACGTCTATAATTCTTCGGAATAAATAACGATGCTGCTCTAATCATACCCCTCATCAATTAAAGATTCAATCTTTTGAGAAAAATAGGTTGAAACCAGAAACCTCAGATGTCTCACGCAATGGCGACTTGCTTTCCCTCCTTTGATCAATCCTAGCATTTAGGAAGCGGGCACGAAGAAAGTAGGACCACATGATTGAAAGTAGTGAGCCTATCCATTTGAACAATGAGCTGAGTCAGCAATCAAGAGCATCCAGTGGATAAACAAACAACATTGACAAGGTGCAAACTCATCCACCCTCTGCCATAATGCCCTTCACAACAATCGTACAATGATATTATCTAACATCCAAGAGTACGTCCTATTTGCATACCCATCTTATCATAGTTGAATGAGACGGTGATTCTCATTCATCTCTACCTAATCATCTTATCCAATAGTAATAAAAATGAGTGTATAAATGAGATGTTCAAATAACATTATTGTTACGGCCTATTACATTTACATATTTGGGAACACTTTCCTCTTCTCTATATAAAGACACACACCATCTCTTCCTCCTCAAGCCTTATCCACTCTCAATCTCAATACCCCAGGAGTTCCATATGTTTGCTTTCTCCTTAATCCAACCCTCATTCTTGCCCATTGATATCAAGTCCTCCAAAACTAGCAGAAGCTTCTTTTCTTCAAGAAAGATTGTTGCCACTCACAATACAACAACTGAAAACAGAGGACCCTGTTTTGCTCCTACAAAGATGGCTTCCCTTTATGAAGTGCTTGGGATTCCAATGGGTGCAAGCTGCCATGAAATAAAGGCTGCTTATAGAAAGCTTGCAAGGACTTGCCACCCTGATGTTGTGGCCATGAATCAGAAGGAAAGCTCAGCTAACATGTTCATGAAGATCCATTCAGCTTATTCAACACTTTCTGACCCAGATAAAAGAGCTCAATATGATAGAGAAATTTATAAACGCATAAGACTATCATCAAATATTTCTTCCGTGTCAGGAAGATATCAAGCATTTTGCCAAGCTGGAAGGAAATGGGAAACGGACCAATGTTGGTAGGCTGGTGTAGCTTACCATGTATAGTATTAAACTTATCATTTTAATATTTCCTTCTTATCCCTTTTTTTATTTGGATATTGGAAGTTGATTCATGAGTTAATGTTAACCCTTTGTTTTCCTCGTCTACTCACGTGTTTCTGGTTACGGAAATGCAACTTCTCTCCTTCATAACTCTCTCTTTCCCTCCTCTACACCTATGACCTGCTTTTACAGCAATGAAGTTGATCTCTTCTCTTGGAGTGTGTAGTGTATGCATGTCACTCGCTGCTAAAAGTAGTATTATTTGCACCTTAAATAAAACATTACATACATGTATATAACACTCTCAGATGAATACACATGTATCTCGATATTTATAGAATCTTATATTAATGTACTATAAGATATCCATATTTCATAGGGTAAAAAAAGTCTCAAACAGTATTGTTATTCGTACATACACACGTAGACATATTCATCAACATTCCTGAACTGTAGTTCAGATAATCAAGTATAAATTTTAGTTATGTACATGTTGAATTGGTATTTTGTCATCACTAACAGTATAGATCCATTCCTAATTAACATGACATTCAATATTAATATAACGAGAATTTACGTATATTTAAACTATGTCAAATTAATGTGTGTATATACACTGTCCCAGAAATATTTATCCATCCCAAATGGAGCAAAAAAAATTGAATATAGGTAGCGTCTAATAATTTATGAAATCTAGACACACAAAATAAGCAGAATAGGATTGTACAAAGCAAGACAAGAAATAAAGTAGACATGTGAGATGATATAGGATACTAAGAAGGTAGCGGAATAGTATTTGTTAATGGTTAGAATTTATCCTATTAGGGGCTAAGTTTCAATTATGGGGATAAAAATGATAAAATAACATACACACTGTCAAAATCTTCTTTTTAAATGAGTGGAGCATGGGTACACCTAGGAAGGTAGATCCCTCCCTGCGGGGATCTTGATGAGCATAAAAGAGGGAAATCTGAACAAAGTTAACTGCTGCGGATCCGCCAAAGTAAATTGCAGATTGAATGTATCAAAAGCTTTAACTGCACGGCGAGAAATGCTTACATGATCACATAGTATCAATTGCATTTTCATGTATCAAAAGAGAAAAAAAAAAAGAAAAACAAGAAGCTCTCATATTAGCTAAGGAAACTTGTCATGGCTAGAAATACTCACCTTATCATGAAATACTAGGCGGATTGGATTTTATCCAATGATAGATAAACAAAAATGTTAATCTTGTATAATTTATTATAGTTTAAATATCACTTTATTATTAAATAGAGTATAATTCACATGAATAATATTATTTACATATTTAAAATTGGATTTCTTAATTGAATATTAGTCCTATTACTATTGTAAGCATAGGGTTAATATCACATTCAATAATAATAGAATATGTACAAATAATGTTATCGAACTCATATTAATACTCCAGAAGCAAGAATTTCTTTCTTTCTTTCTTTCTTTCTTCTTTTTTTTTTTTTTTGGCAGAAGCAAGAAATTCTATTGGAGTAAATGTTGGACAACCAACAAGAATCTTGATTGGGGTGACTTTTAGGATATGTTTGTCATTATACTATTCTAGTACGGCGTGGCCACATGTAGTCTGTACTGTACGCATGAAATAGGTTCAACTGCATATGTACATGGCAGTATGTCCGGACAAAAATTTCAGAGGATCTAACCACAGACTCCACTCCACGTAAGGTTGAGCTGGACCACCTGACTCTTCATGTTATGGTTGAACTTTTATGACAGTTAGGTTTTGGATAAGAATAGCTAGCTAGAAGAAAGATGTGATATGATATGTGGCCACTTTTCTCCCTTACTGTGTGTAAACATGATATGCAGGTGACCATATCTAATCTAGACATAAACGTTAGTGGCATTTTCTTTTTGGTTCAAAATTTAAGCTAAGATTGACTGGTCGGTCTTAGAGATTTCTTTTGAAAGATTAATTTTGATGTATGAGTTTTACATTTTGCAAATGTGAGATCACTTTTTATTGTCGTTCTATTTTCATGGTCATGTGAGGGATTTTGAAGAGCACAAATCAGTACTGTTCTTAAGAACTTGTCTTCAAGCTGCGGTCATCATTCCTGGCACAACATCATTCTCAATTCAGGGATCTGAGACTGTCATTTGGCCGAATAATTTCATCAAACAGATCGATATATTGTTGTTTGTAAAACTAACCAAAAAAAAAAAAAAACACTAAATATACAGATAAGACTAATCTGGACTATTGAGTAAACTAAGTTAATGAGATTGATGCATCAGAGACAGATGAGTGCATAAAAGGAAAAAAGATACACTAATCAATCCAAAAACCATATGTATATAGGCAAAATAATAATAATAATAATAGATAAAATGCTGCAAGTTTAAGAACCACTAGGTTCCAAGATTAGGATGTATAAATTATGAGGAAGAATAAGAAACAATAGGATTTTGTTTAACCTTGCTTCAGAGATACTAAATAAAGACCATATAATTCTCCTTTGCTGCTACGCCATTGATTTCAAATAATGCATACCAAACCAATGTACTATTCTGCTTCCATCACTAATCAAGTACAATTTCACATACAGGAGACACGAGAAGACTAATTTGACCATTAAGCCAAAAGTTTAGGATAAATTGACCATCGATAATCGTCATTATTTTTTCCTGAAGTATCTCAAGCTCTCAGCGCTTCAATTAGGAAAAGCGAACCACTGATTATCTCAAGCAAATATATGTTAGCCAATGCAAATAACAGCTATGCGTGCTAGAGCAACCATATGGCCATTCTGTTAAATTGGCTGATTTTATAATCAAGAAAGGGCTGAATTATCTTTCATGCACAAACTGGTCTAAAACTTAAATTAAATGAATTCCATGCATAAGATTGCAATCCACAAAGGAGGGTGGTCTTAAATGATGAGAGCACAACGGAAGAGTGACTGGCTAGCGATACAGAATTAATATCATATATCAATCAACGTACACTTCTGACTTCCATTTTGAAGGTAACAAAGGAAATATCCATACTTTTTTTACACTCATCATAATTGTAGGCTACTTTTTTGTTACTTTCAGAACAAGTAAGGCAAACTAAAATTTTGAGTGAAGAATCATTTACCCATAGGATGCTGCTAGCTACTTGTTCTTGTTTTTTGTATCCTCATTTTTTCTTTCTTGTATTTGGTATTGGGGTAAAAAATGGGATGAAAATTGTATAGATTAGGAATAGTACTGAGTAGTGCTTCTTAAAAAATCTCATGTATTTTTGCTCTTTACCCCGATATATACCGCAACGTAGCAATACCCAAATAACAAAAATTGACCAAGTCCTAGTCTATCTTTATTCTCGGTCCTTAAATTCTGCTAGCTGCCTTATTTTCCACTTTGAAGTATATATTCCGCATAATATAATGTTAATTGGCATGAACCGTCTAATTGTAAATTGTAATGAAAGTGCGTGGCGTGTACGTTCTGCTTGCATCATGTTGAACTCATGATTTACTTAATTACTGCACGCTAAGTTGACACATCTTAATTAAGTCTTAGTCGACTAGTTGATAACAAAATGACAATATTCGGCAAGGTAGCTAACTATTGACAAAAGGACTTGGCTAGCTTTTTAAACTGCAGTGATAGAGTCTTCTTCAATAAGAATTTGAGTGAACTCTAAGCCTGAATTTTTAGCAACCTGTACGTGAGCTAGCCAATCTGGTAGTTAATTAAGATGTACACGAAGCTTTTGTCTTTTATATGAGTCATTTCTTTTTCAAGCGATTTGATTGTAATTTCTAAACGCATGATGTGAATAATTCCAAAAATTGTAGAGGGCAGTTTTATATAAGCATTATTTAGGGGTTTCAAAGCAAGCACATATTGAAGTTTTGATATTGCGTTATTGTGAAAAAACATAGCTAAGGGTGAATATCAAGCCAGGGAAGGCTTGGACTATCTGTAGTTGATAATTTGAAATAATTATGGTGAAGAAATTCCCAAAGGTGAATGAGCCTAGCCTAAGGAATAGATGTAAGCTGTTACAGCCTACAAATTCTGACAAAACCACTATAAATTTTGGTCTTCCCTTTACAATTTCCTTTATCTCTGTTTAATTATCTGCATTTTGTTCGATTGCTTGGCTAACAATAACATAAAATCATTTGTGCTTGGAGCTGTAAATTGATCTTTCCCACTCTAATGGCTTAAATCTAGCTATGCTGTGCTAGGAACTGGCCTGCCTTTGTCTTTAGACTTACTGAATAGAGAAACTATTATAAACTTAAATAGCTTTAATTTGTCTGATATATATATATATATATACTTGATGAATATATATGCAGTTCTCGTGTTCAACTGCTCATGTAGCACTCCTTAGTCACCTTTTGATCATGTATGTCTTCTTGACTGAAATTGAGTTTGATCCATCAATAAAACCTTTACTGCCTGTTCTTTATTTCTTCCCAACCAATGCTAATTAACTTCTTGGATTTTGCATTATCCTGAGTTGTACATTGGTGACATAAATGGAGATTTGGATACTTCATACCATGGCCTCTTTTCTTTGCTTCTTTAATTTTTTTTAAAAAGTAATCAAACAAGTATAATCTAAAAAGAAAAACAATTTCTCATCTTCAATTTGGGATGAAGAGGAAGAAGATTTAAAAAAAAAAACACAAATAAAGAAACTATTTCTCATTGGCCTATTTCAAAAGTAACTCCTAATTTTAAAAATAACCTACTATCAAATTGTGTTGGGCTACTCTTAGGGTGATTTTAATTATTAGTTGGGTTACTTTAATTTTAGACGATCATATTGGTGTGGCTCTGTGGCTATATACTGTTGTTTGATGCCTTAATCCACCCTCTATATCAATAGTATTATTCTTACATTTAAAGATGAGTATCTTATTGGAATACTCATTCTATTATCATTGGATCCATTACATTCAATGATTAGGGAAATGTTATTTTAACACCCCAAGTTTGAAATGGAATTTAGCTAATATAAAATATATAATATATATTAAGAGAATATTATTTTTTCAAAGACAAGGTATGATTAGATGTTTTTTAATTTAAAAGAAATTCTATCTGCAATTAGTAAGGAATGAAGGACCCTACTATTTCTATCCATAAGAGCAAAACTAGTGTTTCACTACCCACATTCTCTCATTTTTTTTTTAACTTCTACCACTAAGTCTTAGCAGAGCATACAGTGATACACCTTTCCACCTCCATCAAGATTTCTTCATTTCATCTATTTCATCCTCTCCCAAAACTTTATGGTTATAGTGATACTTAATCTCTACCCTCTTTAAACACAAATCCTCATCACTTTTGGAAGAAAAAAAATTTATCCCCAATTTTTCCTCTTGAAGTCGTGGCATACCTAAGCATAGAGGAGGAGAATTTTGCCCTTTTCTACTTCATCAAATTCTAGGAGTCTCTAATTCCTATAAATCTACAAATCATGTAAAGGTCTTCATGCCAAACCTTTTGTTTTACATTGTTTGAAATACAAGAATTTGAGGTTTCAGCCAAAATAAAAGTTTAGTGGAATCGGTGGTTGCATCACTTAACCCTCCAATTAATCTAACCTAAACTTTTGTTATTGTCCTGTTTTTGTTACACACACACACACACACACACACACACACACATATACATATGCAATTTGTTTTTGGTACATTTTACGTCTTTGCCATGATTAATTATATTGTTTTCGATTTGCAATCTGATACCTGCTTCTTATGATATTTTATTTACACATTGCTATTAATTAGTTTCTTTCCAATGTAAGCTAAAGGATATTCAATTTCATTTTTCACTAACTTTTGATTTATCCTAGTGCTTCGTTATTGCTATGCAAGTTAAACTTTCTTCTTCGACAATATGTGTATATAAGTATTTGCATCTTCTGCTAAAAAGAGGTAATCCCCACTGATATTTGCTTGTAACGACCAGCCATTGATATGAGCTTATTACCCAACTGTTAGGCTAAATTGGGTGTATAAAGAATGTCACGACCCGATTTGGGAACGTGACCACTAAGGAATCTCATCCTCACATAAGCTTCGTGATCACTGAGTCGTACTACATGCATATTTTAACCATAAAATCCATTGCCAAATATAAATTAATTCGTAATTTCAAAGCATCATGAACACGAATATACCATTTCATAAATCAACTATAAAACTATAGTTGGATTACAAAATAAACTGAGTTGCTCTATTACAAAAGAACCATGAAATTATAATTCTTTAAATACATAATGAATATAAAATCATAGTAAGCAAAATGCATGCAAAATATGCATAGTCCAAACCCTGCCTAAACTGCTAAAGCACTCTACAAAATAACAAATGCATCACACCAAGGTGAAGGTCACCCAAACTGAAGAGCTATTGAGTTTGCTAAGGAGGAAGCTACTGAGGGTTTGAAGCAGGAACTATATCTATAAGGGGAAAGGAGAAGATGGGTGAGTTTTATTTTAGAACTTAGTGAGTGCATTCTCACCCACAACCATATATCGGACAAGAAGAAAGGTACATAAATAATAATACAACATTCATAAATCATTTTCAATTACAATACATAATAGTTGTGAAAACACTAATTTATAAGAAACATAAACTTCATATTTATTTCTTAAGGAATTACACAAGGACAAACTATCCATAAACTATAAGGTGGTACTCAATCTCTCGCAAACAAGAGCACCTATCTAAGATCTTAATAGTCCCTCGCGAACTTGTGTCCCTCGTAGGCTGATCGGATAAGGATAATTTACCCCTTGTAGGCATTTGGTGTACCAAAGTTAATGATTTAACTGCGTTAACTCATAGCTTTGTTCCTCTCGATAATTCCTTATTCTAAAATCATACTATAGTCATAAAAAGGGGTTTTATAATTCTAAGTTCAACAACTCTTAATCTTCGTAAATAAACATAATGTTTCACATTTCTTTTCATCAACCATAACTAATTCTCACCACCATAATAAAGTCTAAAATCATGGAATAAATCTTATAATAATAATTTGAATCCAAGGATGGTCCTATGCATTTCTTGTAACAATAATTTTCATGAGAGCTTTCAAACATATTTTCTAGTTCTTGTGAAAAATGCATATAACTCCATATCATATAAAAATTCAAGTTCTAATTTTTATCAATGCTTAATATATATATATATATATATATATATATATATATATATATATATATATATATATATATATAATGACCAAAATAAGGCCATAAGATCAAACTCACTCACCTGGAAATGTGGTATGTGAAGTGTCAACACTTAAAGAGCTCTGGGATTGAGGATGGCACCAATGTCTGCTCCGGAAGCAAAAAACCAAAGATTAATCTAGGATATTCTCTAAATATCTCTAAAACAACTCTATGAACTTTGGGAGAGCACTCAAACTTGACAACATTTAAGAACATAAACACCTATACTCAAGAACATGGAAGAATAGAGAGAAAGATGACATAAACTAACAATAATCACCTACCTTGAAGCTTTGAGGTGGTAGATTTGAGTGGGGAAGGAAATGAAAGGGTTGGAAGAGAGATTGGGGGAGGGGGTTAGGGTTCTATTTTGGGTGAGCAAAACGAGTGGGCGAGGGTTGATATATATAGGGTTAGGGTATCAAAATCAAAACTATGTCATTTTGATATTGTTCTAGTGTCGAGGACCCTCGTCGGGTAAGCTTGTGAGCCTCATCTGGTGAGCTCACTATGTTTCAGAACTAATCCAAGAGAAAATAGCTTTGCCTGGCAAGGTCTCAGCCTTCTCAGCAAGCTTACTGAGTCCCAGAACCCTACTAAAGGAAAAGGCTTCATCTGACGAGCTTGTAAGCCTCGCCCTGGAAAGCTCACCAAATTTTAGAGAGCAATCCTTAGGTGAAGGGCTCGCCTGGCAAGCATGTTTAATAACAATAGATCTGTGCTACATTTTACATGACATTGGTGGTTTTGGGGCCTTTCTAACAACATGAGTGGATCTGAAAGGACCTTAAGACCATACTAGACCTGGCTAGGGACACATGGACCCAAGGTATTACAAAGAAATAAACTGAAAATGACTGAGCTAATTGTTTCATGTAACTGTATGTGAATTTTATGTATGAAGAGATTAATTGGATTGCCATTGTAATACCTTATGTACATGTGTCCATAGATAGGTTCGATACAGCTTAAGGTCCCCTGGACCCACTCATGTTGCTGGGAGGGTCCCAGATCCAAGGTGACCTTTTTTTCGCAGAAGTTGGGATCACTACCACCGTTATAGCGGTCACAAGTATGAGGACTGGAGTTTTTGGGATCTGTCCACTGCTATAGTGGTCACATGTTTCCAATTGGGCGTTTATCCCCTGGATCGCTATAGCGGTGTCGTTAGGCAAGAACAATGTGGAATGATGTCGTTCCACTTTGAAACCCTGAACTTTATAAAAACCCCTCCCCTATTCGTGTTATACCCCAAATCTGAAACCCTACCTTCCCCAACTATCCTCCACTTCCTCCACTCTTAACCCCACTTAGATCTACCTCCCCCAAGCTTCAAGGTGAGTAAATGTTATTAGATTATATCCTTTCTCTCTCTCTCCATTCTTCTAAGTTCTTGGTTTAGGTGTTGTTATTTTTTCCATTGTTGTCAAGTGGGGTGCTCCCCCAATGTTGTTAGAGTTAGTTTAGGGTAAAATAGAGATACCTATAGATTGATCTTGAGTTTTATGGTTGAATAGTAGACATTGGTGTCATCCTTCCTTCCTGGAGTTCCCGTGGTGTTAGTGCTTCACATTCCACCCTCCAAGTGAGTGGATTTGATCTCATGGCCTTATGTTAGCCATTATATCATTATTTTCTAGCATTACGAGGTATTTAGAGATTTGAAAATTGAGCTTTCACATGATATATGGATTTTATATAAAATGTGCAATAGCGAGAAATGTTTCCTTTGAAATTATACATGAAAATCTATGATTTTAGGAAAAGCATGGGAACATATGTAATACCCTAGGTATACTATTACCTAAGAAAGCTTACAACAGTACACATGTCCGTAAACAAATTTGGGTCTTGAATTTCTCTAAGTTTGGAATTCTATACGTCCTTGGAGGGCTATATGTTAGAACCACATTCTTGGGATCAAAAGTCCCAGTAATTGTTCCCAAAAGGAAAATAAGTTAAAGAACGATTTTTAATGAATGTTATGAAACCTTTAAACATTTTGTTTTTAGCCTATGAGTTTATAAAATCTTGAAAATTCTCAGATTTGAACTAAAACCCAAAATTTGGATTTTGATTTGTTGGGATTTTAATTTTATGATATTTTATTTGAATCCAAATAGGGATATTTCTATATTTACATTTATATTTTAAAGTTAATGAAGAGTAAAATAAATAAGGACATTTGTAAATAAGTGAATATTAAGACAATCCACCAATACACACCAACACTTGAGTCATAGGCCAAAGAGGTGAGAAAAACCTTTTTGGAGACCGCTCCAGTGGTCGGAGAGAGTAAGGCGGTGTGTAACTGAGGAGGGACCACCTCGCTCATTTATTACCCCAGCAATCAAGCTTTTTATAAAAACCCCTATTCCGAGGTCTAGACTTCAGAAAACATGGTTTCCACCCCCTCCCCAAGCTCGAGAAAACTCGCCCTCTCACCCTTTTCACCCCCAAACTCCATATTTCTTCCATTTTCTTTTAAAATTAACCTTAATCTTCTATCTTCCGTGTTTAAGGTATGTTTAGTTTATGAGTTTTGCTCCTTTTCCCTTCAATTTCTCTTGTTATTGGGGTTGGCATGATGGTTGTCCTGTTGTCAAAGGAATAGAGCTCCTGTTGGTGTTAGAAAAAGATTAGAGGTTAATAAAAGTTAATCTAGCATTCTATTGATTCTATGGAGATATTGGTGTCATCCCTGCTTCAAGGAGTTCTGTTGGTGTTTTTCCTGTGTCATCAACCTCACCAGGTGAGTGGATTTATATCTGTGATCTCTGTCGATCCTTAGAATAATTTTCATTATGATATTGCATAAAGTGTAAATTTTAGAAGACACGTAGCAAGATACTGAAACTATTGTTGGATCTTGGTGATTTGAGCTGTTGATTTAGAGCATGAAACATATTTTATGGTAAAACCATTGGACCTTTTTGGTATTGAAATGAATTTATGAATATTGGAATTAGGGGCTTTGAAACTTAGAGCTACTTTACTTATTATATAGCTTTTGGCATCGAATGCTGGACATGATGAAATTTTGAACCCTAGGATAGAGGACTTAATGAAATGTAGAAAAGAGGTTTAGATTCCTAGTTGAATTGACAGTGACTATAGAGAAACATGTTGTATGTTAACGGCAATTATATCGTTAACCTTGGTACCAAGTAGCCCAGGGCCAGAGAAACAGAGAGGGACCTCGTAAGATACCCACAAAGAACAAAGAATTATTAGCATACTGGGGACGGCGATACGTAACACCCAATATGATTAGATGACTATTAACGTTTGGGACTCTATGACTATTATTAATATTATTATTATTATGAGTTGTACATATTTCCTTGTGATCCTATGAAAAGAGTTATAGATGAGGATTTACTCAACTTTTCTCAAAACTCACCTTTCTCCTTTCTCCTCTTTAGATAGAGGCCATTTAGAATCTTCTCAACCTTCTTCTTCTTAGCACTAGATTACTTGTGGTGAGCTTCATTTGATAAAGCATTTATTGTTTTGCTCTAGAATTGCTCCAGTGTAAATGGCAGGTTCCAAGACCATAGAGTATGCTTTTACTTTGCATACATGATGTTATTTTTGTCTATATCTATATGGTTTTATTATAAAGGCTGGTTGTATAGGATAAACGTAACATATTGTTAGAATTGTGATTTGGATTTCAGAGATAGAATATAATATTTTGATTTCAAATGGTATAATTCCCTAAGGTGATTTGCATGTAGAAGATGGAACTATATCTTAAATTCTTTTATAATGAGTTATGCATATAGAGAAAGAACAAGGCATGAGACTTATGTGGGAGCGAAGATTCTACGTGCCTGTCACAAGTCCAAATCGTGTCGTGACACCATAATTGCTCTATAAATGTTTTATATGATTAAATTCATGATTTCCATTTCATTACGAAATGAGAATTAGTTATGTTTGACGAAATGAAAAGTAAAGCATTATGTTTATTTACGAGGACATGAGACAAGGTTGAACTTAGAATCATAGAATTCCCTTTTTATGATTTCAGGACGAATTAGAATAGGCAATTACTAAGAGAAATAGAGCTATAAGTTAATGGCAGTTATTTTGTTAACCTTGGCATACCAAAGCTTGCCAGGGCAAATTATCCTTACTTAGATCAGCCTGTCAGGGACGTCGCCAGGGACACAATTCACCAAGGACTTTAAGATCTCAGGTAGGTGCTCTTGTTTGCCAGGGACTGAATCAGCACCATCCTTACAGTGATGGATAATCCATTCTCTTTTGGAATTCTTTAAGAAATCATATGTTTTCTATGTTTCTAGCAAACCAAGATTTCATAGCTATTATGTATTTCAAATTAAATGGATTTTGAAATGTTGCATTATATTACTATTATGTATCTTTTTCTTGTCCCATGTATGGTTATGGATGAGGATCCACTTATTGAGTTTTATAATAAAACTCACCCCTCTTCTCTTTCCTTTTCTCATAGATAGGTATTAGCTTGGATCCTCCATCTCCTCCCCTTCAGGAGTATATTCCAATTTGGGTGAGTTTCACATTGTCGTGAAGGGTTATGTTTTGTAGAGTGCTCTAGTAACATTGCGGGTAGAGTCTCGGGCTACATATATGCATGTTTTGCATTGTGATTTACCATGATTCTTTTGTATTTAAAATGATATAGCATTCATGATTTTTTTGTTAAAGAGTAACTCAGGATATTTTGTACCAACTAGTTTCAACTTGATTTATGATGAAAAGGTTATTTATGATTATCATGGTTTAGGATATGTGAATTTAGTTAATGATTTGAAATGGGTTTTATGATTAAAATATGCATATAGTATGACTTAGCTCTACGAGGTTTACGTGGGACGGGTTTCTTACGTGCCAGTCATGATCCAAGTCGGTTATAACAATCATGCATGCATGTAAATTTAGGACACTATCCATGATAAAAAAAGATCAAATTAAAAGACACGTCTACCCGGGTAAAGATTTTGGAACTTATTAATTGGATCTTAATGTATGCCTAGGTTTTTTTTTAATAAATCAGATGGCTAAAGATGAATTCAATGACAATAATTAATGTGTGCATTTATCCTTACTAGGAACTTTTGAGTTTTCACCCTTTCCTTCTTTTATGTCATCTCTAGACGTGGAGCAGGCTAATGAGGCCTTCAAGGAGGAGCACGTACCTTAAGAGTAGCTAGGACTTAGTTTCATTTATGATACTTAAGTTGATTTGTAATACCCTAGTTTAAATAAATGGGGTAAGAAATTTTTTTTAATTAGGAAAAGTGCTAGATACTCTCGTTTATCATTTTGGGTCCTAAATTTCGTAAGTTGGACCCTACACGCCCTTGGAGGGCTATATAATAGAATCATTTTGTTGAGATCAAAAGTCCCGGTAATTGTTCCCTAGAGTGAAACAAGTTAAAGAGTAATTTTTAATGAATTTTATGAAATCCTTAAACTTTTCGTTTTTAGTTCAAAAGTTTATAAAATCTTCTGAATTCCGAATTTGAACTAAAACCCAAAAATTAGATTTTGATTTGTTGGGATTTTTATTTTTTTGATATTTTATTTAAATCCAAATGATGGGTATTTCCTTATTTACATTTATGTTTTAAAGTTGATGGAAGTAAAATATATGATTAAATAGGTGCAGTCACCATTCTGGTGAGTGCTGCGCTCATGGGCGCTCCGCGGTCGAGGCAAGGAGAGTGCAAGGGATAAATTCACGCTCTGAGAGCGCTGCGCTAACAGAAAAATAAATACCCCATTTCGGGTCTAAAACCTTCAACCACCCAAAAACACCACTCTTCACCCCCAAAATGCGAGAAACTTCGTTCCCAACCCCTCTTCACCCCCTAAATCTCCATTTTCTTCCATTACTTCTAATTTTAACTTCAATCCTTCATTCCTAAGGCTTCAAGGTATGTTGTTTTCTTAGTTTTGCTCTAGTTTCTTCAATTTCTTCTTGTCTTTGGGGGGTTTCTATGCTCATAAGGATGGAGAGCTCTTTTCTCCATGTTAAGGAGGAATTTGAGGTTTTTAGTGATTCTAGGAACTAATCTAAAATTCTAACTTTTCCATGATAGATACGAGTACCAATCTTGCCTCCCAGAACTCCAATGGTGTTGTTCCTGTGTCTTCTGCCACTCCAGGTGAGTGGGTTCACATCTCTAACTTCAATATTGAGTATCCTCATTATTTTCATGAAACTATGACTTATACTGTGATTTTTGAAACTTTTGCACAAGTATTTGATATCACAACTGGATACTATGTTTTGAACTGTGAATTTAAGAGCATACATATGTCTTGACAAATCCATGGGACCATTATTGATAAGAAGTGTTTCTAACGAACGTTGAATAGTGAGAACAAGTATTATTATGATTGTATACTCTCTGAACTATGAATTCTACTTGATTAAGCTTAAACCCTAAGATAGACGCCTTATTTTCAGAGTTTAGAGGTGATACTGTATATACTACTAAAAACAGTAGCTATAAAGAAACAGGTTGTGCGTTAGCGGCAATTATCCGCTAACCTTGGTACCAAGTAGCCCAAGGCCAGAGTATTCATAGAAGGGACCTAGTTAGGTGCCCATTATTTATCACACTTGGAACGACAATATATAACACCTAGATGTGACCAGAGATTTTGTTATACCGTATATACGTTGGGTATAACTAGAGTAGAGATTACTATTTCTCTATTGAGGTACTGTTGGGTTGTGCATAGAGCAATATGTTCTTGGTACTTTTAAAAAGTTATATGTATGAACATGCAAACTGGTTGTGTATTATTCATATTATTACAATCTTCTGCATATCTTTTGATGTCCCATGGAGGGAGTTCCAGGTGAGGACTCACTCACTGGGTTTTGGTAACAAAACTCACCCCTCTTTTCTTTTTTTCCAATTTACAGATATAGTAGCTGCGGACACTTCCACCCCATCCTCTTCCCAGCGTTGACTTTAGTCCTGAGCTTATTAGGTGAGAAGTTTGGTGTTTTATTCTAGATGTGCTCCGGTGTGATGCAGGTAGGGTTCGAGATGTTAAAGCATGTTACTTTTTGCATAGTTTTGTATATTAGAATGTTATTCTGGACTGGATAACTTATTTTACTTTTCATAGACACTTTGTATAAAAAGGGACTTTATGTACATTTTGGGATAATCCAGTCTTGCATTTTGAAACAAACTATGAGGTTTCATTTCATAATTGTGATATTAAAAGGTGATTTGTATGTAGAAAAAGAAAAAACTATATTATGGATCTTTTTACATGAATAGAGATGATACAGGTCACGAGACTTACGTGGGAATATGGTTTCTCACATGCCGGTTACGTGAAGTCGGGTCGTGACAAAGTTGGTATCAGAGCCTTAGGTTTCCTGCATATCACCGGAGCAAGTGTCCACAGGTGATGTGTCATCTATGTAAATAGAAGTGCGCCTATTTGCATTGACGAGGCACTACCTGGCCTTCGATGGTCAGATTGTGTCTAAGTTCCTCCTTATGAATGGTATCCTTTATCATATGTGCTCTTGCTTTTCAGTTGTATCCAGGATGCCTCCCTTCTACATTCTACCAGGACGCCAGGTAGCAGCAGATCCTCTAGCCCTAGTGGTCGCCTTAGAGCGTGGTGCAGGCTTGGCACTCTCCTGATATTCTAGCCGGCAGGCGGAGGGATCACAACCACCCTCAGGAGCCTCCGGTTAGAGATCTTGATGATTTTGCCTTAGAGCGTTTCCGAGGATGGATCCACCCATCTTCCAAGGTCACCTTACCATAGAGGACCCTCAAGCATTCCTTAGAGGGATAGAGAAGATTATTAAAGTTATCCATGCTTATCAGAAAAGCAGAGAGTTAGCTGGTTTTCAGTTAGAAGGCTTGGCGGGGACATGGTATGATGAGTTCCTTCATGGGGCGTGGCAACTCAAGGCCACCCTCCTGGAGGAATTCAGTCTTTTCTACATAGATTTCTATCAAAGAGCTTGGAGGGCCCAGATGGTGGACGAGTTTTTGAGACTCGTATGACCCTGGGGATGACTGTGGCTAAGTACAATGAGAGGTTTACGTATTTGGCACAGGCGGCCCAAGCATGTTGCAATCAAGAGACTCGAAAGGTCAAGCGGTTCGTTTAGGGACCGCCTAAGGATATGTTCCTCAGCCTTCAGCCGCATGTTAGTACTATGGACTATGCTCAGGTCGTAGACACCGCTATTGGGTTGGAGGTAGGACTAGTAGAGAGAAGAGCTATTTAGAGTCCAACAAGAAGGTTAGGACTCATGGCACATTTTCTGGGGAATTGATAGTCAGCAGAAGACCTAGCCGGAGAGCTAGAGCTAGCAGGTTCCAATCGGGTAGGGTTGTCCTTTCAGATCCACCCCCGATGACTTGTAGTTTCCTAGAGTCAGAGTAGAGGAGGAGTTAGGATTTCTGGGTAGGCATCAATTCAATTTTCCTGTTTGTCAAACTTGCGGTAAATGGCACATGGGGCAGTGCTTGATTGGCACATTTGTATGTTATAACTTGACCAACAAGGCCATAAGCGTGTGGAGTGTCCATTGGCAGGGGATATCAAGTTAGGGGTCAGCACACTCCACGCTTCAGTCCAGTCTTCCCAGTTCAGTGACCCAGGATGGTCCTCATGCCCTAGTTAGTAGGTGCTGGGCAGAGGGCCTAGAGGTAGAGGCCTCTGTGCAGAGGTTCGGCTAGCAGAGGTCAGAGTGGCGGGGCGCGCCCGATTGTATGCATTGACATGCTAAGACGGCCTCTAAAGATGTGGTGTCAGGTATTATTAAAGTCTTTACTTTTGATGCTTTTGCTCTGATTGATCCTGATTTACTTATTCATATGTGTCCCTGTTCTTTGCCATACGATTTAAGAGGTCGATCTCTAGTGTAGAAAAGCCTTTTCTAGTAGGGATACCAGTGGGAGGACCCTTTTTAGTTCGTAAGTATATAAAGGGTGTGAAATCAAGATTGGTGATATGGAAACTTATGCTGATTTGCACGTCCTGGATATGTCAGACTTTGATGTTATTATGGGCATGGATTGGTTAGCCTCATGCCATGTTATGATGGACTTTATAGCAAGTCTGAAGTTTGGTACTCCTAGGGATGAATTTCAAGAGTTTAAGGGTGTTAGCTGTTAAGTTTCAACGAGTCTGATTTCGTCCATGAGTACCTTGAGGCTTATGGACAAAGGGGGTTATGGGTTCCTAGCATCAGTTCGAAATGTAGAAGTGCCAGGATTGACTATAGAGTCTGTTCCTGTGGTTTGTGAGTTCCCTGATGTGTTCCCAAAAGATTTACTAGGCTTGCCACCAGAAAGAGAAATAGAGTTTGGAATAGAGCTTGAACTGGAAACCAGGCCTATTTCAATACGCCCATACCGTATGGCCCAACGGAGTTGCAGGAGTTGAAGAAACGTTACAAGAGTTACTGGATAAGGGATTTATTCGACTGAGTACTTCGCCTTGGGTGCTCGGTCTTGTTTGTAAAGAAGAAAGATGGATCCCTGAGAATGTGTATAGATTATCGAATTGAATAAGGTAACAATTAAGAATAAGTACCTTTTGCCTCGTATAGATGATTTATTTGACTAGCTTCAGGGGCCAGATGTTTTTCTAAGATTGATCTTATTCTGAGTATCATCAGTTGAAGATCAAGGATGAGGATATACCCAAGACAGCTTTCAGGACACGATATGGACACTATGAATTCCTAGTGATGTCCTTTAGGTTGACTAATGCCCTTACAACTTTTATGGATTTGATGAATAAAGTTTTCAGGCCGTTCCTGGATCATTTTGTGATTGTTTTTATTGATGATATTTTGGTGTATTCTAGAAGCACGAGGAGCATGAGCATCACCTCAGGATTGTGTTGCAAACATAGAGAATATAAGCTATATGCTAAGTTTTCTAAGTGTGAATTTTGGTTGGAGCAGGTGGCATTCCTTGGACACATAGTGTCAATGGATGGTATCAAGGTAGATCCAAAGAAGGTTAAGGCAGTTTACAGTGGCCAAGACCTTCTACAGTATCATAGATTCATAGTTTCTTGGGGATGACAGGTTATTATAAGCGATTTGTTAAGGATTTTTCCAAGATTCCAGTGCCATTGACCAGATTAACCCAGAAGAATGTTATGTTTCAATGGTCAGATGCTTGTGAGGAGAGCTTCCAAAAGCTGAAGACTTGTTTGACTACGGCCAGGATTAGTATTAACTTCAGGTACGGACAATTTTACTGTATTGTAATGCTTCTCGAGTAGGACTTGGATGTGTCCTTATGCAGGCACGGCCATGTAGTAGCTTATGCTTCGAGACAACTTAAGAGGCATGAACGAACTATCCTACTCATGATTTAGAAATGGTAGCAGTAGTCTTTGCCTTAAAGATCTGGAGACATTACTTGTATGGGGCAACTTGTGAGATTTTTACAGATCACAAAAGCTTAAACTATATCTTCCAGGCAAAAAGATCTGAATCTCAGACAACATAGGTGGATGGAACTGTTAAAAGATTATGATTGCACAATTTCTTATCATCCAGGTAAAGCTAATGTAGTAGCAGATGCCCTAAGCAGAAAGTCCATGGATAGTTTGGCTCACATAGCAACAGGAAGGAAACCTTTGATTGGAGACATCTATAAACTAGAAGCAGAAGGGTTCAGCGGCATAGACAATTTAGGAGTCTTTTTTGCTCACATTAGGGCACAGTCATCCCAGTAGAGGAGATTAAGGCCGAGCAAAGAGAGGATCCTAAGCTAGCTAAGATAATGGAAGATGTGCATAAAAGAGAAAATCATGGGTTTTTAGTGGATGAGAGGGTGTATTACGTTTTGGAAATCGTTTATGTGTGCCCAATGTTGGTGAGTTAAAAAGAAAAGTGATGGAGGAGTCCCAGTGGGCATACTCTCACACCCAGGTTCATCTAAGATGTACCATGATCTCAAACAACTATACTGGTGGGAAGGTATGAAGAGACATAGGTGACTTTGTGGCACGATGTTTAGTGTGTCAGCAAGTTAAAGCTGAACACCAAAGACCTATAGGGTTGCTTCAAGATAGAGATTCCAGAATGGAAATGGAGAGAATAACTATGGATTTTGTAGTCGGTTACCTCGAACCACTAAGGACTTCGATTCTATCTGGGTGATTGTTGATAAAATGACTAAGTCAACTCATTTTCTACCAGTGAAGACAAGTTTTACGCCGCTTAGTATGCGGCTGTATATTGATGAGATTGTTAGGCTTCAAGGGGTGCCAGGTCTATTATATCAAATAGAGGGGCCCAGTTCACTTTAAGATTTTGGAAAGCATTCAGGAGGCTCTCGGGACTAGGGTGGACTTAACCACAGCCTTTCATCCCCAATAGATGGCCAGTCAAAGAGAACAATCAGACCCTAGAAGATATGCTTAGAGCATGTGCTTTAGACTTTAGTGGGAGTTGGTGTGACCACTTGCCACTTATAGAGTTTGCTTATAATAACAGCTATCAAGCTAGTATTCAAATGGCACCATTTGAGGCGTTATATGGAAGACAGTGCAAGTTTCCTATTGGATGGTTTGAGCTTGGAGAAGCTAAAGCTCTAGGCCCAGACCTGGTCCAAGAAACTCTAGAAAATGTGCAATTGATCAGAGAAAAGTTATTAGCTAAGTCTAGACAGAAGGAGTATGCTGAACCGATGCCGAGAGTTAGAGTTCACTGTGGGTGATCACGTGTTCCTGAAGGTGTCTCCCATAAAGGAGTGTTGAGATTCGGCAAGTGAGGAAAGCTAAGTCCTCGTTATATTGGACCATTTGAGATCCTGGAAAAAGTAGGAACTAGCCTAGGATTAGCATTGCCTCCCAGCATGTTGGCCATCCATACGAGAAGTATGTAATACCTTAGTTTAAATAAATGGGGCAAGAAATTTTTTTTTAATTAGGAAAGATGCCAAATACTTTCGTTTGTCATTTTGGGTCCTGAATTTCGTTAAGTCTAGACCCTACACGCCCTTGGAAGGCTATATAATAGAATCATTTTCTTGGGATCAAAAGTCCCTAATTGTTCCCTAGAGTGAAATAAGTTAAAGAGTGATTTTTAATGAATTTTATGAAATCCTTAGACCTTTCATTTTTAGCTCAAAAGTTTATAAAATCTTCAGAATTCCGAATTTAAACTAAAACCCAAAAATTAGATTTTGATTTGTTGGGATTTTTATTTTTTTTTGATATTTTATTTGAATTCAAATAGGGGGTATTTCCTTATTTACATTTATGTTTTAAAGTTAATGGATTTACATTTATTTGAATCCATTCTGATAAGCGTCGGCGGTTGAGGGAACAGGCGTGCAAGGTATAAATTCATGTTCTGGTGAGCATCAGTGCTCATGAGCGCTGAGCGCTCGACAAAAAAATAAATATCCCATTTCAGGGTCCAGAACCTTCAACCACCCAAAAACACCACTCTTCACCCCCAAAATGCGAAAACTCTGTTCCAACCCTTCTTCACCCCTAAATCTCTATTTTCTTCCATTACTTCTAATTTTAACTTCAATGCTTCATTCCTAAGATTTCAAGGTATGTTGTTTTCTTAGTTTTGCTCTAGTTTCTTCAATTTCTTCTTGTCTTTGGGGAGGTTTCTATGCTCATAAGGGTGCAGAGCTCTTTTCTCCATGTTAAGGAGGAATTTGAGGTTTTTAGTGATTCTCGAACTAATCTAAAATTCTAACCTTCCCATGATAGATACGGGTGCCAATCTTGCCTCCCAGAACTCCAGTGGTGCTTTCCTCTGTCTTCGCCACTCCAAGTGAGTGGGTTCACATTTGTAACTTCAATATTGAGTATCCTCATTATTTTCATCAAACTATGACTTATACTGTGATTTTTGAAACTTTTGCACAAGTATTTGATATCACAACTGGATACTATGTTTTGAACTTGAATTTAAGAGCATACATATGTCTTGACAAATCCATGGGACCATTATTGATAAGAAGTGTTTCTAACCAATGTTGAATAGTGAGAACAAGTGTTATTATGATTGTATACTCTCTGGAAATGTGAATTCTACTTGATTGAGCTTAAACCCTAAGATAGACGCCTTGAATTTTAGAGTTTAAAGGTGATACTGTATATACTGATGAAACTGACAGGTAGCTATAGAGAAACGGGCTGTGTGTTGGCAGTTAATCCGCTAACCTTGGTACCAAGTAGCCCTGAGCCAAAGTATTCATAGAAGGGACATAGTTAGGTGCCCATTATTGATGTCCCATGGAGGGAGTTCAGGTGAGGACTCACTCAGGGTTTTGGTAACAAAACTCACCCCTCTTTCCTTTTCCGATTTAGATATAGTAGCTCCTGCGATATTTCCACTCCATCCTCTTCCCAGCGTTGACTCTTTGAGCTTATTAGGTGAGGAGTTTGGTGTTTTATTCTAGATGTGCTCCGGTGTGATGCAGGGTTTCAAAAATGTTAGAGCATGTTACTTTTTGCATAGTTTTGTATATTAGAATGTTATTCTGGATGTGTAACTTATTTTACTTTTCACAGACACTTTGTATAAAAAGGTACTTTATGTACATTTTGGGATAATCCAGTCTTGCATTTTGAAACGAACTATGAGGTTTCATTTCATAATTGTGATATTAAAAGCAGGTGATTAGTATGTAGAAAAAGGAAAAAAAAAACTATATTATGAATCTTTTTACGTGCATACAAGTCACGAGGCTTACGTGGGAATATGGTTTCTCACGTGCCGTCACGTGCCAAGTTGGGTCATGACATGATTATACCTGTTAATGTTTTAGTTTATTGATGACCGGACTATTGTTAGCCATAGATTTATTATTGTTCATGCTATTTATATTATAGCTACTATGTACTTGTTGGAGTTGTTTACTTGTTGGAGTTTATTATTACTTAGCTAGTTCTACTATGAATTAGTATTACATATAATTATGTATACGTTAGAACTTCTAGTTTGATTTTTTAAATAAAGAAAAAAAAATTTATTAGCCTTATTTTTCTGCCTACGTTATATTACGTTATATTTCCAAATTGAAAAATCATAACATCAAAGCTTAATAATTTAATAATAAATTCAAATATGACTTAAGCATATGGGGTTAATTGTTAGGATGTTATGAAATGTCACTTATTCTCACAATTTATGGGATATTATACCAATACACTCTCATCTACCATTAAATGATATAAATCCAACTTAATTGGGTCTTACTTTTTAGGTCCCACATATTATGACTCAAAATAATATTACTCATTTAACAATTACAATTTACACATTTTGTTGAAAGAGAGGGGAGAGAGAGATTGTGTATTGTACTATTGTGTATTGTTCAATGGGTGTAAAGATCCCTAACCCTAGTATGGATATTTATAGTGGATAAAATCTGATTTGACTCAATTTAAATTATGTGCAAATGGTATGAGGGAACAACTCAGAGTCACGCTTTTCTCTCTACTATATGTGTGAATGCTTATCACACTTAGCTACGTTTTTTTTTCCAGGCTTAGAAATTACATTTTCTGTCTTATTACGATTAAATGTAACTTATTTTCAAGCTTACAAACCATGCTTTGTAATATATTAGTGCTAATCACATTAGCTACGATTTCTTTTTTCGATTTTAAAAATGCACTCTACGTTGTCTCAATACTTATCGTGATTAACCACGTTATTTTTGCAAGCTTACAAACAACACTCTACTTATGATGAGAAGTAGGAGTTGGATGAGAGACTTTCGATCTTTTTTATTTTTTTTCTTGTTTCATAGGATATCCACTATAAGCAACAGTGACTAATCTATTGAGGCGGGATTTCCTCTAAATGGGTAAACCTCTAGCCATGACCCTTGCATGCACACAAGTCTAACATATTTTTTTTAGACACATTCATAATAAAAGTGGGTTTTATCAACTTTTTTCAGCATATATTCACTAATCTATAGGTTTCATTAGCTTTCATGTGAGCCTAAGAACATATTCTTAGGATTGTGCTTTTAAAATTTTTCATATTGTTTGCCGACCAAATTAAGTGACGTGAAATGTTCAATTTCTCTGCTACGGATGGAGCAGAGAGCACAATTTCAGCAGGAAGTTCATCAATACATGGAGCGTGAAAATTACTGTTACAATCGTTCTTACGGTCACAAAGTACAATACAAACCATTCGCTCCTGCCTATTCCACGTGCAGCTATGAACAGAATGCTCCAAAATAGAGTCAAAACAGGCTCACTCTTCTGAAATTATGTGACATTGTAACTACTGAAGTGCCTTGCCAATTGCATTATTGATCCTTATAACTATTAAATATTTGGCATCTAAAGAGAAGAAAAATAAAAAGTTGCAACAAAAAGAGAAAATATATATGAAAAACATAGGGTATAAATTATAATATAGCAAGGGTGTGGAATATCTCTGTTTGAAACCAGCATACAAATAAATTTTCTCAAGGTGGCTGTGGCAGGCTAGCTAAGCTGACATCCATACATCCAAGTCCGTGATTATTAGAAGTAAAAAAAAAAAGAAGCTAATATAATAGTCCTTCCCATCAATCAGCATAATCATAATCCATGATGAGATGAAACTAACAGAATGTATTTAGGATTAAATATTAATCCATGTGCCTTCATGATGACATAATAATGAGTGCATTTGTGATTAATATGTGAAGCAAAATGCCATTGGATAAGCATGTGAAAAAAGTGTTTACTATACATTGAATTGTATGCTTCTTATCAGGTACCATATAGATAGAGGACATATGATACAAATAAACCAATGCTGCATTATAATCACAAAGATTGACTAACAGCAGGTTTGTTTCACTTTTTGCCAGGTGCCGCCTTGAAATGAAGGAGCCGAGTTCCGCTTGGTAAAAGTCCTTGGCAAATGCCCCATTCGCGGATACAGTGAGTGAAGCAAGTGTGATGTAACGTTCCACCTCATTATGATGCGACCCTTGATGCTACCAATCGACCACATGCAAAAATAAAAAAATAAAAAAAGGGAAATGGACAACACGCAGTTGTTTCTTCCTTAAGCTAAGTATTAGTTATTGCGGCGAATGGCAATCAAACAAAAAGATACTTCACAAAATCACTAGTGTCCCTATCTAGCTCTATTCTCTATCCCACTACACCGCCATGCAAGCTTTTTTCCAAGTTCCAATTGGGATCAATAATTTTATGCGCTCTTATACAGTAAGTATATACTGACCATGTGAAAATTGCTGATTAAAATGAAAGTAGGATAGTGATGATACATATATAGGCTTCAAGTGGGTTAAAAAGGTGACTTATTATACAAGACTATCACCCAATGAGGTCTATAGAAGATAGATGTATGTAGTCTTACTACTTTCTTTGCAAAAACTGTTTTTAAAATTTGACATGTGATTTTTAAGTCAAAGAGAACAAGTTTATCATTACGGATAAGCTTCAAGTGGGCATGAAAACAAAAATATATCTCTTCCAAATTATAAAGTTTCTTCTATCAAATACATCCTGTTTCATATTCAACTCCTGCAGAATATATAATCATTCCAAATACAGAATTCATGTGCGACTAGGTGGTGAAACTGCCACGTAAATCTTTTTCAGCAACCCGTTGTTGAGTGCCAAGTGTATCAGGACTTTTACAAATCAACATCGGGTGTTGAATATAAACTTCATTGTGGAAGCGGGTCTTTTTTTCCGATTATATAACGCCACACATATGCACCAAAAAATATGTATAATGCTACTCACATAACTACAGAGAGGGGGCCTTGTTCTTGGCATTTTGTTATGAACGACCATTAATTGAACATTTCAACTGAATTTGTGCTTCTATGTCTTTAATTTGATGTTGTTTTTTCTGTTTCATCACAATCACATATGTTAACAATTTCTGTCTATCAATTAATTATTGGTTGTTCCTTTCATAAATCATAACATCAGATCCATGCACTTGAGTGTAGTTTAAGATTTTTTTTATTAGTAATAAAATGGAAAAGAAAAAATGCCATACATATCTGGGAGTAGGGACATCAGCTAACACTAGGCGTAAAGTTTTTTCTGTTGGAATAATGAAAGTGGCTTTAAAGAAAATTAAGAAAAAAAACCAAAAAGTGTGGGACGCTGATATATATGCTTAAGATTCTTAGCTCAATCCAAGCTCTAAATAACTTGACGAACCTTAAAAGTAGATGCTGTGTCTGTGCATAACGGGCAACATTTCAGAGTTATTATCACTAATCAAACTGGCTTATAAATTTGGATTTTGGGGGGCTTCTGGGTTGCAACCTGCATCCATGGTCCAACAAGGCCAAATGAGGTTAAAAATTAGCAGATTAACACGTAGCTGCAGCCCTTAAGTTTCAATGTTACTGAAGAGTCAGTTAAATTATTAAAGGTAATTAAGAGCATGCATCTAATTTATTAATCGTCACTATTTCTAATATCAATTGCAACAATCAACATTCTTTAAGTTCATTTAGTTTACACAATTAATTTTTTATTTATACGTATTTTTTTTATCAGAGCTTAATTTAATTTGATGCATTGAGTGTAAAAAAATTTTTATGCTGTCATCAAATTAAATTAATTCATTTATATGACTTTTCAAGTAGTGGGTATTAAAACTAACCACTTTTACAAATGTAATAAAACATGATCAAATAATATTATTAAAAAATTTTATATTGTTAATACATATAAATCAAACTTTTTGATAAAGGGAATTTCGTATAGTATACTTGAGTTCACAAGCCCCCACACTCGAGTTCACGAGTGTAAGAGCACTCTAGTTTTTATAAGCAAATTTCTCAATGAAATTATTTTCTGTTTGGCATTTAAAATTGAACATGAAATTAATAATTTAAATTGGAATTGAACCTTTCATTTCTAGTTTTTTATTTTTTTTTTGTTTGGAATAATATATAATTATAATTATAATTGCTCGAACCAAGTTCATACAATTAATAAATAATTAAGACATACTCTTCTTAAATCCTAGCTGACTATGAAGCTGGACTTTAGCGAGGATAGCAACTAGGATTAGTGGGTGTGGCTTAGTGGAAGGTGTGACCGTATGAGAACGAGTGAGGGTGGCAAAATCATGTCGTTTTGTTAAGGTCATTTGGTTTATTAGACAAGTTTATTAGGTGTAATATTTCTCAAAGTGATAAATTAAACATTTTTTGTTTTATTTTTTTCGTCAAATCGGCTGAATTTCACTCAAAGTAAGGTTTGATTTGGTTATATCTATAGGGGATATTCCTACTTATAAAAAGAATAAGTCAACTTTTTCTTGTAGTAAACAAAAAAACAGAGGTTTTTTTGCTCATAGTTTTTAAAAGTCACTTATGTTTTCTAGAACATCTCATCATGAAGTGTTTTTAAAACTGGTTTGTGCTATTTATAATTTAAAAAACTAATATGATTATACTTCATTTAATGACAATAAAAGTAGAAATCATCCTCTTTAATATCTATATTCATTATAGTTATTTTGGATTTTAAAAACAACTTTATAATATATTTACCAAACATAATTATTATATCTTCTTCTTATTGAGAGTAATTTTTATATTATTTTACTAAATAATACTATTAAGACTTTTTAAAATATCTTTTGATTGGAGTGCTTAAAAAGCTTAACAACTCTAAAAAAAATCACAACAATATCACATTAAGTCTAATTCATTACCTCCAAGCTCCAACTCAAATAATTGTGATTGGATTGGGCCGAAATAATTGGGTAATTAGGTGAATCCACACTCGTGAACAGCTGATTAGGTGAAAGAAAACTTTTTATTTTTTATTGAAAAAACTTTATGAAAGAAAAATTTGTGAAACGTACGTACTGTTGTCTTTTAAATTTGGATTAAACAGCATTTATAATCATTATAATGAACAATGTTTGAAATTCTTAACTCCTTTTCCGTGTAGCTCACAAGACACCCTAGCATTTACACATTTACACTATTGCTTACAATTTATTTTGTGATAATCCCCACTTACCAATAAGTAATTTATTTTATTGATTATCCCACCAGATATCCACACACATGCTAAAGGAATTGTTCTACAGTACTCCTTGAGGAAGAGAATTCTTCCTCCACACCAAATGTACACAATTCATTTGAATTTTTATAATTGTATCGATCTCTTTCATATTTTTCAAATTTCGTGATTGCAATTCACGTGGAGGAAGAAACAGTTCTTTCTCCCACGGTGTATATAAGAAATTTTCCATGCTAAAGAATGTTGCTCCTAATAACATGTCACGATAATAATAATTTTAAGGATTTTGCTAAACAAAAGTAAATGTAAAAAATTTATGATAAATCCCTTACTTTTTAGAATATAAAAACTTCGCTTGTCCTGTTTGGAAAATTTCCTTTTCAACAGGGCAATGGTCAGATGACATCACAATTTGGATGAGAATAATAGTTCACATAATGAAATAGGATTTGATTCTTCTATTTCACTTCAGAGAAAAAAATGAATAATTTTACTTTTAAATCAATAAAATCAAAATGGCTTCATTTCTAATTTTATTATTTTAAAAGTGAAATTTTCTAGCTTTACAATCTAAAACGAGAAAGAGATCCTTACCCGATGAAATAACTGCTCATGCATGAGTAACAATCAATTACAAAGGCTTTCCAATTTCTAGGGGTGAATCTTACATCAGTTTTCCCCCAAGCTAGGCGCGTGCCTTGCTGGCTATCTCCATTGCACCACAAATGACGCAAGCCCTACGAAAGCCAGAGGACTGATAATTATTAATTATTAATTATTAATTTATGATTTGGTATTATATATGGAGCTGCATGATGACATGTGATGAGGAAGCGAGCATGGGATTGGTAGCAAGCAAAGCAATCTCACGCCCACATAAACAGAGACAGAGACAGAACACACAAACACGGGAGGGGGCGCCTAGAACGGCAACGTAGGCCAACCAATTCCACCCTCCATATATAGCCCAAAATAATTCACCCTCAACTCAGCTCCCCCTAAATTCTTACATAAAACTTGCAGAAAAACCCGTTACACCATCCCCTCCCCCCTCAACGGCGGCGCCACCATCACAACCACCATACCCTCCTCCCTCCCCGCCCTAACTCCCATGTAACTAACATGCACCCGCATCCCCACCCTCCTTGATACACACCCCAACACAAAACCACAACAACAACAATGCTCCCATAGAAACAAAACCAACAACCTCAGAAACAAAAAATTAAAGCCACACAAGCAAAAAAGAAACGACGTCAATTCATTCGCATTAAAAACACACGTACGTAACCTTCAAACCCATTACCATATTCCCATATTCCTTCAGTGCAATTTTGTTTGTTCTTGAGAGGAGCAAAGGCATAGGCGGCAAAGAGGGGTGTGTGTGTGTGTGTGCGTGCGCGTGTGTGATCTAGTTATTATTGGTCCGCTGAAACAACCACCACCACGACGACGATGTCGAGCATCGTCAAGGAGATCCTTGCGAGCCCGATACAGATGGCGGACCAGCTAGCCAAGATGGCGGACGAGGCCCAGAATTTCCGGACAGAATGCCAAGACCTCAAGACCAGAACCGACAAGCTCGCGGTCCTCCTCCGACAAGCCGCGAGGAACAGCAACGACCTCTACGAGCGCCCAACACGCCGCATCATCGAAGACACCGAACAGGTCCTCGACAAGGCCCTCGTACTCGTCACCAAATGCCGCGCCAACGGCATCGTCAAGCGCCTCTTCACCATCATCCCCACCACCGCCTTCCGCAAGATCATCCTCCAGCTCGAGAACTCCATCGGCGACGTCCAGTGGCTCCTCCGCGTCTCCGCCTCCGCCGACGAGCGCGACGACGAGTACCTCGGCCTCCCTCCCATCGCCGCCAACGAGCCAATCCTCTGCCTCATCTGGGAACAGGTCGCCATCTTGCTCTCCGCAGCCTCCGCCGAAGAACGCTCCGACGCCGCAGCTTCCCTCGTCTCCCTCGCACGTGACAACGACCGCTACGGGAAGTTGATCCTCGAGGAAGGTGGCGTCCCTCCGCTTTTAAAGCTCTTGAAGGAAGGGAAGTTGGAAGGACAAGAGAATGCTGCACGTGCCATTGGTTTGTTGGGGAAGGACCCTGAGTCCGTGGAACATATTGTTAACGCTGGTGTTTGTTCCGTGTTCGCCAAGGTTCTCAAAGAGGGCCACATGAAGGTTCAGATTGTTGTTGCTTGGGCCATTTCTGAGCTTGCAGGGAATCACCCAAAGTGCCAGGATCACTTTGCTCAGAATAATGCTATAAGGTTGCTTGTTAGCCATCTTGCCTTTGAGACCATTCAGGAGCATAGTAAGTATGCCATTGTGAACAACAAGCATCAGAAGATGTCTATTCATTCGGTTGTGATGGAGGATCGTGACAATAAGAAAAAGGCTAAAGAGGCTTATCGTGATAATGGTGGAATGATGAGTGTTATTCATCATATTAATAGTAGTAATAATCAGGTTGCTCATCCCATGGGGAATCAAGCTCCTAGCCAGATGCACACTGTGATTGCCAACACAATGGCCATGAGGGGGCAGGGTCCTGAAGGTAACAACAGCAATAATAATAATAACAATAATAACAGAGTGGTTCATCATAACAGTGCAAAGGGTAACCCAAACCAAAGCCAAGGGGTTAATGTTAATATGTCAGGGACAAGTATAAAGGGGAGGGAGTTTGAGGACCCTGCAACCAAGGCACAGATGAAG
This sequence comes from Dalbergia oliveri, assembly GCA_030441495.1. NCBI lineage: Eukaryota > Viridiplantae > Streptophyta > Magnoliopsida > Fabales > Fabaceae > Dalbergia > Dalbergia oliveri. The sequence goes on from JAMLFY010000011.1 coordinate 509,193, forward strand.
GCCATGGCTGCCAGAGCTTTATGGCAACTTTGCAAGGGGAATCTCACCATATGCCGCAACATCACAGAATCAAGGGCTCTCTTATGCTTCGCGGTTCTTTTGGAAAAGGGGACTGAGGAAGTTCGTTCGTATTCAGCATTGGCATTGATGGAAATCACTTCAGTGGCAGAACAACACTCTGAGTTGAGGCGTTCTGCTTTCAAGCCAACCTCCCCTGCTGCTAAAGCTGTTGTGGAACAGTACCTTAAGATCATTGAGAAAGGCGACACTGATGATTTGCTCATTCCTTGCGTCAAAGCTGTTGGTAACTTGGCAAGGACCTTCAGGGCAACGGAAACAAGGTTCATTGCTCCATTGGTGAAGTTGCTAGATGAAAGGGAACCAGAAGTTTCCATGGAAGCAGCAGTCACACTCATCAAGTTTGCATGCTCAGATAACTTCCTCCACGAGACTCATTGCAACGCCATCATAGAATCTGGTGGGGCCAAGTTCTTGATTCAACTAGTTTACTTCGGGGAGCAAACGGTGCAAATCCCTTCAGTGATTCTTCTGTGTTACATAGCACTGCATGTTCCTAAGAGTGAGGCTCTAGCACAGGAGGATGTGCTCATTGTTCTTGAATGGTGCACGAAGCAGGCGCATTTAGTAGGAGAACCAACCATTGAATCATTGTTACCGGAAGCCAAGAGTAGATTGGAACTCTATCAATCAAGAGGTGCCAGGGGATTCTACTGAAATCTGACATGACATTGTCCTCTGTAGAAACAATGAAATTGATCAATCGATAACTCTTTCTTCCCTTTTTTTTGTTTTTTTGAGGAGTGGGGACTATTTTGTTTTTGACAGTGTTTCATGAGAGTGTATATAGATTATTACTAAATTAGCAAATATTGCTTGGGGTTATACATTGTATATGATCTTTGAAGAATTAATTTAGGAGAAATGAATCCCTGGCTCCAACTTGCCTTGCTATTCCACTGCCTTCTTATGTGTTTATATTGTCCTTTTTCTGTTTTTTTTAAATTTATTCTTTCTTTCTTTCTTGTTAATTACATGTTTACTGCGTAGGGAATTTGGATTTGGTATTGGGATGTCAATTCGATGTTGTGGTGCTTAGAACCACCCAAGTACAACCCTTTGCAGGTACTGCACCGAGTCAAGACTAACTTGGATGGAAGAAAGAAAAAATAATGTGTATAATATTTTTGTATCACATACTTATACTATAGGCCAAAAAAAAAAAAAGTAATGGATCCATATCAATTTTTTATTTTCTCAAACCCATCATCATGTTTATTTTTTTTCTATGTTGTACATATATTGTATAAAGATGATGTACACATATTCTTTTTTCTTTTGGAAAGGAAACCAAACCGAATCAAAATAAAATTTATTAATTGGATCAGTTGGTTTTTACCTGAAATCGAACCAAACCAAACCAAACCAAACTGCAAACACCCCTAATTGAGTCCTCTACTCGATTAGTGTTAAAAGAAGTTACTTTTTCAAGGGAAAAAAACATATTTCTATCTCAAATCAATTTTTTCCATGGGCCATACGATCAAGTTAATTAGGGTGGAAACAGATTAGGTAAACAGACTTCACTTTTAACATCACAAGCATGTATTATAAATATTTGGCCTATCCCTAGCTTTTAGCCTAGTGTAGGTTATTTTTTAAGTTTAAATCTAACCTGTTCATAAGCTTGGTCTAGTCTAAAGTTTGTTTAAAAACCTGAAATTCTATAAAAATTCAAATAAAAATATAAAGTAAAAAAAATACAAATACAAATATAAACACAAAATTTGTAGAGCAAACACATAATAAATGTTAAAACTTGCTGCTAGAATGCCAAAATAGTGGTTAGTTTGGTGATAGAGTAGTATGACAACCTGGTGAGGAGTTTTTGGTTCAATTTCCACCATGTGACTTTTTATTTTTTCTCGTAATTGAACATGAACATATATATATATATATATATATATATATATATATATATATATATATATATATAATGTTAATAGGTTTAAGCCAGCTTGATAGACTTTGTAGCAAGTGTAGGCCTAACCTTTAAACAGAATATTGGAGTACCAACATTTGGTGGGTATTTCACCATATTGAGATTTGAGATTCATCTTCAAATACAATAAATTTTAATATATAGCTCGATCTATGCATGGATATGCTTCATATTTAATAATAAAATGACACTTCAATTAAAAGGATAAGTTAAATGTGGGTTCTAGCAAAATTGTCACATTCTTTTTCAATATAGAATTTATTCAAGTAACGCTTCAATCTCTTAAAGAGATAACGATAAAGATATATGAATTAAGAAAATTTACTATTTCAAAACAATAAATAAATCTACTTTAGAGGCTCTATTTTTCCTTTTTCCTCATTGAAGTTGTACCATGGAAAAAACTAATTACTATATATATTTTGTAAAATGCTTGATATTTAAATCTAATCAAAATAAATAAGTACAATGCAAAAATATTTTAAAGTAGGGTTTTTCACCCTTTTAAAATTAAAAAAATATTAATTACATAAATACAAAATTGCATCTTCAATTACCAATTTGCAAAGTTTTCCTTTTTTAGGGTTTTATTTTGCCTAGAAATCATAGTAAGTTCTAGAGATTTATATGCAAAATGAAATTGCTGTAAGTTATAGCGATTTCACTATAACTTACAGTGCTTTCTAGGCAAAATGAAATTACAGTGATTATGTAACATGAGTTTATAAACAAAATTAGGGAGAAGTATAGAAAAATCCCTTCAACTTTGGCTTATGTGTACTTTGGTCTGTTACTTTAAAAACATGCAAAATGATCCGCACAAATTCTTTATATAGTTGATTAAATAATAAAAATTAATTTATATTTAAATGTGTTAAATTTAAAATAATCTTGATATAATGTATTATGCTTATAATATTTTGAACAATATTTTTTAAAAACAATTTCTAGATTTTTTAATATACACCTAATATTTTTGCTTGAGACAATATCAAGGGATTAAATAAGTACGGGCAAATTATTGACTTTACAATATTTTGAATTTTAAATATTTGACACTAAGTCAATTATGAATGAATCAAGTGCATGGATTGTAACACTCTCCTAAGTACAATATCATCCTTAAGTCATGACATCAGACTTGAGAGTTGTTACTTATAAATTAGTGGACCTTACCTAAATATCTATAATAAGTTCGATTGATTTGTATAATAACTAAGTCGTAATTCTATTAAATATATAACGAATAAATAAAATATTTATTAAATACAAAGTCAAGTACAAGAGGAGGCTCTTCTATAGATGTCAAAACGGGCCCGCCGCCAAAAGCCCACAAAAAATGGGGTGGGGCGGGTTAGCCCGCTAAAATAAAATGGGTTGAAATAGTCAGCCAACCCATTTTAGGGCGGGTTGGGCAGTCAAAAAATAAAAAAAAAATTCAAAAAAATATTTTTTAATGTCTTGATGAATTTTTTTAAAAAAAATATTTTAAAAAGTATTTTTTATTTATGTATACCCAATTTTTCAAGATTTATAACAATTATACACTAACTTTGACTAAAAAATGTTATTAATAATAGTGTTATTTGTGAGTTATGACACTGTTTTATTTTTAAGTTTTAACTTTGAGTGAATAATATCAACTATCCAGTGATATTGTATTGGCAAGTGTATATATTTCTTATTTTTTTCTTTTTTGGTCATATATTTCTTACTTTTTTACCAATAAATTATGATTTTTTTTAAAAAAAAATACAAAAGTCTTGGCCCGCCCCAACCCGCCTAAGCCCGCGGGTTAGATGGGTTGAAATTTTTTGGTGGGCTCAAAACTTCCACCCAACCCGCTAAAATGGCGGTTCGAGCCGACCTCTGGCTGAACCCATTTGACATCTACTCTTCTATGAGCTTTAATACACATATGTTCTCTATTTTATATACATACATATACATTGAACTAAGTACAATCACTACAAGCCTCAGCCACTAAACTCCTGCAAATCGATTTCGTATAGCGCCTCATTGTTCTCTAGATCCACCTGGAACGACACAGAACACAAACACATAGGGATGAAAATTCTAAAATTCTTAGTAGGGTATCCATATACATAGTTACGATTGTCATCATCATCGTCCCTGCCACTTGGTTTATTAGAAAAATGTGATAATGCATTACATAACAAAGATTCATTTTTAACCTTCCAAAATCATCTTTCCACAGTGAGTTTCTTTTAGCATTCATTCACTTAATGCACGTATATTATAAGGCTCAACTACATAGTAAGTCATTCGAAACAAATAATTTGATATGATATGAATATGCATATGATAAATGCAGTGAAATTATCTTAAAGTGCCTTTGACATAACGAAAGGGGTTCCAATTTTACTTATGGTCATAGAACTCAATTCCATGTATTTTTCTCTTTCCATCGACATAGGAAGACTTAGTTCATACCAAATGGTATTCTCAGTGGATAACTCCACAAATGGATAATTCATACCAAATGATATCTACAGTGAATTACTCCACAAATGGGTAATAGACGCTTTATGAGCATGAGCTCATTCTTATATGTGATCATCAAACTTCATTTTTTTTCCTTTCCAAATCACGCACAGATCTATTCCTAGTCAATACATCTCCTGACTCATAATATCTTTGGAGAAGTTCCTCTTTTTGCCTTCCCCTTCACCCAACATAAGTCTTGTTTCTGTTTTGCCCATATGTTAGAACATGCACAAATAGAGTTCATATATTCTCTTTTGTCATATATATGCATCACTTGCTTTTCTTTTTCTCAAATACATGCACTAATCACATATAGTCAATCAATCACAAATAATTTCAATCATGCCTCATAAACTAATCTTTACTTTTTCTAGCATGTATTTATATATCATAAGTCATATGCCCAAGTATTGACAATCAAGTACTCATGTCATACTAGAACCAAAATACCATTATATCATTAATTTAAGGTATTGGTACAATTCTAGCTTATTGGCAGATTTCACACCTATGTCGTAAAAATTAATTTGCATATAAAACAACAAATTTCAAGAATACAAAAATTATCCAAAACACTTCAATGTGTCCCCAAGGTCCTGAAAATTTCAGAGCAAAAAGAGTTCTCTAACTATGTTAACAAAATTGTATAAATTCAGAGGTTAGAAACCCCTTGATTATAGTCAACAGCCACATTCCTCAATTTTATTATCATATCAAATGAACATCTAAATTCTTACAAAATTTCATGATTGGACTTTAACATGTCCTCAACATCTTGTAAAATTTTCAGCTAAAAATTTGATCATTTGGTATCATAACAAAATTAGACAAACTCAGTACTCAGAATTTGCTCAAGCAGAAACCCTAATCCTCTTGGTTTCTGAATTTTTTAACATAGCAAAAGTGCTTTTAAAAGCTCAAAAAAATTACTAGAGACACCTTCATATGTTAGCTTCATCCATAAAAATTTTAACTCAAAAATCCATCTACAAACACTTCAGAAAAATTGTGAACCATAACCTGCTGTAAAAATAGAATTCAGCAACCTAGGTTAACACTTATTTTGTCAAAAAGGGTTTTCTAATATCATCCAAACACTCCACCAGATTAGATACATAAATATCTATATATTATTAACCAATACAATAAAAAATATTAAGTTAAATTAGTAACCAAGTATAGAAACGATTTGAAATAAAAAAAGGTTCAAAAGCCCTACTTTTGGAGCTTTTGGCCTCTTCTTTCAAAAGATGTTCCAAGAATGATTTTGCTCACTTCAAAGCCTTCCAACCAACACCAAACCCTTCCCTAGACAGTGAAGTATGAGATATCAAAGTAAGAAATAGTGAAGGATTGAAATTCCAATCGGTTAGATTGATAAATTTTGATGAGTTGTTGAAGTTTTATGGAGAGGTCTTGAGGTTTTATCAAGTTTAGGCTAGGGTTTTGAGGATTTGAAACTTGTTAATAATGGTGGTTTAGAAGAAAGGAAACGGAGACTGAAAGGTTGTTGCACTTGACTGAAATGTTAGAGGTGATGGTGATAAAGTTTGGTGGTTCATGTATATCTTAATGTAATTGTGGCAATATTTATGTAGTCAAATATGTAATTCTTTCTAAAGAGAAAATAAGATGGATGACTATGATTTGATCTTATTAATCAAGACTAAATCTTATCCATCCACTTGGTTTAAATGAATAGACATTATCCAAATCTTAAAAATTAAGTCTTCTTTCGATATAAAATCGCACTACGCACACTGTGAAATTTTACCGAATAGGTGAAACATCATACTTGAGAAATCAATATTGCCCGAAATTAAATTCCAAGAATAAAATCTTCATTCCTAACCATTTCTAATCTTAACCCTATCTTTTCTCAGTCCAGAGCATCTCCTAGTCCAGGATCTAAGGTTTAGCTTCTCAAGGCTCGCAAGGTCACTATTCATGCCCCGTCCAATTTTTTTTTCAACTCGTCCATTGGGCCGTTCTCATCCTTGCTAAAATTGTCAAATTTTTTAAATTCTCACTACTAACATTCAAATTAAATTTTCAAATAATTTTTTGGGTGTTATATGGATTGCAAGTCTTAGTATCATGACTAAAAGATGTTCAAGTTAAAATTTATGATGCCTTGCAAATTCGTGCAATTCTTTCTAAACTTCCCCACTTGGAATAATTTTATAAAGAAAGTAATAATTCACGCCTCAAAACTTATCCAATATTCCATTGAGTTTTTACACATCTAAATAAAAAAAATGGGATATTATATATCTACCTTGAACTAAAAAGTATTAGATATGTCCTATTTTTTATTATATAGAAATCGACTTAAACCGATTTCTATGGTAAAGCTCAAAATTTGAAATTGGCAAATACGTAAATCGAGTTAAGTCGATTTCTTCACTAGAAAATTATTGTTCCTTCAAAAATTGAGTTAACTCGATTTGTGAACAATGTTCAAGCGTGCTGAGATATTGATTTAAATCGATTTTGGTGGTGTTAGAAAATTGATTCAAGTCGATTTGCAAGGATGTGTCAAGAACAATAGATGATCGATTCAAACCCATTTATGTGGTCATTTTTTCTATTTAAATAGAATCGAGAAAGCCGAAACTTGCTACATTCTCTCAAGAATTCTTCATCTCTTTGAAAATGTTGCTCCTATTGTGGTCTTTTGGCGATGGTGAAGTTAGTGAAGCAAAGAATGGAAGTTGAAACTATATACCGTTTGAATGAAGTTGATCACATTGCAGGAAGATTAGCATATCAAGTTAGTAGATTGTTTTACTTCGTTTATTATCTTAACAATTTAATTTATTTAGTTTAAAATATTTTAATATATTGTAATATGTTTGAGTAAAATGTATTCCAGGATACATAAAATTTGAACATAATTTAACATCTGATTGGCTATTTAGTGTAATTTTTTGTGTAGATAAGTGTTTAGTGTGCATATTGCACTTTGTCTTGTAGGATAGGATAATTTAATATATTGTTGTTTAGTTGGTGAAGATTATAAGATTTAGTGGAATTGAATTTTTGTAGAATAAATGCAAAGTCAAATAAAAATTAAATATAATTAATTTTATATAAGACTTTTTATGCATATATTACACTGCCTCTTTTATCATAGAATATACTTAATATGTTATTGTTTAGTTGGTTTATATTATAGGATTTTATGGAATCTATTTTGTATAGATTAAATATTATGACAATTATAATTTAGATTTAATTAGTTTTATATAAACATTTAGTGTGTAACACACTTGTCTCTTATATGATAGAATATATTTAATATATTGTTTGGTTGCTTAAGAGAATAGGATTTGTGTAATTTAATTTTTAAATAATAAATGTTATATCAATTATAAATTAAATATAATTAATTATTCATTATATGGCAATGCCTTTCTTTTTTCTTTTTTTTTTATAGCCTGAATCTTAAAAACTAGGTGTTATAATTAGATGGTAGAACCACATCTATTATGGAGCCTTATCTGGCAGGCAAGGTTTTGGCATATTGCACAAATGGTTCCAGTTTATGATTATGAAGACCGCCATTAGTGACACTTGTTGAGTGGTGGAGGGCCCACGTCACGCACGTTTCACCTACTTTATGGAGAGTGTACCATTACGCTTCAGGATGTTGCATTCCAGTTAGGGTTATGCATGGATGGATAGGCCGCGGTTGCATTGGTTCATGGGAAAATTTTTATGGGAGTCATGATATATGGATATTATGTCAGGAATTGCTTGGTATAGTCCCGCCATAAGAGCACATCTTAGGATTCACTGTGAACCTACATTATATGGCAACGCCTTTCTTTCTTTCTTTTATAGCCTGAATCTTAAAAACTAGGTGTTATAATTAGATGGTAGAACCACATCTATTATGGAGCCTTATCTAAGGCAAAGTTTTGGCATATCGCACAAATGGTTCCAGTTTATGATTATGACAGACCGCTCATTAGTGACACTTGTTGAGCGGTGGAGGGCCAAGTCGCACACGTTTCACCTACTCTATGGAGAGTGTAGCATTACACTTCAGGATGTTGCATTCCAGTTAGGGTTATGCATGGATGGATAGGCTGCAGGTTGCATTGGTTCATGGGAGAATTTTTATGGGAGTCACGATATATGGATATTATGTTAGGAGTTGCTTGGTATAGTCCCGTCACAAGAGCACATCTTAGGATTCACTGTGAACCTACCTTGTTCATAACGACATTCTGCAATTTGAGAGATGATGTTGATGAGGCTATAGTTATCCGGTACACTAAGGCATATATTATGGTTCTACTTGGGTTATATTCTCAGATAAGTTAGGGTTCAGGGTTTATTTGAAGTGGCTCCCTCTCTTGGAGAACTTTGCGGAGAGGGCAATAAAGTTGGGGGTCTGCGTCTTAGAGCAATCTACCGCTCTCTATGTCATGGTGTTAAATATAATGTCACTAAGATTGGAGGGTGTTTGACACTACTACAAGTCCTGGGCATGGTACATAATGCCCGAGTTATATACCGACATCACCGTCCGATTTGTTTTCCACTAGCACTAAGGTACATTTATTTGATTATATATATTTTTAGTATTTTTTACATGTACACAATTGTTAAATATTTTTCTTTCTAGGTGGAGGGGTTTTACTTGCACAACTAACACGGATACAAGGCGCCTACTAAGGTACAGGGACCAAATTGATGTGATTAGTATTAATGGGATAAGTTGCTTTCCACTATGCTCTTGAGGTGTTGGTTAAGCATTTTTTTATATTTCAAACTCTAATATATTTTTCTCCATTATTGAGTTTAGGTGGACTCTATCCGCGTGATGATGTTAGAGCTATGACCCCTCCATTTATTTATGAGGAGGCTGCTGTTTGGGCATTAGTTCCAGTGCTCATAAAGGAGGCCCTATGTGCGGAGGCCACATGTCTTCATTAGCAATAGCACGAAACCCCATTTTGTAAACGTTGAACACGATTCCATGGTATACACTTCATGAACAAAAGATGTCCAATCTCTCCGAGCATCAACACATGTGACAAGAGCATGACAGCATGGATAGTGTAGTTTTGAAAATCCCCACAGTCACACCATCGCTCGATTCAATCCACCTTGAATTCCCACTGACCACGATTGCTGATGTCATCTCGCTCAAATACCAGTTCATTGGAGTGGCACTCATACTCCCGAAGTGTCGCCTACTCTGCTCAATTGCATTCAAGAGAGTCTCTGAAAATTTTCTACCACTTTCGAGTTGGGACTCTGCCTCTATCCCCTTTCTAACGAACACCTGAATAAGACAATAGTAAGTGGACTTTATTATTGCTATAATAGGAAGATTGCGAGTGTCTTCATGATAGCATTCATACACTCTGATAAATTGGTAGTCATATGCCCGAATTGACAACCTTCGTTAGCATACTATGCCCATTTCTTGAGCGGAATGTTGCTAGCCCATGTGCACATTACGAGATCTACCTACCTTAATGCGCCAGACTAATACAAAAAATTGTGCTCAGTCTTTGCATATGCTGCATTCATTAGCAACCTCTTGGCGTCTTTGTTCTTGAATCTCACATACGCTAACGAGGATGTCAACCACTTCCCTCTGCATCTAAAGCCGCTTTTATAGCTTGATGCCTATCAGATATTACAAGAATGCCCTCTTGTGGTGTCACATGCTACCTGAGGTTTCTTAAGAAAAAAGACCATACTTCCTTTGTCTCCCTCTTCACCACGACAAACGCAACTGGCAAAATGTTTGAGTTACCATCTTGGGCAATTGTCATCGCAGTGTTCCATGTACTTGCCATACATGTGAGTGTCATCAATTGAAATAAGTCGTTTACAATATTTGAACTCCTCTATACACGGCGGATATGTTTAGAAAAGATAATGGAACATAAAGGAATTTTGATCTACAACATCACCTACATAGTATGGTCCAGTATATAGCTGGACAATAGTTCTTGGCATATAAGATTATAGCCCACCCAACCATCTAGGAAGCTCATTAAATGATTGTTCCCAATCACCAGAAATCATAGCAATTGCTTTCTATTTGGCTAGCCACACCTTCTTGTATGTTGTCTTGAACCTCAACTCTGACTCTACTAATGCTTGCAGCAACTTGATGGCTATCGGATTCACTTGCGCCATGGGATAAATGTGGGCACAGAATATGATAATCCATCTGGGCATATTAATTTGTAGACTTAGGAAAGACACATGTTTGTGGTCCATTAGCTGTAGAACTTCCCACAGTCGTGATTTCATACGAAGTCTCACAAGTATACTCTAATTATAGCCATTGCCAAACTTTACACATTTGCAATGAAACTTTATGTGGTCCGACTCATGAAATTTGTCCTGCACGCTTGTTCAGATGCTATAACGTTTACTCGCAAATACTTCTTTATTGTGAAACACTTGGCCGATTGCCAGATCATTTCTCATCCAAAACCCAAGCCTAATGTAGACCCAACTAAGTTAGACTATTGCATCAAAATCAACCGCAAAATAGTGGTTGGGATACTCTCGAGACTGAGATTAGGATTGAGACTGGACATGAACTGTCCATCCAAGTTTTGTACCTGAAATAACTCCTCATTCTCCTTTTCATTATCATCATTTCTTGCATGATCAAGCTCCTCTTCTTCATCATTATGGATACCCCCTGATCAACAACAAAATCAAAATCCTCAATTGGGCCAAAACGTGCTAATAGCTGGGGATTTAATGGCAATGGCTCTTCGACTTGCCTTGCAAGTTGTGCAAAGCTTAGAGAAGCCAAATCTTCATCTGCATGTGAACTTTGCTCATGATCACGAAGCACTTCAAAGTACAAGGATGCATGATATGCTGCCACAAGTAATGATATACCTATATCTGACCCACCAAAGCTGAAAAAACCATCTTGGAGTTTGACAGATAGATCTATTCTACAAACATCAGAAAATGAGTGAAAATAAGAAAACATGTAAATTGCATACTCATTTTTCCTAATTCAAACCTTCTATATTGATCCCATTTGGTCCAATATCAACCGGTATCCTATAAAATATTTTTGCAATTTACTTGTTGTTTCCATCAAACTCTTCTAGTATTCTGCTTTGCAACTCTAATAAACTAATAGGTGGACTGATAACCAACCAAGCTTGATTGTCACTGTAAAATGTCTTGCTCTCTATTGTGTTTACGAACTCTCCATTATAATGGACAAGAATATTTACATGACTCTCTCCATATTGCCACTAAAATTTTTTCAAGAAGGTTTTTTTTTCGTCTGAAAGACCATAGAGCAATCTGTATATGTAATGGTGTGGACACTTACAAATCGATTTCAGTCGATTTGGTGTGGTTTCTGACAATCCTGGCAACCTCAAATTGATTCAAATCGATTCCTGTACCACCATGAAATCGACTCCTGTAGCATATAGAATATGTCAGATTGTATCAAAAATCGATTCAGATTGATTTACTTATCCGTCGTATCCAATGATGATGGAGTGATACATTGATGGAGTAGGTGTCAATTGAACTTCCACATTTGGGTGTTGTAATAATATTTTCGAAAGATTTACCTAAATATACTAAAAAACACAACAGTTTTTATTTTTATATAAAACAATATCTTTTTCTTCCAAGAGAATGACATCCAAATGAGAAGGATTTTAATGGAGAGTTAGCTAAGACTACGCCACTATCACACAAGTATATCTAATCTAATAAACGTAAATTCTTTCAACAACACTATCCTATTTTTTTTTAATTTCACAATGAAAGTTTAATTTGAATTTTTTGTTATTATTGTATTTGATTTGTCTTCTTGATTATTCATAGAATCTCTAGTTATTAAACAGATTCGCGGATTTTGTGGCAAAAACGGGAGCTTGGAAGGAGGAGGCGCTGCTCTTGAGGGTATCGCCACCTACGGGATTGGACTTGTTGCTCCATCAAGATAGATTAGATTTATCCCAAAAAAAAAAATCAAGATAGATTAGATTAGCGGTAGTTTCGATCTTCATGGATGATCGATATTAATGGATTAGTGTTATTATTTCTCTGATCTATGCTTGTTATTCTCTCTATTTATCCCCACCGCACAAGTACATAAATAATTTAATGGATTGTCCAATGACTCAGGATTTTCTTTGCCCTGCTAAGTGCTTGGTGCCGTTCGTATGCCTTATAGTTTTCTCTGTATTGACACACATGTATCTGAACTCATCATTTGTTTGGTTAGCTCCGCGGGAATCTCAATATGGATTACCATAAACGTGGTTGCATCAATATTAGATCGTCAGAGGAGGAACCACCCACCCGAGATAGTCAGAGGATATCCAGGAACAACATTTACAACGATGCCGCCCTATTATCAAAACTATGACTTTGAGGCTACTATCACACAACCGCGACCTTTTACCAGAGAAGGATTAATGGCTCCCTTTGTGGCCGGAATGATTAATGATTTAACAATGGATCAAAGGGGATTAGGAGTGTTACCTTTTAGGCGGAGTGAACGTATTGCTAGGATTGCTCTGAGGGGATTGCCACCTGTTAGAAGCTTCAAACTATCAGAGGGAGAAACTACTAGTGCTGATGATTGCCCTATTTGCAAGGAAGAATACAAGGATGGGGAGTTGATTCAACCATTTGGATTGTGTGTCCATGAATTCCATTCCTCGTGCCTCAACTCTTGGTTGCATAGTGGAAGAAGTACTTGTCCTGTTTGCCGCAAGGATCTAGCAACCACTGTACATTCTGCAGGCGTATAGAAGATTCATATGATGCGCTTGGATCCTATACCTGCTAAGTTTGTAAATTTTAATGTATGTATTCCTCATGTGCAGTTTTTGTTTATTAACATAGGGATATCTACTTTTTTGTTATTAAGGAAAATTTTTTTAGATTACGTTGTTTAATTGAGAAGAACAAGTGGACTGAATAAAAACATGACTTTATGCAACTGCTTTTACTGATGATAAAAGAAAGAAAAAAAGTTTAGGAGAACAAATCAACAATTTTGCAATCCAAACTCCCAATTCTACGCATGTTTCTTTCTCTTCCACTTCAGTACATAAAACTTTTTAAACCTTGATTTGATATTGTTGTTACTCTCAAAATACGCTCTTTCGACCCTCAAAAAAGTGTTTTAAAAAAGCAATAGTAATATCATTTGATAAAATAATACAAAAGTTGCTCTTAATAAGCGAGAATCATTCAAGTAGCGTTTAGTGAATATATTATAAAATTGCTCTCAAAATATAAAATACTATAAAAGGCATAAATATTTGCGGTAAGAATACAAAATTAAAAGCCTTACTTTATGGAAAGATGAAGTTAGACTTTTATTAAAATACAAGAGGTATATTAGTTTTTTTATTTTTTTAATTTCAAAGAGTAGAAGTCAACTCTAAAAAATACCTTATGAGATGCTTTCAAACGCATCCAAGTTTTTGATTTATCAAACATAAAAACTGACTTATATTTTTCATAAGCCAGAGCATCCAATTGAAAAGTATTATCAAACTCACCCTAACTAGAGTTTATAACTTGTTTTCTCTTTTTTGTTTTTCAAATTTATAAACTGGTCAATTGCATTATTTTTCACTATTCCAAATGGAGGAAGAAAAACAACATTCTATCCACGGACGGATCTATGTGTTGAGTAGTGCCATGCCCCCACCAAATTTTGATAATCTTGTTAGTAGTATGTAGATATATGTATATTTTGTTCCTTTTATTTTATTTAGCTTAACTCTACATTAAAATAAAAATTATATAAAATTTATTGTTATGTTGATGCATTATATTTACTCCGACTACTTAAATTTTTTAGATCCGTCAATGATTCTTTCTATTTTCTCTCCTCTAGCAATTGTTGTCCCCTCTCCTTATATATTTTTTGTAATATAATTGTATGTATAAATCGATCCATAAATTTTTTATCCCATGTTTATTCCAATCCAAACCAAACTAATCCTCAATTAGAGATTTTTTTTAGCTTAAGTAAAAGCCATTTTTAAGAATAATTTTAAGGATATTCTGACATTATTAATTAAGATGCACTTTAGAATATACATACATTGATTTTCTTAGATGCTCACATAATTTATTTGAGATTAATACAACTTGGTAAATCACCTTGCCATACTTTGGATCCTTAAAATTTTGCTACGTGAGCTAGAGCATCAGCAACTCTATTACATTCCCTAAGAATAGCTTCAGCCTTAAAATAACCCAAATTAAGCTCAATATTACAGACTTCATGAATTAATATCCCAATGTAAGATAAATTCATAGAGCTAAGATCAAATTCCTCAAATACCCCTCTAGCATCCCCTTCCAAAGTCACTGCCCTAACCCCCCATGTCCCGAGCCAATTTCAACCCTCAGCGCATCCCTTGTTTCCAAATGGTGAGGCTCAACTTTCCCCTCCCCCAACTTGCAAATCGCGGCTACCATGACCCTGGCATGGTCTCCAGTAACCGCGCCAACATCGAAGAATGCATCAAATTTGAAGATTGTTGCGTTCGTGTTCACCTTCATTAGATTTTTTTCAATGGTTTTTTCAATGTTTGTATAAATTTTTTTTTAATAAAAGTAGAATCACTTGGAAAAAAAAGTATAAAAAGATATTTTTTCAGAAGCTATAATTTATATCTTATAGAAAAATATCTTATAATATTTCATCAAAATATAAATTGATGTTATATTCAAATGCAAAACAACTTTAACTTTTTTTAAAAGAACTTATTTAAAAAGATTAATTAACTTTTTTTCTTCTAAAATATCATCCAAACCAACCATTTATATAATTTGAACTTAATTAAACTAGAAATTAAACTAAACTAAACTCTAAATAGCTTTCCTGGTGAGTACCACAAATATTTTCTTTAGACATGTTAACGCTATTTGTATTCTCAATAACATTTTTTAGTATATAGATATATATAAATAAATGCCTTTCACTTAATTTACATAAATGGATAACTTAATATATGCATAGTGGGGATCTCAACCCAACCCTGCCGCACTTAAATTAAATATATAATATTAATATTTTATATGATTATAAGTCATATATATTTTCTTTCATAAAAAAAATAAATATAACTATTAATAAATGGTATTTTGATTAAAAAATAAAATAATAAGCATGATAAAATGAAAAAATGATGAAATGTTTGAAAACAAGTTAAAATGTAGCTTATCTTAATTTTATAAATTTTATAAGAGAGAAGGGTGAAAGTTTTTTGTATAGAGGGATTTTCCTCAAAAGTAGGGGTGTACAAAGAACATATTAAGTCAGGTTTGACTAAACTAAATCACCCAATTTTCAGATTGGGTTAATTTTAAAACTTGAACCTAACCTGATAGTGAAGGATTAATAATTGGGTCAACTCGATCATCAAATAACATATGGAGATTTAATTTGATCATTATATATACTAAAGTTATATAATTTTACAAGTAAAAAATAAAATTTAGGACACATTTTGCAACATATATTTCAAAACGAATCATATCAATGTAAAATAATATCAAATTATGTAAAATATATCAATTGAACTATAAAACCTTATAACATTTTACTAATTATTCTAAAAAAAGTATATCTTTAAGGAAATTATTTGATTTTGAACTTGGTTAGAGCCAACTTGAAGTATGATCCAGTCTCGCCCAAAAAGTGCATCAAGTCAAATTTCAAAACTCTAACCCCAATCTAATAAACTTAAGGTTCAGTAGGCTGGCGAGCCATATTGGGTTATCAACACCCTTACTCAAAAGAAATGGTTATACTTTACAATCTTTAAATAAAGTGAAAAAAATAATGATAATTTTCATGAGTTTGACTTGTATTTATATACAAAATTTTATGCGCTAGTCAATAAAATTTCACTAAAATGACAAATTATAAAAGGTAACTATTAACTATGATAATTACTTGTCTGTAATACCTTAGGTCTACATATCCCTGAACAAGTCTAACATAGCCTTAGGGTACCTGGACTCACCCGTGTGGAAAAGCCCATGATACAAAAGTCACATTTAGTGTTTGTAGGAGATTATTGATGGTTTATGCCCTTTTTTCTCCTCCTTTCCATGTTATTAAGTTTGAATGTTGTAGTTTCTCATTGTTGTCAACTTTGGATACTCTCTCAATGCTAATAAAGTTGATTTAGAGTTATTATAGATTATTCATTGGTTTTGTTGCTTCCATGATAGACTTTGGTGTCATCCACACTCCACAAAGTTCCATTGGTATTGACTTCAATTGTTCCTCCCCTCTAGATGAGTAGGTTCAACCATGTGGCCTATATTTTTTGTCATTATAAATGTTTCTTAGTTTGACGGCACAAATGCATGGTTTTAGAGACTATTTCAAAATGAGTATGAATTATTGTTGATTTTGTCAAGTTTATTATTTTTATGTTTTCAATTGAGCATGAAAATTGTGTTATAAAACGCATGGAATCATTTTGTTACTAGATTGATTTTAGAAATAGTTTGATTATGAGTGTGAGTAATTAGAGGTGACATGATTCCCCAAGTGTTCTCAAGAATAGTATTTATGAGATTGTGCTTACAAGATCAAAGTTAGAACCCAATTATGAAGTTTTAGAGGAAAACTCCATAGTTTTCATGATTTTAAGATTAGATAGTAGCTATAGAGAACAAACACTGAGTTAATAGCTTGAGAGATTGTTAACTTTGGTACCAAGTTGTCCTAGAGGAAAATATCAACCCAAGAGTATTCAGAGAATGAAACCTAGTTAGGTGTCCAAAATGGGACCTTATGAGATATTCCCAGAGATCAAAGTATTCCAAGAGTATTATTAGTATCCTAGAGACATATATACATCCAGAGGTTTCTATTTCTCTAATAGATTACCTGTTATTCATGATTTACATAAATTCCTGGTTTTGAGATTATTATGTATATAAATATGAAAATGGTTTCATAGATGTCGCACTTTGATATTATGATTATATATCTTTGTTGGTTATCTCATGTGGAGGTTGCGGGTAAGAATCTACTACTGAGTTTTAGATGAAACTTACTCTTCTCTTTCCTCTCCTCTTATAAATACAGTAGTTGTTCTGTTCCTCTCAACCTCCTCCAGCTGTATTAGTATTTTCAGCTTGGTAAGCTTCACTTGCAGGTGAAATGATTTTGTTATGTCATAGAGTGTTCTAGTGGTTTTGAACAGGATCCCAGATCATTTTTTTTTTCACATTTTGTATACCATGATTCATATTTGTTATGATTTTAAAAATTTTATAATTTTTCATGGTTCTTTTGTATGGAGCAACTCAAAGTATATATATATATATATATATATCATATCATTGTTATGGATTTAGACTTGAATCGTGAAACTGATTATATATGCTTACTATGTTTCTGGAATGTAAGTGATTTACATTTGAAAATGGAATTTTGTATTTAAAATTATGCATATAGTGTGTTTCAAAAGGCTTACGTGGGTGGTATTCATAATATATTAGTCATGTTCCCAAATCGGGTCATGATATTGTCATGGTTTATAATTTTTGTGAAATTATATTGGCCAATAGTGTAATATTTTTAATATAGACGAGATTGTAAAATTATTTTATTCTTTAAATATTCCCTCCATTTGAAAATAATTGTCTAATATTCAAATTTAGTTTATGCATAAATAATTGCCCAGTTAAGAATTTTAGATAACTTTTTATTATTTTCTTTCCATTATATCATTTAGTAATGGAAGATAGAGAGTAAATAAGAAGAAATAATTAGATAATGGAGCAAATAGTATGAATAATGAGTTTAATTTTAATGCACAGTAATATAAAAGAGTTTCACACTTATTCAAATCAAATCTTTCATTTTATATGACTTTTCAAACAATAAAGATCGAAAGTAACAATATTTAATTATGTGTTATTACATGATTGGATGAATGTGTAAAGTATTTTCACATTCTTAATGTATTCCCATTAAATCCATGAATAATTTAGTAAAACATTTCTAAAATTTTCTAAGGTTGAAACTCTCATTAATTTTTTTAATTTACGTGTATATTTAAAATTAGATAAATATTTTAAAATGGGGGAATATATAGAAATTAAATTAAATTGTAAATAAAATTTATATTTGTATTTGTTATTAAACGGATATGATATGATATGATTCTGTGCAGGGCAGTACAGTGCAGTGAATTGAAGAACGTGACAGTAACTCATAGCACAACTGCCTGGGAGAGAGATATTTTGGGGAACAGTGAGAAACATCACAGCAGGATGAGTTGATGATGAGAGATTAAAATTAAATGCTACTCAAAATCACACAAAATTCAAAAAAGCAAAGAAGGAGGAAAAACAGCGTTGACCACTCCACTCTCACTGGCGCCACCAGTGCCATCATCATAAAGCAAATGATCCATCAATCCGACGGCCAATATCCATCAAAAAACGAATACCGCATCCCCGACCACAAGATCAAAAAAAAAGTCCCCAAAAATCGTCAATGGACCATGGAAGAAATGAAAAGACGCAAATGGGGGCCCACAAAAGCCCAACACATTAGCCCTAGTGCTGACGTGTCGCTCATCGCATTCACCGAGTGGTGGATATAAAACAGCACCGTTTTGCCCCAATTCCCTGTGTGAAACCCTTATACCCAAAATCGAGATCAGAGAGAGAGAGAGAGAGAGAGAGCGATTGTTGTGTGAGTGAGAATGGGAACTAGGGTGAGTGGGAAGGTGAAGTGGTTCAATGACCAAAAGGGATTCGGGTTCATAACCCCCGACGATGGCGGCGAAGAACTCTTCGTTCACCAATCCTCGATTCGATCCGAAGGGTTTCGCAGCCTCGCCGAGGGAGAGTCCGTTGAGTTCGTCATCGATTCCGATTCCGACGGACGCACCAAGGCTGTTGATGTCACTGGCCCCGACGGTTCCAACGTCCAGGGCAGCCGCCGAGGAGGCGGAGGCGGAGGAGGAGGAGGAGGCAGAGGTTACGGAGGTGGAGGACGAGGTGGTGGTGGCGGCGGCTACGGAGGCGGATACGGTGGTGGAGGTGGTTACGGCGGTGGACGCGGTGGAGGACGTGGTGGTGGTGGCTACGGCGGCGGAGGCGGTGGGGCTTGCTACAGCTGCGGTGAGATGGGACACATGGCTAGGGACTGCAACCAGGGAGGAGGCGGCGGAGGAGGTGGAAGGTACGGTGGGGGTGGTGGTGGAGGCGGCGGTGGGAGCTGCTACAACTGTGGGGAGTCTGGGCATTTTGCAAGGGATTGCCCAACCGGTGCTCGTTGAAATTTAATAGTAATATGATTATGATGTTTTTAATGTCTCTCCTTGCTCGTTACCTTTGTGTTTGATGACATAGACATTGTGATGGGTAGGGTTTTTTAATGGTTTGTGTTTTGTGGGGTTGGTGGTTATTTCTGATTTCGATTTCGGAGTTTTTATGTTAGGGTTTTTTAAATTTTAATGATGGATCTATTTAGATGTGGTGACTTCAACTATGGTTTTTCTTTTTCCTTCTTTTTAAATATTATTATCACAAGCAACGTGGTAGGTGTTTGGATGGGGCTTCTGTTTCTTGGCTTGGTGGAATGGAGGGATTTTGTTCCAAAGTAGCATGCCTTGTATGCTCTCTGTTTTTCAGAGCCTCGATGCACTTGATGAACAAGTTTTGGGTTTTACATTTGCGGTGCCTTTGATTTTCATTACGGATCTCTTTAGATTTGATCTCGTTTTGTCATCTGTTTGTTGAGATTGTGCTTGGGGGGTGATCTGCTATAGTGCTATGAACATTGTTAATTGTTTGGTGTGTTGGGATGTTTATGATTGCTGTTATTGAAAAGAAAGGAGACCTACCAACTTTGATTTAAGCCATTAAATACTACTGGTACCTGGTGGTGTGATCAATGCATATGAAAATTGTTGTCAAGAATACTCATTTTTTTTTTCCTGGGGTTCCACTTAAACCTTAACTGTTAGACTATGTTGATCAAATATGTGGTGTCACCTAAGTAATGCATCCATTCCCCATTCAAAATGCATTTCGAGTAACCAATCAATTCCGTTAACTATGGCGTTTCTTTCGATCCTTATCCCTTATTGATGAAATCGAAGCCCTGCACGACTGAACATACATAACCCACTAGCCTTAATGACAGCAGCAGCGTTAGTTTTACTTGGTTCTTTACACATTCCTGTATGGTGGTGTCATCCACTAAACACACCCGAAGAGACTAATTTATTTGCACAATTCATTGCTGTACAATTTTTGTCTTGGTTACAGAAATGTTATTTCTACTTGGAAATTGTGAGATATTATACCGATATATTTCATTCATCTCTCATTAAATGAGGTATGAGTTTATAGTTGGCCTGGTGGTTTATATCATATATACAAATAACGTTTTACTCTTTTGGTTATAGTGTATGAATTTTGGGATCGATCCTGTCAGTCAAACTTTTTCATATGATTACAATTATTCTTGATCAAGTCAAGGTTGATCTAAAAATGCGTCTTAATCAATGGTGAGGATCTATTCAAGAAACAATTTATAGTGAAGTAATTTGTGTGCAAAACTGTAATTTAAATGGGTGTTTTGGTTGTGTATTTACTATTCAGTTTTGATTTTAACAATACTTATGGATTTAATCTTGTTAGCTAAATGTGCAGATAAGCGTGATTTTATACGACAGTTTACAAAGAATAGTGCAGGTTATAGTTTAGTTAGAAGTGTTCTTTAGTGACGTTCACATTTTTATTGTTGATCCCGTGAGCCAGCCGAACAACTCAATGGCCAATTTTATTGTTATGGCTACAGTTAAGTGGGATATAGCTAGCGTCAAATCATGCGAGTATACTCATGATGTGTACAGATTTGATATGAGCAATTTAACAACTCAATCGGAATCCGTATAGGGATTCAATTTCCATTATACTATTCGAAGTATACTACTTAATTTAAATGTGATGGAACAACTCAATGGGTTTGGACCGAGTCAACAAAATGTTAGCATGACCCCACCAGGGGCAGCCCGTGGATCATGACAGTTTGATTTGAAAGGTTGAAAATCATTGTTTCTATTGAAAGCCGAAAACATCCTGTTCTGCCCATTTTTATTATTCTAGTATATGTTTTTGTGGCCCTGAAGGCCGAAGTGTCTTCAATTTGGGCTATATTCTGTGTATTTCCGTTCTTTGCAGTTACCTACTTTGGTATGTAGTAGAATAAAATTGCAATAAAAATCATGGTAACTTAGAATGAAGAAAAATAAAGATACACAAGGAAAAGATAAACTAATATGATGACTTACACCACTTTACAACATACAGTACCCTAAATGCAATAAATAGGAAGATAGCTATGAAGTGAGAATTAATTTGCAATATTTTTGGGAGGGGGCGGGATTTGGCATCTTAGTTGTAGTAAAGGGTGAAGGTGGGGAAGAGATAGCAGCAGAAGGGATGGAGGAAGAGAGCAGTAGCAGTTTATGCTGTTGCAAGAGGAAAAGAAGCAGGTTTGTTTTTCCATCTAGAGGTTGAATCAAAGGGAGACCAGGACGGCAATTCTGCCAGTAGGGAGATAGTTGGGGTGTTAGAGGTGTAAGATGTTGAACAGGATGGTGGCTTGTTCAAGAATTTTATTTTATTTTCTCGGTAGAATATTTTATCATCAATTTTGGTGGAACGAGAGAAATGTAAGAGAAAACTAGACGTTAAAAATTCGAGGGCTTCTTATATACCCTATAAAATTTAATGTAAGGATACATGTCTTTTAGTTATTATTTTTAAGCGATTTCTCCGATATTTTATAAAATTTATGGATTTAACCTTCTATTTAACATGTGGTTGAAAATTTATGTGTCCTAACTAAATTTATTAATATTTTAAATATTTATGATTAAATTATAACTCTTGAATTTAAAAAGGTACCTATACTCTTAGGGTACCATAACAAAAATCTTATTTTTATTTTTGACATGATGTTTTTTAAGTTATTTGTAATTAAGAATAAAACGTGTGATACAAACTAAAGTTTTTTAAATCTATCAAATTAAAAATCAAATCATAATCATTTATTATATGAGGATATAGTATCCATGGGTTTCAAAGCAAAAGCCTAAACATTCCTTCATATACAGAGAAATATCTTACTTTATAAGTTCAAAAGAATTTTTCCCCTATTACTACATTGAGTTTATTTTCTCACTTCCATTCACATGCGCATGCATCCAGCGTTTTATTAGTTTTCTTATTTTCAAGCAAAATGTTCTGTTTTAGAATGATTACTTTTCTTCCCTTCTCACAAACACACCCTAAGAAAAATAAAGAATTCTTTCTCCTTAATTATGTGTCAAGATGGCAATGATTATCTTAAAAGATGGAATGGAAACTTTTTTGGATCTATTTGGTTTATTTTCCAGTAGAAGTACTTCTAGTATAATTAAGTTAAAAAGAATTACTTTTAGAATAATTAAGTTGAAAAGAATGGATTTGTGTTTGGTTTTGATATTTCAGAAATAAGTTTAGGAGCATGATTTTTGTTTGAAATGAATAAAATAAAATCACTTTTAAAAACATAATTACCAAAAAAGACATGATGTAATTTTAAGATAATATAAATCACTTTTGTTTGGTTAATAAGGGTAGATGTGTAAAAGTAGATTTTATTATACTATAATGTGAATGAAAAGTAAGTTGGATCTCTTTCTGCAAAAATTACTTTTCACCACCTTAAAAGTACTTTCTATCTTGAGTAATGAGTAGCCAACAGAATTGAAAATTTTCTTTCTCATTTTAAGGTGAATAAAAGTACTTTTAGAGTTATAAAGTTGCAAACCAAACAAGCACTTAATTCCTTTGAAAATTCATTTTCTAAAAGTACAAATCTTTTTTTATCCAGAAGGGAGAGATTGGAGAGATTTAGGAGAAGGAATATCCACCCGCCCGCGGGGGTTATGGCGGTGGAGTTGAGATTCAACCCTGGTCTCATAATGTTAAAACTTGCATAAAGAAATGCCAAAATAGCGGTTGGTTTGGTGGTAGAGTGGTGTGACAACTTGATAAGAGGTCCAGACCAAGCCTAATAGGCTTAATATATTTTGAAGTAAGCCTAGATTTAGCCTATTAAAATAAATAGACTTCTAAACAAATCTAAGCCTAGCCTTGATTTTTAAGGTGAAATCAGACTGGGTTAGGCCAAACATAGGTCAAGTCGTCTGCCCTATTTGTAGTTAGTTTGTCAAAACTTTCAACTTACTTTATACATATTTGGCCTAGCCTAACTTGTTTAATAAATAAATTGGATGAAGGCTTTTTCAAATTTTTTATTTTTATTTTTTCCTAAACAGGTCAAGTCAGAGACCATGAAAATAGCCTATGTGATGACCCAGAAATTTAAATTAGTTCCCGCCTTAAAAAAATGGATTGTATGATAAAAATGAAATAATTTGAACCTCATCTTAGTATGAAATAGGATAGATAAGTGTTTTGGTAACACAACACTTAAGTGGATGGGACCCACTTTTTTCTCCTCTCCTTTTTCTTCCTTTTTTCCTCCCTTTTTCCTTTATTTCACGATCTTCCCTTCTCTCTTCACAAAAACCAGCGCTCTCTCTTAGCTCTCCCCTCCATTCTTTTCTTCTTCTTTCTCACTCCAACCCATCATCCACATCCTTTGGTCTCTTCCATTTTCGGATTCCTCCTTCCTTATCATTCAAGATCATAATTTTCTTCTTCCTCACACCTCTTTCTATCATTAGGACCTCCATTGATGACCATGGGAGCTTAGTGGGGAGCTTATGTTTAATTTCTCTATCTTCTTCTCTTCTTGGAGTGGGAAGTGGTGCCCAAACTTACTCCTTTGAATTTATCAAAGTTTCTATTTAATTTTGGGCATTTGTTAGAATCTCTAGGAACCCTAACATTTGGGGGTTTTATAATCTAGAACTAATGTATGTTAATTGATAACATTATTAGCTCACATATGCTAATGTGGTCTTGTTCCTAGAGTTATTGAACAAACAAATGTCAACCAGAATACTTTGGTAGCTTGGGAGTATTCTTCAGTTCCTTGGGAACCAATGTTGTGAGTAGATTTAGTGTTTATAGTTAATTTCTTAATCTATAAATTATTTATGAATTATATTGAATTCTTATTGTTCCCTGTTTATAAATCCGTACGATTTAAGTATCTAAGAAAATTTATTTATTATTTTTAATTGAAAATAAACATGTTTTAAAGACCACATGAGACATAAAATATTTTACATAATTTTTTCAAGAAGAATTATCTAGATATGATAGATATATGAATTTTAGAACTGGAAATTGATTTATGGGCTAAGCCGCCATTAAATTGATGGATTGAAAAGTGACTATAACTTGAATAGTTCATGGGAGTGCTTATATTTAGCATCATGTATGAGAATATTTGGAAAAAGGTATTCAGGAATGAAAATGATTGATTATTTTATAAATTATTTTGGGAATACCTAGATAGGAACTACAACTAATGACAGGTGGTGTTAGCCAAGGTGCACCTTGATTGATAAGAGTATTACATGACCATATGAAAATGATATATAATAGATGAGTGTAGATCCATGTGTTTGTGGTTCCTAATGGAAGGCGGGATCACAAGACGGAATGGCCACCCGTGTGTGATTCTGATGGAATTTCCTATCCGAGGCTACTTCCCCATATGTATTTATTTTTATTATGAATATGTTTTTACCATATCATTTATATAGCTTTCTAATATTATTGGTTTGATTTTGATATTGTCTCATGTGGACTATAGATGCTTTATATATTAACTGAGTTGTCAAATTCACTCTTTTACTTTCCCTCTTTTTCAGATTTAGGTGTTGATCAGAGATCTAATCCCCCTCCAACTTAGTAGGTTTCAAACCCTCTCATTGTTAAGCTCACCTTGATTCGTAGGCCATGTCGAGGGAAGAGTTTCCTATTCTTTTGATAGGCGTAGCTCCAATTTGTCACAGATAGGATCAGGGATGGGTTACGTTTCAAAACTTATTTTGATAGATATTTAAATGTGATGGCTATGCATTATGTTATGTTTTTCCGCATATGTACTTTGATAGGACAACATGGTATCTTTTAAATTCCTGAATCTAAACATTAAGGATTGATAAGTTTTGTGGTAATGTATACTTTGAACTTAAAATGATGTAGTTGATGAGAAAAACCTTAATTTGAGGCTTTTATATATATATATATATATATATATATATATATATATATATATATATATATATATATAGTACTTGGTTGTATTGTGGTATTAGATATTGTAAGAATATAATTTGCAAGTTTGTATTTGGGAAATGTACAAAAAACAGAGGAAATTCTGCTCATTTTCTGGAAAATTTTTTGTGTCTTAAGGCTAGCTAGGGAATATGCTCCCTATGCGCCTTCACCGCCTAGGTTGGGTCGTGACAGCCCAAGGGTTATTACGCATAGGAAGTCTACTCTCAACTAGCCGTTGCACTCTAAGTTGGCCCTTCTAGAAGAGTTATGTATTCTGAAGCTTAAAATTATCCTTAATTTTAGTTCTAACCTTATTTTTTAATCTAACTGATTTTATGTTGTTGCTCACTATTTGAAAATTTTAATGCTAATTTTTACTCCCTCCATCCTTAAATAATTGTCAAATTATAAATGCTCACTCAAATTAAAAAAATAATTGATAAAATATTAATATTAGTAAAAATTTAGAATAGTTTATTAAATTGTCTTTATTTCTTTTCAATACTTTAAGTTGTTCTTTTCTCATTTATTAATGAGTCAATAGTATTTAATAGAGGTATTATTGATAAAAAAAATTAATACTACCTAGACTTTTTAGATGAATAATTATTTTTAGACAAAGTAAATTTTTAAAATGCACAATTATTCAAGAACATATGAAGTATGAGTTTTATCACATCTTGCCTAATTAGAAGTTCGATAAATCTTCCAATATTTACTATTTTCTATGAAAGTCAGATTTTTAACCTTTAAAAGAAGGCCAAATGGTATCTTAAAGTGAAGAATGGGATTCGTTGTGTGACATTTTGCAAGGTGGAAACGATGGCTTCCAATTTATATTGAAGGCTCCGAGTCCCAAGGAGAATGCATTGCTTCCTTTACCCTTTGTCTTATTTCATTAAAGGAAAAGCAGATAAAGTTCACATCGATCAATTAAGAAAATGTGCTAAAAACCACTTTGGAGCTAAGCCGAAACAAAGAAAAAAACGAGCATATGTTGTAATTGTGAGAGAAAAATAAAAGGAGAGGGCAAATTAAACTGGTTAAAGAAAGAATATCACCTTTATCTGAAAAGTTTCAAGGCTTTTGTTATTATTGTTGTAATTGTTGTTCTCCTTTTTCTCATCTTCCTCAGATTTTTTCTTGCATGCCTGTTGTTATATGAAAAAAAAAAGCAGAATACGGTCTCAGTACTCGCATGAAAGGTCTGTTTTGCTTTAGATAGATTATAAGATTGCATTGTCACTGTTTTTTCAGCTACCCTTTCGAGGGAGCTATATATGTTGCAACATAGTAATTATTAGATTCCCCTACCTAACTCTATGCATATGTAACATTACATTACATTTATATGCGTTATGTCAATTACTACAGTATATGCAGCAGGCTTTTATTGCTTAGCAACTTTGCTACGTACGAACGTGTAACAGTAAATACGCCAGCATCATTGTTTGCCTTTGTTCTTTAATTGTTCCATTGGCCCTTTTTTTTCTTTTTTCTTCTCATTCTCAACACAGCTATCTGATGCACTTCGAATCATTGAAAAAAGTCTGGTAAAATGAAGAAAAGCAAAAGATGCTCTAGTAACTATAATTCCCCCTATCGTAGCTGAACACTAGACCTTTGTTTCATCTCTAATCATTTTCATGCCTGCACACTCACATTGTTATAGAGGAAAAAGGAACATGGATGATTCATTTTGCGTATTGCTTTTCCAAGGACATGGAACGTGATAATTTCTTTTGCTTTGATCGATTGCCACTTTAGTTTTGGAAGCTTTTATTTTATTCTAGAGGAATTAAGATTGAAAAAACAATACTATAATTGTAGGTTTTGGCGGAGAAAACCTCCATCCGTTTATGTATATTAGAATTTCATGTCGCCATTATTGTTCTCATGATCCAAATCACTATGTGGCTAAGCAAAATGGTTGGCATAGTGCAGTGAGTACAAGTTGCCCCCTCAAGGAGTTGCTTGCTTTTAAAATGCTTCAATCGAGTAATATAGTCAATAAGTTGATCGAATAACAGACATGTTCTAACTAGCTAGTCTAAAATTAAACAAGCCTTTGTGCAATTTCATAAACCTTTTTATTTTTTTTGGGTTTTATTTTCTTTTTCTTCTTATGAAACAGACCATGACAAATTAAGTGCTCAACTACCGTAAGGCTATGAAGATTAAAGAAGCTGAAAAAGAAGAATACATTATGTTTTATGACATGGCCAATACATAATAAATGCAGGACATGACTAAACTCTGATTTAGCTTTCTCCTCAACAATTAGTAACATGCATGCTTTTAATTGCACATTGGATCACTTGGGTGGAGAGACAAATATAGACCAATTCAGCAAGCCCTGGATTGTTGATGATTGAAATTTGCAATATCACTCATCAGTGGCCATGAAGCGGGTGGAGAGGGTGGTGAAGAGGTGAAGGAGCAGTGGCATTAAGCTGTTGTGGTGGCATAGGTGGTAGAGGGGATGGGGGGCACTGGTAACACTTAGTGAAGAGACCAAAAGTGTCAATTTGGTGTATGAAGTTGACCATGCTGGCCCACCCACCAAATCCAAAGCCTACTACAAGGACCCACACCACCACAAATATGTTGATAATGTATGTTCCAACCCATCTTCCAACAAACTTGGGAGGTTGCTCTACAGCATTCTGCATCACAACCGTTTAAATAATCAGGTGTACTATACAATATTCTGTGTTATCTAATCTTCTTAACAAAATGTTATAAAAACAGAATATTTGCTTGAACTAATTTGGAATGTGACATATCTGTAAATACTTTTGATTCAATTGCCCTTATTCTTTTTTTTTTTTCAAAAATTCTGATAATTTTTTCTATAGTGTAGCATTATTATTATTATTATTTTATGCGTTTGTCCTTATGCCACTACCCTTTATTCCAGTCAAACTAGTGCAGATGAAAAATAATAATCGCAAGCTGGGACGATGATGAATATGGAATCTGAAGAAAAATATATAAAAAAAAATGGATGTCTGTAGGAGAAAATCCCGGGCCCGGTCCGCTAGACGGTGACCATACGCTAACACCTCGCAATCACATTTTTCCATTTCCTTATCCTGATTCTTTACTTTGGTTTTGGACACAATAAAAATAAAAGCAAACAGTAAATAATAGTCCTAACAAATTATGTGCTTCGAATAATGAAGGGAATAAATTCTCAGAGTGTTTGTGCTAGCTGCTCAGTCAAATTGGGTTGGATGGCCCACATGCCCACTTTTTTTATAATTTTATTTTCCTCCTAGTGTTTACTTTAAATAAAATTTCTGGTTTGGTCTAATTGTCTCTATTGCCACTTAATAAATGATTGAACGTTAGCTTTTATAGCAGGAGGGAAGTCTCTTAAACTAAAGCAGTTGAGGTATGAGAACTTTTTATGGGGAAAAGACAAGTGTAGAAGTTATGTAAAATATTTTACTATAGATTTACACAAATATCATTACTCGTGTTAATTATATGCATAGAAATTAGACAATATATATGTGTGTGTGTGGTGAATAGTGGTGATATATAAAGTTTAACAGTATTATGTTATTATTATAATTATTATGATGTTTTGATGTAAATGTGAAAAATGGAGTACCTGGCGGGCAGAGGCTGATTTGAAGGTGAAGATGTGAGCAAGGGCAGGGATGATGTAAACGGTGAAGCTGACAAGGAGAGAACCAACGGTGGAGTTGATGGGGCCAAAGAAGGGGAATATGATGGCCAAGAACCATATAGGTATCACCACTGGCAACCTCACCAATGCACGCTTGCACAGGCTCTTGCACTCATGCATCCCTATTGCTTTCTCCCACACAAAGTATAATGGGGTGCATGCAAACCCAAATGTTATAAACTGCAATTTCCAAATAAAATTTAATCACTCAACTGCAGTAATATTTTACTTAAATAAAAGTGTGATTCAAATTATATACACTCATTCAATTATTACATGATTTGATTTAGACACTCAAATCACTGATCACAGTTTACATAGAGGTAGACTTAAATTATATAAGCATCTAATTCACATATTACCTTTACTAAAATATATAGATATGTATTCTTAATTAATGTCATGTATAACAACCATTTCTCATACACATTATGTATAGTTAGGTTCCTACAGCATGTACTATTGTATGGAATGGCATACATAGGCGTAGGTATGTATTTGATATGGATATTGAATGAGTGTGAATATAGATGCATGCATGCCTGGTGGATGAGCATTAAAATGACAGCCATGTCTCGGAAGGGTGATCTTGGGAGGAGAGCAAAAGCGTTGGAGTGATTTAGAAGCATGTCTCCAAATGCCCAATACACAGCTGCTGCCGATGGTAGGGTCAGTGTCAGCACATACAGTGTAGCCAACAAGTATATGGCCTTGAACTTCTGAGGCTTCCACATAGCGTGCATGATCTCCCTGTCAAAGTACCAGTACCATTAATGAATATATTTATGAAATCACATCCACAATTAATTGTTTGTATCCTACTTACTAAAATGGACATATACCCTCTTTGCCTTAGAACACACCATTTTTGTTCACGCAATTAAAGTTACCTTATGCTAGCTAGCTGTATGTTGTACCATAAAAATTGACATTACTTTATGTTGTCCTTGATTTTGTCTTTTAACTAACTTATATCATGGCACTATTTTCCTTTTAATATATAGTAAAAAGAGAAGAGAATAAGAAAAGGGGGAATATTTTGGCACAAAGTTTGGTTTTACTGTGTTGTTGTGAGAAGAGACCTGAAAGCTAAGATGTTGCATTCACTGAGGAAAGCTGGATATCTCAGGGTTCTTCTTGTGATAAGAAAAAGCATTAAAGCAGAGAACCATTTTAGAGAAAGAGCCTTGGCTGTCTACTAGCTGAAAAAGAAACTCAAGGATTCCCAATAAAAGGGGCACCTTTTTTGCCTCCCACGCCTAACAAGGGTATTTTGGGGGAAATGCTTTACCTGTAAGTAATACAGGATATTTTTGTCCTTTTGCATAGAAAAATAATGCAAGGGGGTTTGAAAAATAATTCACGTCTCAAAAATTCAGATACATTAACCTAACATGAAGTTTCGGATTCTCATATTAAAAAAAGAGAGAAAAGAAAGGGACTTAAAGTGGGTCATTAGATCCTTATTCAGATTATGTCTACAGAGTCCAAGGTTGAGTCACTATCAAAATGACCCTAAGCCTCAATTGTTGCATGGTCATTTCGCTTTCCCATTTGGCACTATTTTAATTATACTACCATTGCCAACTAGTGATATATATTCGTCCAGAAACAAGGGCAGGTTTGTGATAACGTAAAATACACGAAAAAAAAAATACATATATCTGAGACTGTCTTACACTGTAACAGCATGTCCCCCGAATGTGTAGAGAATGTTTGTGGCCCCAGTAAAATATAAAACCAATTTGGTCGAACCCGAATGCTTAACTCCTTCTACCTACACAATCATAATAACTTTTGTAAAGCATAATAATGTTATAATAACACTAGATACATATGTATTATAATAACAAATAAATATAATGATGTATTTACATATATATCAGCAATATAATATAGTTAATGATTAATTATATGATGGAAATTTATAATTATTAGTTACCTGGCCGTGAAGGAGAGAGGCAACTGTGAGGTACCAAGCAGTGTAAGTGGTCATGAGGAGGCCCAAAAAGGACCAGATTCTGTAGTTGTGAAAGGAAGGAATAAAGACAGTGGTGGCACAGCAAGCTCCGAAGATATAAGTCCAAGTCCTCTTGTCCAGATTGTCGTTTATGTAATATATGTTGCTGAAACAAACAATTAATTAAAACAATGTTCATAACCCTAATGAAGTTGCAGCAGGTAGATTATTAATTATTATCAGAAATGCATGCGATGTTGGTTCCTTTCTTGGCCTAATTTAACTTACTATATATATATATATATATATATATATATATATATATATATATAGTGAGAACTGACGTATGATGTAGCTACAACTAATAATAAAATAATGCAGAAAGAGTTAAAGGAAGGGTCAGAGGACTCAGATTGGGTTTGGGAGCAGGTACCTTGCACAAGCTATCAGTTGGATAACAGATCCAAACAGAAGAAATGTGCAGTTAAAGGCCAAACCCACGTTTCTCCAGTGCTTCCCGAGGAGCCCATCAAGGACCTCAAACCACTGCCATAACATAATCAATTAACATTTGCTTAAAACTTAAACCCCATTATATTGATGCTTAAACTGGTTTGAAGAGGTAGCTACTAGCTAGTACTTGATTTGATTTGAACAGTAACACATTTGATATATGTAATGGAGTAATGGAGTAATTAGCTGGGGAGAGTTGAACCTGGATGACATGGCTCCTGAAATTAACTTTTTCTCTCTCTTTTCTGGTTCTGTATTCAACGTAGAGTATGCTAATGAGGTAAGCAGTCCAGCTACCAAGCAAACCGTAGAAGAGTTGAAAAAGTATGCCAGAAAGCATTCCCAGCTGGGAAAATGAGTATGGCAACGTAAGCAGAACTTGAGCCACCTGACATGTAAATAATAATAATAATAAAGGACACAAGCATCAGAATACCATAACATAACAAAACAACATATAAAAAATGCAGCAAATGCATTTGAGTTGGATAGATACTATATGGAATGGAACACAAGGTACACAGCATTGTCAATAACATACATAACATGCAAATCAAAGCAAAGGAAAGGATTAATAATTAATAATATATTCTAAAAACCAACCTGGTTGGAAGCACAGCTGAACCAAGCATCATAAACAGAACCACCATGCCACAACAAGCTTGATAACCTGGATTTTATGTCCTTTGGCTTCCCTTCAGTTTCCATTTCCACATAGTTCCCAACTATCACCGTTTCCACCGCCAACTTATCTGATGATGCCATTTTTCTGATCTATCACAAACCACCTTGCTCCTTCCTTCTATTGTCTTATGGCCTATATATCCTACTACTCTACCTTTAGGGGTGGACTTCTTCTTCTTCTTATGCTTTATAGTAGAAGTTGAGTGGTGGGGTTAGACTTTTCTATATTGCTAGGGGTGTGAGTTTTGTGGGGGGTGATGAGATTGGAAACGAGCATGGAGAAGAGTTGTGAGTGGTGGTATATATATACAAGACGGGACACAAAAGGGTTCTCGAAGGCTGAGAGTGAGACTGTGTGTGAAAGCTATTGCAGGGAGCTGTGTTGGGAAGCGAGTAAATCCACTTTTTGAAGAGAACTAAAACTAAAAAGCTCCCCTGAGCTTGGTTGCTATTTGACGAAATCCCTTGGTTATGGAGCCCCTTTTTGTAATTACAACTTTTGTTAGTTGTTACTGCCTTAATGCTCACATCTTGGTTTTGTTAGGCTCATGTCATTAGTTATGAACACATAGTATATAAATTTATTTGTTTAAACTATACGAGTAAAAGGGTCTGAAATGACATATTTTACTAGCCACTTAGGGAGCGTGATGGCTTGTCCGCACGAGCGGGTCTCTCGCTTCCCGAGCTTATGATGATAAATTGTGAATTCCCACTTAACCAACTTCATCTTCACTATTCTCTGTATTTTGCTCAATTTGCCATTTTGTGACTATTTGTTTAATATCCCTGCAACAACAGAGTAGGCATTAATATACTAATTTTAGAGCTCAATTAATTAACATTGTATAGTCTTGTCCTTGCTCCAATGTTCCAGACTCTAGGAGTTTGACTAATTTGAATGGCTTTTACACTTGCCAAAGTTGAATCTAACTTGTGCTTGGTTGATATAGTTTTATAGCTGGCACAAATAAAATTTGGAACCAACCTTGCCCACACACTTCTCTCTTAATGTTAATTGCTAGTGCACATATATTTCCCCTAAGGTTATGGTAATTGGCATGTGGAAAACAGAAGGGTTAACACGGCACATCATGGTGAGTTTGTTCGAGAACAAGGTAAACTAAACTACTTGGGAGAGGACAAAAGGATGAAAAAGAAGAAGAAAAGAAAAATGAGCAAGGGAAGGAGTGAAGGGAAATAATAACATAGTAGACCGCATGATTGCAGCCAAACGGGCGTGGTGCTTTGCAAGTCGAAGAAAGCTGCTTTTATCACATGGCCAACTCTTTGTAGACTCGAGAATCCCTTCCACCAAATTCCATGCTCACACCCCAATTAAAACTCTCTTGTTTCCACATGCAATTTATTCACTTGCATTTGCAATATAATGCACAATAAATAATATAATGGGCATAGGGGCTTGAACTAGGACAAATACATAGACAAAACATTGGTAGAATTGTTAGATCATGTGCCCTTGCCTAGCTGCATCTCTCCATTTTTAATATCTATCATGATTTTCCTTGGTATCACTAATATCCTCTAATGTCTCCTTGAAAGAAGAAATATTCTATCTATTTTATCTCATAATCCTATAGATTCTCTCTGTTTTTTCTCCCCCATCTTCCAATAGAAAACTGCTATCATAAAGATATTTATTATTCCCTTTGTGACAGTGTCACTTTTTCTTTTCTCAAATGAAACAAATAAATAGAGCCAAATTTACTAGGGTTCTGTCACACATTTATTCGGCAATTTTACACCTTTAAAAAAGGATACATAGAAATGCAGCATATTTCAACAGTTGGTAAAAATAAAATAGTTCATTTCATTCACCCCTCGTTTTCATTGTCTTGAAATTTTCTGACAATGTGGTCCAAACACTTCAGCAGGAAAAGCTACCAGCCCTTACATTTGTCTTTTTTAAAATTTGAATGAGTTGGCTAAAGAGCTCACTGATTATTCTTCTTCTGCTCATGATGATAAACCATGATGAGTTTGTCTTTTTTATGAATTAAGATAGGAAAATCATTTTACCTAGTGGTGGTGTTGATCATACTATCAGGGAAAAAATAAAATTAAAATTAAAAAAAAGTGAAAGCATGACTTGAAGCTCCAAAAAAGCATATTGTTTTGGTGCAGCAAAACATATTCATGAAGAATGTTGGAAGCCCCCACATATCCCACTCCTTGTTGAGTCACACTTTTCTAGTCACTGGGACCAGAAACATTCTCTGTGATTGGTGTCTCCTTGACCACCTCCATTTCTATTTTATACCTTAATGGCTTCTAGTTTGTTCAAATGTATATATATTCTTAGCATATCAACACCCTTAATTGCCCTTTGTTGATTAATGTCAGCTATTGATGGCATTAGTGTTCTGGTACAGGAAATGTCCTTGTTATGTTTCCACCTTTGGATCAACTAAAAATTTCAACTGGCATTCATTGTCAGGTGAATTGGTGGTTAACGTGGGAGTCTGCATAATTAGCACATTCAGTCTGCTCTGCACGTTTTCAAGCAATTTCGAAGCAAAATGATGTTAAGGCCAAATTCCATTTTCTGAATCAATTATGACTAATGAGTTTTTGGTAGCCGATTTCCAAGAATAATACAATTATATTTCACTTTGGTAATAGTATTATATACATATATATTTCATGAAATAGTTTTGCTTCATGTTTATTCCAGAGTAACGACCTTATGTGTCATTTTTTACTGAAGTTGCATTTCAGTAAAAACAACAAAATTGATTGGTGGAAGCTCCCCAACAAATTAAGATGATTGGTGACTATGAAAATTTCAAATAAAGAGAGGAAATCATGGAATAATACAGTTTTTGCAAATAAAAACTTTGGATTTAATGAATTAAGACAAGGCATGCTAGTTGCAACACTCTGTTTCTTGAGTCATGTCACAGTCCTTAATTAAGGTAGGGGACCATGAATGAAAAGTTGCATTGTTCGATTTCAATGATAGTTTTTAAGACACAAACAGGATTTTCCAAGTCTTAACTGCATGCTTGTGTCTGTCGGAATCAACAAAGAACAAGATATCCAGTTTGCCTGCTAAAGTTGGTAGCAAGCTATGCTGTTTAGTGTTGAAACTGCTATATACATCTTGAGAAGTCACACCTATAAAGAGCAATGATTTTTCAAAGTTAATTCCTCAATTCGGTTGAAGGTTGTAAAGAAACTACATTGATGTTAACCACTCAGTCTGCTTATGTTATTAATGTGGCAAAGTGATCATACCACAATCATCTACCAAATCCACTCTCAATTCAAGCATGCAGTTCAAGCTTGACACTGTTGAATTTAAGAGCAGTGAAATGCTATGAAACCTGAAACTATATTTTATCTCCTTATATGCCTAAACATGATAAGAAAAATTGGCCGTTAGGATTACTTTCTTTAATGATTAAAACTCCTCAATCCTTTTTGGCACCCCATATCTTCTTTCTTGCTGTGATATTTTTTGTGGGTCTCACTCTCTCCCTGTGTTTGCTGATCATCAAAGACTTTTGGCTTTTGGTAGGCAAGACTAGGCATGGGAACAGCATACCTGCATTGACTTGTGATTCAATTGCATGACGTGGGTCCTTAGTATTGCACCATTAGTACTAGCTGATATATGCAACGGTGGTCAACCTTATTAGCAAAGTTGCATGTCTATGTTTTGCATATGCAATATAATTGCTTGGATGTAATTTATCAACAAACACCATCATGCTTGCCCCATCTTTATTGCCTCCATGCTGGGACCTCTCCGTGACCAAAAGAATCATCCTATCATAAAACACAACTTTTGCATCACTTTAGTGCCTTCTTTTGCACTGTGAAGATCGAACAAAATATTCCGTTACATTTTGCCAGCTACTTTTATCTTGGCAATTGATAGATTCATTTTGCAATTTAGCTGAATGGAGAATATATAGCCACTGCCAAGTCATTCAATATAATTTGGCACTTAAAGTTGTGTGCTTTTATAGCCGAATGAAAATAGTATTATTTCTATTAAAAAGAAACAACGATTTTTCAAATACTTAAAAGGACCAGATAACACTGTGATAATAGTTTTCTGTTGACAATGGAAGTGGCCCATGTCTGAGTCCCATAACCATGTGAGTTACATAATATATTTGCTGAAAAAACTTATCTTGTTATCTACGTTTACCTTACCCTGTAACCGTTAAATCATTAATTGGAGGCTCTTTTTTTTTTGGTCGAATTAATTGTAGGCTCTTTGACATTGCTCCATTTACCTTTTTTAGTTTTTGCAATTTGTATGAAAGGATCATTGAGCATCTATTAGGCCCAATATCTGTAAGATAAAACCTATGGCCCAAATTTTCATTTTGGGTCATGCAAAAATCGAACCAACTATGAAAGCCCGGTGATCTTGAATCTTGACTGCATTTCACCCCAAAAGACAAAACAAAGATCTACATGACCAAAAAAAGACAAGGAACCCCGTATCTAACTTCGGTTCCTGGCACGACACGTGGCAAAATGGGTCAAACCAGAAACAGACAGATGTCACTATATAAGAACCTTATTATGCAGCTAAACATTGCATTGATTCTGTCATTTTGGTGTTTGAAACACTTCTCGTGTGTAATAGCCTGATAATGTGCGGTTGGACTTGAATTCTCTCAGCTTAGCTTCTGGTCTTCTGGAGTTACGTCAAACACAACACACAGAGTGAGTTGTGTCAGGTACTTGCTTGTGATTGATCTTTCTGTTCTTTTAGAAAATTCTCATTTACGTTTGCTTTGAATGCTGGAAGTAGCTAGCTAGCAAAGAAGAAGTATAGATATGGTTTTACACTTGTGAGCATTCGGAGTTATAATTATTTTGGTTGAAATTGTATTATCTTAATTTCACTCGATCGAGGATAACACTAGCATTCTAAAATGTTCTTACTTGTAACTTGATACATACTACTTATTATTGACACTGGACACACGACATCACGCGTATTTTAAACTTTTAATATTGTTTGGATTTTGGAACCGGTTCATCGTGAATCTTGGAATAGGATAGTTTTTCGGAGCAACCACGAATCAGCAATCATTACTATGCTGGAGCACTAAGGTGGAAACTGGTGAAGGTTCATACTTGCTTATTGCTTGGTGCTGCATGCTGAATAGCCTTCCTGGGTAGCCTCGCCTCATGTTATCGAAATTATGCAGCCTAAAGCTTGTGCTGTGTTATTTAAGTTTTTTTATTTTTTATTTTTTGAGGTGTCTTGTAGTTGTACTCTTTCCAATGTCCTCGATAATTTTACTTAAATGTTAATTTCAGTCACTAACCCTCTATGAAAACTGTGAATCGGTTCTATCTTTTGTTGTTTTTTCATGCTGAACGGAACCACTCTATGTTGTGCCTTGAGTGAGTTGTGTTTTATAATTATGGCTTGTTCTGACACAAAATGGGTTCCTTGAGATATGCATGCTTATAAAACAAACAAAATGAAACAAATAAAGTATGATATGACAATATGTAAAAGTGAAATGAGTGACCCTTCCGCATGATTCCCTTTTTGAGGCTAGATGGTCAATGGTTTGGGAAATAGGAGGAGGGCATTGTTGTTTACTGCTCTGCTCTTAATTGTGATGACCCTTCTGATTTATTTAATTATCAATTAGTGTTAAGTAGATTAGGGGCCACTTTATTTTGAGACTTGTCTTTTGTGATCTATCAGTGTTATTTGACTATGCCAAAAAAGGTACAACATTTACTCCAGAGGCTTTTATATTCATGTGCTCCAAAGATGGAAACCCTCTATATCCCCCACCTAACCCCCACTTTCTGACTCCTTTCAGACAGAATGTCAGCTGGACAAGATGGATTCCTAAGCCGACCAAAGGCAGAATGGACTCCCACTCGTGATGCGTACTTGGTGGAACTTCTCATTGGGCAACACAAGAATGGAAGAACAGCTTACAATGAGTTCAAGAATGAAGTGATTAAGTCTGTCACATGGGATTTCAACAAAAGGTTTGGCTTGAACTTGGAAGAGAATCAGATAAAGAATCGCTATAATGTCATGAAGAAAGATTATGGTGTTGTCAAAACACTGCTTAGTCACAAGGAATTTGGCTGGGATGACACTAGGCATATGGTTGTGGCTGATGATAAGGTGTGGGACAGTTATATTATGGTAAGCAACTAATAACTACTAAGCATATGTTTATTATGTATCAAAATTTGTTATCAACTTTGTTTCTTTATATATATATATATATATATTAAAAGAAAAGTCAAAAGGTGTTATGTTTTGCTCATTGGAAGAATTTTTGTAACTACATTTAGGTAAGATGTGAAGCAAGACCTTTCCGACGCAAGAGCTTCCCACTGTATAAACAGATGTCCATCATATTTGAAGGTGAAGCCATGACACAATTTCTATGTGGTGTTTCTGGTGCTGCATAACACAATTTATGGCTTGTTGAATGCAGGAGAAAGAAGCATTCCAAAGGGTCAATTTCCTAGCGGAGCAATGGCGACAGCAGAAGAAGGAAATAGCTACACAGAAACTGTCCGGTCTTCAGAGCCATGTAACCTACCAACACAAATAATGGATGGCACCGTTGACTCTGATTCAATAATCCGCTTCAATGACATGCCAATCAAGAAGCACAAATTCATCAATCCAGCAGAGTCAATTCGTAAGAAAAGAGCACACTACAGAATTGGCGAAACGATAGAGAATGCGCTGTATGAGGTTTTCACAGCAGCCAAGTCCAAAGCCAAGCAAAGAAATGCAGCAAACGCAACAGCAATGTATAAGAACTGCTTGGAGGAATTGCAGAAATTGGAGGAGTTGGATGACATTGAGTTTGCAAAAGCTGTTAATGCTCTTAAGGATGACAAAAATGCTATTGCTTTCATGACAATAAAAGGGCCTAGACGTTTAACCTGGTTAAAGTCTCTATGGCACTAAGAGTAACATCTATACATTGTTTCAAACTACACATTTATGCAGTTGGATCTACAGAAGCCAGATGTGAAATGTTTGTTGTCTCTGCAAGCATATCCATCCTATCTAATGAATTTAGCACAAATAGACAATAATGTTTCTCCATGGATCAAATCTTATTTTACCGAGATTAATATTTTGCCTACACATACTATACTTCTATACTTTCATTTCGTATCACAATGCTAAGCCTTTATGTATGGCCCAAGAATCCACATTTCTTTTTAAGCTCATTCTGTGATATCTTATTCTGGAATCACACACCGCAAGTTCACAATGGTTAAGTATTTATAATGCTTCGTTCCTTTGAAATGAGATTTTCAGATTGCTAAGTTGAGTATGATTCCATTATCTTGTTTGCTGGAAGTTGTCTTGGACGATGTACGATATTCAAGGGATGCAAAGCTTAGCATTTCTTTGGTACTCCCTTGGTGTTGTTTTCGTTAACGTCACTGATGTGAACATCAATCTAAAGGGTTTCCTTGCTGCTGTAGTGACAGTTTGGAGCACCTTACTGCAGCAGTATGAAACTAACATCCTAAAAAACTTAGACCCTCAATCTTAATTGGGAGATGGCAACAGATCAAATTTAAAATAGTTACTAAATATATATTATTTATATTCAAGTGATAAAAAGTGATTAATGGAATAAAAATTATTTGAGAAGAGGTGATTTCCCTCCCCATGGACCTGCCTCTGCCCTAGGCTCAAAAATCAGAATTTCAGAGTACAATAGTTACACAAACTAGTATTTTTCAAAATGCTTAACAAAGTTGCAATCCAATGGTTATTCTTTGGAGGTGTGATAAATGATAAGTGAAAAATCAAAACCATTAATTGTGATTGTGAAACCTCTTGAAAGTAAATTTGAGTAACTAACATTTCTTTTTTGGCGAATAATGCGTATTTTCCTTGAGATTCAATCCGATGAAATTTATCCCAACTTTCTCTATTTATTGATATTGACCTTCCTGGACAATATGCAATGGAAGAAAGAATTATATAATGAAAATTAAAGAGAGAGTGTTATAATGATTTCACAAACTCAAGAGAGAGCGGTGCAATGATTTTACAGACTCAAGAATGCATTGCCATTTGATCGAGTGTCCTAACATGCTTCGAAGTCAGTTAAGAAGAGCTCATCAATTTTAGTGGATGGGAGTCAACTTCTATGACTATAAGAGCTATAGCAATCCATGGTTGCAGAGACGCAAATGCCAACGAGCTGAAAGTGCAAGGAGCATAACTTCTGGAGATGTAAATGGATCGTGGTTTGTGAATCACTTTGAAACATCAAACTCGGTAAACAATGTTGCGTGAAAACTGCTAATTATGCAGTGTATGAATTGTCGGTGGATATAACCTGGAGGGTTTCCTTTGCAAGGACCTCTACTGTAATGGAAGGGGCATTAATATTAATGCTTGATTTTCATAATTATTCTTTGATACCTCTAAATGTTCGTATCATAATGCTAAGCCTTTATGCATAGCCCAAGGATCCACTTTTCTTTAAGCACATTCTGTGATATCTTATTCTGGAATCACACACCGCAAGTTAACAATGTGCGATTGTCTTGGTACCACGAACTGCTCAATGGGATTGGGTCCCATGTTGATTACTCATATCACAGTTTTTCATTTCTTTTTCTTTTAATCGAGAAGAAATTTTGCGAAAAGAATTAAAAATAGTGCTAGCTTCATTAATTAAGAAATGGAAGACTCAACCTTAGAAGCCAGAAAGGAAAATATGGAAAAGTTAGAAATGTGGCTTGTGGTGGAACAATTCAGTTCTATAGACAGTACAAACCACTGCAAATTAAACAGTTTATTTTTTTTTGGGATAAAGGGATATATTATTGGGGCTAACTCAGCTAAGTAGTGAGTCAGCAAAAGGAAACCAGAAAATTACAAGTAACAAGCAAGCACAAAAGAAAGTGAAGTAAAAAGATAAAGAAAGAAGCCAAAACAAACACCACTCAGCTTCACACAAAAGCACTAAAGAAAAAAAGTGAAATTCTTTGTTATTTTTCCGAATCAAATCCTTCAATCATCAAAGCTTTGATCTTTCTTCTGTTACCCCATCGCCCTTCCATATGGGTCTCCTCTTTCTCATTATTCTCAGCTTCTTCTCATTCTCTTTCCTCTCAGGTAATCATCTTCTTCGCAAAAACATAAAAAAAGAAAAAAAAATGATAAAAATCATCACTTTGCAGTGTTTTTTCTTTCTTTGAACTTGTTCCCTTTTCTTTTTTTGCAGAGGTAGAATCAGCTTCGTTCAAGATTGTGAACAAGTGCCGCCACCCCATATGGCCGGGACTTCTCTCCGGCGCCACCTCGCCGCCGCTACCCACCACCGGCTTCCGTCTCAACGCCGGAAAGTCACGGACGATCAACGCCCCGAGGTCATGGTCTGGTCGGATTTGGGCCCGGACACTCTGCGGCCAAGACTCCGACGGGAAATTCTTCTGCTCAACCGCGGACTGCGGCTCCGGCAAGGTGGAGTGCGGCGGCACAGGCGCAAAGCCGCCGGCGACATTGGCGGAGTTCACTCTCAATGGCGCCGACGGACTGGACTTCTATGACGTCAGCCTTGTCGACGGTTACAACCTGCCGATGCTGGTGGTTGCGAAGGGCGGCA
Organism: Dalbergia oliveri; assembly: GCA_030441495.1. Taxonomy (NCBI): domain Eukaryota; kingdom Viridiplantae; phylum Streptophyta; class Magnoliopsida; order Fabales; family Fabaceae; genus Dalbergia; species Dalbergia oliveri. The sequence continues at coordinate 551,498 of JAMLFY010000011.1, forward strand.
GCAGGGGTGGGTGCAGCGCCACCGGGTGCCTGGTGGACCTGAACGGCGCGTGCCCTGGGGACCTGAGGGTGGCGCGTGGGAATGGGAGTGATGGAATTGGCGTGGCTTGTAGGAGCGCGTGTGAGGCGTTTGGGGATCCAAGGTATTGTTGTAGCGAGGGTTACAGCACGCCTGACACGTGTGGCCCTTCGGTTTACTCTCTGTTCTTCAAGCACGCTTGCCCACGCGCGTATAGCTACGCGTATGATGACAAGACCAGCACCTACACGTGTGCTTCCGCTAATTACTGGATCATTTTCTGCCCCTTGCCTTACACCAGGTAATTAAGGTGTTATTTAGTAGCCAATTACTACTATTACTCTTCCACCATGTGGATTATGGCACGAGTTATTTAATTATTTTGCTTGAATAATACCATATCATATCATATAATATTAATATGAATGTGTGTGATTATCGAAATATGTGTATTTATGTATTTGCGTGACATAAATGTTGTGTATGGTGTTGTTGATAATTAAGTGTGTAAAGTGAGGGCAATTCTTATTCTTTCTGTTGGAGTGAATGATTGGCGTGGAAGGTTATTGTTATTGCAGGTTGGATTTTTTTTGTTTCTTTTTCTTAGATGTTTTGCTGTCCATTTAGATTAATTATTTACATGTTTTGAGGACTAAAGGTAAAGGGGCCATTCATTGATTGGTTGGGGGAGCTTTTATTCCGGAGTATGTTCTCGAATACATTATCTGCAGAATAAACAAATTAATTTCGCATATGCTGAATAAATGGAATTTGGAATGAATTTTTTTTAATGAATAATTGGAGTGACGTTGAAACAACATTGCCGCTGGTGGACTTAGTTTTGTTCTCTTCACATGGACAAGACTAACGGAGCATCGTGTATTTTGAATGAGCTTGCAAAGGAGTTGCAAATTAGTATGCTCTTTTTCGAATTAAATTCCTAGTCTGATCTCTCAACCTGAAAAGAAAGAATGTGAATGAACTTGATTCTCTTTAGATATTGTAAGGAACACACAAACAAACAAGTATTAATAATTTCATATGCTTGAAAGTGGGCATGCCTCCAAAAACTTTATCCACGTTTCCAATCTTGCTTTCCTTGTGGTGTTTGGATTTTCCTTTGTATTTTTTTGGTTTTATGGCGCACATGCCACCCTCAAATCACATAATAGGACACAAGGGTATGCACTTGGAAGATTTTGACATCTTTTGGACCTGTCATCTTCTAGGTAGTGTAGTGTAGTGTATAATGGCAAAGCTGCTATTGCATCAGAAGCATATCTCTATCTATATTCGGAGTAGTTAATGACATTTGAATGTGTTTTTTTCTCTCCTTGGACTTGAGCAGCCAAAAAGTGCTTGGAGCAAGAAAAGATGGCGCGCCGCTTCCTCTGGTAAACAAAACGATGATGTACTTACGAAGGCCACACTCTGGCGGTTCTTCATCCTCAGGTCTGATCCCAATGCAGAGTATAGCTTATGTTGTCCCCATTGTGGTGGCCTTTTTCCTGTTCTGCCCTTGTTTGCACACTTTATGACTTGAGTTTTGCATGGAAACTTCAGGCAGATAGTGATCACAAAAACTAGCTCTGGTTCTTAATTGTAGCCGTGTAAGCTCTTCATGCTGTCTCCCTCCTTACTATTTTTCACTACATTAAACTATAAAATGGCTGTGCTGATTCCACGCATCATGCAGGACTTCAAGGATATGATATACAAAACGCTGTAAATTTCCTTCCTTTTTTTTTTTATACATATGTCATATCTTTTTTCGCCATTTTCCACTTTTGTATACATCAACATTGCAATGCCCTTCTATTCTGATTTTGTCGACACAGAGAAAGGCATTGACAATTTCCGAAGTACTATAGAGTTAGATTTTGCAAGCTGTGAGAGGCGCAACGATACTTAGTCACATACTTTTATAACTGCAACAGTGTGTACATGACTAGTTTGCTTTTTGCACAATTCCTGGATTCAATATGCTCAAAATGTATGTGGCTCCGTATTAAATTTAGAGGAAAAATGCTGAAGCGAATCAGTTTGTCATATAAGTGACGTTGTTAATTTCTTCTGGGATCCCCAACACTGGACAAAGTCACATTTCTTGAACAGCTATATGGCTATGATTTTATCTAATGCGAAGTTGAATAAAGAGGCGAAAAAAATTGAATTGAGAAGTTCTTTGGTGTTCCTAGAGAAAAAAATTTAACGATTAAAAGAAAAATCTTGCGATCCCAACCAACACCAGCCATATTAATTTGACCAAAAACAAATAATAATAATAATAAACAATTAGCCATATTAAAATATGGATTTTACTAACTAGTAACCTTAGAAGATAATGGTTAAGGATACTAGAAAAAATTAAAATTCAAAAGTTTTTAATAAGTTGCATGCTGTGAATGCATAAAAACTTGTCTTTATATTGTTATAATTTTTATTTTTAATTCCTTAATCAGTACCCTAAGATATTGGTCAGATAAATTCTTAAAATATTATCAGATCAATCCTACGTTAGGATTGTATGAATAGGATTCATCTATATTATTATCCATTAGAGGAATGGGCTTACCACACATGGCCTGTTTGCCGGTTTAAAACCATGCCCCCGGGCTGGAGATATAGTATAGTGGTATACAGGCCAGCCCCATCTGTAATGATTCTATTATTATAATTATTAAGATTGTCAAAAGAGAAATTTTACTGAAAAATGCTTGAGAGTTAACTTGAAAGTTTTGAAAAACAAAGCGTAAAAGCACAATTTTAGACGCCGTAAATAATATTATTTGAAAATAATATATATACTTGTCTTCACTAATATATAAGTGTTTTAAGTTAGTTTTGAGTTCTAAAATCTTAAACCTTAAGCCATATATTAGATTATAATCCTTCACAAGTAATTAAAAAAAGAAAAGAACATTTCTAAATTAGCACAATAGCATCTTCACAGTTCAATAGTAGCATAAATATCAAATCTCATAATCTTCACAACAAATCAATTCAATAATAAAATGACAGAATAATAACATTCAAAAATCACAATATTGAAAAGATATTATGAGCTCTTAGAAGAAAGTCATCAAACAATCATCAAGTGCAATTTCACGTCCTCCATCATGTTCAAAAAGAAAATTAGTTTCGACCGAATTACTTGTGTGATTGAAGACTAGTTAGTGGTCAGTAAATTAACCCCTTCCTTTTTGGGCAAAGTGATGCAACTTGCAGCTGCACCATGCCAGGGTGAGGATATGAATCAAGAATTTGTGATGCGGAGCATTGTAAACTTTGACTTCTGGATGAGAATAAATAAAGTGGTAGAGTCGTAGAGGCAAAAATAGTAATACGGTAGTAAGGTTGAAAGCTAAGGCAAATTTTGCTGAAAGACGAGTCAAATTGCAAAGCCTGTGTGAAAAATCTAGTTAAATCTATTTTTTTTTTAACCCTTTTGAGGGTTAAACACAAATTAAGGGTTACTTTTTTACGGTTAAAAAAAGGCGTTTCTAAGAATTTTATTGCTTAAAGTGCAAAGTGCTTTATTTTACCAAATTAATTTATCAAGCAATATCCAAATCCAAATCGTATTTATGTGTTGAAGTCATAAAAAGCGTTCAACTAATGTTTTTTTAAAAAGGCGCTTTTAACATCCTTGATCAGTATAACAAAACTAATTGATATTAAAAACTAATGGATGTTGACCATTTTTTTCATCCAGACTACTCCAACTCAATCAATGAATCAAACATTTTTCATTCATTACGTTTATTGAAGAATACTCAATTCAAAACTTGCAATTGAGCAGGCCAATTTAAATGCTTCCATGAGATTGTTTGGTGGACTGTGTTTAAGGTCTAGTTTGCAAGCTTGAACCTCGTTCTTCATAAGATGCTTGAATGTTGAATCCATTAACACATAACGGATGGCTATTTTGTGGGGTTTGTATCGCCCTTCCGACAAGTAATACTCCTTGAAAAAGTTAATTTTGCATGAGTTAAAATTGAGAACAAAGTGGGGGCACTTTCTGAATCTTGAACGTGAAAAAAGTTATTACCATTGCTTTTTTTTTTGTAATTACCCTACTTGTTTTTCTTTTTGGTCAAATGGGCCATAAATTCATTATTCTCTGTCTAAGAAAGGACGCTTAACCAGACTTATTAACAATCGTGTATTTTAAACTTTATCATGATGCTAGTGTGCAACTTGTTGAAGTTGTTGTTGCTATACAGGCCGAACAATGCTCAAATCTAAACACTCTTTTTCTTTTTTTTTTAAATTTCAGCTATCTAGATAAAATGTATTCTATAATGATTTTCATTCACGCGTAATCCATTAATAATGATTTAGTGCATGTTTGGCTAACAATTTTGGTAGAATGAGAATGAAAAATGTACCTTCCCAATACACTTTTGTAGAAAGTAAGATTTTTTTTATTTTACCCAAAAATACTTTTGGAATCAGGTTTTATGGAATTTCCTTTTCTGTATTTTAGTCTTCTAAAAAATAAAATAATAAGGAAGAGCCAAATATAACTGTAAAGTTTTATCAATAGAAAAACATACCTACATAGTGAGAAGTTGACAAATGCCATCATTATCTTATTTAAAAATTTGATGAAATAGATCTATATAACTTGATGTAATCTTACCTTAACTTGATGAAAATAACCACTTTTGGTTTTGGGTTGGGCCAAAAGTCAAACACGGGAAACAAGGAACTTACCAATTAAATTGGGCATGTAAACCAAAGAAAAATTATAAAAAAAAAATCGTGTATTTTATTCTTTTTCCAATTTACATTTTGGGTTGTAAAAACACTGCAAGTCAAAATTTCCAGGTTACGATGGTCTACGTACCATAAAAAGAAGAGATGGTAATGGAATCCAACGCTTCTCACACTGCTGCCACTCTGGCACGTTCCATCCATTGAGCACAGTACACATTGCGCAATAACGGTCATCTGGTCTGATCTGTCTGACGTGGCAACATCATCTGGCATGAAAGACGGTCCCACCTTCCAAGTGGCGTCCACCTCAGACCCAAAAACATAGTGTTTTATATGGGAGTTGGAAGCTAATCTTATATATTTTCAAGGTAACCAAAAAAAAAATTGCTAATCTTCATATAGACTCAAGCCTGATTGCATTTGAAGATCTAATGTGCTAAAAAAACAAATAACAAAAACATTCATGTCTTTTACAGAGTTGGAAGTGAGTCAAATCACTTATGAAATATTCTTATCTCAACTCATTATAAGCTTGATAAACAAAGTTCATGAACAAATAAATCAAATTTGAGCGCGTTCGTAATTAAACGTGTTAAACGTGGCCTTTAATAAGTTCGATTCATAACTTTGTGAACTGACTATATATATATATATATATAAACTCACATTTTATTATTATGTTTTAGTACACATTATTATTATTCCTATGTTATTGGTGCTGTTGAGATTATGTTACTATGATTAAATGTCTTAGTTTATACTAAATCTAAAAGGCTTAATATATATTTACCTCATCTTGTATAATCAAGTTTTTTAGTGGCTTATGAGCTAGCTCAAGTTTGATAAGAGTTTGTTGAGTTGAGCTTGAAGTTAAACTATAATTAGTGAGCGAAGCCATGTGCTTTAATAAGTTTTGGTGAGCTTGATTCACTTCTATCTCTAGGGTTGACATCATTCAATACTTTATAAATCACCTATTACATGTACTAATAGAGGATGACTAAAAAATTATAGAGGACAAATATATGATGATGGTATATCTTTTTCATCAAAGTCAATTTATCATTCTAATTTGAAATTATACTCACAATGTTTTGAGTTGCAAATTACATAACATTCAATGATTATTTAATACACATATAAGAGATTTTGAATCAGGAGGATTTTTATGCACACAAATTAATGAGATTTATCATTTTGGAGAATATATTAACCAAATAAATTTTAAAATACTGATATGAAAATTGAAATGTCTTGATGACATCAAAGAAATCATTGAAAAAAAATTTAGTGAGCTCTTTTTCTCACAAATTAGAGAGCAAAAAGAGTGTTAAACCTATTTCAAATGACTTAACATAAAATTTTCTGTTAAATATTGACACAAGGAAATTTTGAAGTATTTTGATGAGGTATTATCAAAACTTTAAAAAAGTGGATTTCAAAATTCCTCTCTATTGAGAGAATTATAAAATTCTTATCCATCTATGTCAAGTAACTCTCACAATTGCAAATCCAATATCATTCATCAACCACTACTTTCACTCCTTCGCTGCCCATTGCCAGCACCACCAGCCAGTCATCGACCATCTATCACTGGCATCTTGCCATCCACCACTACTCGCTTGTCATTGCATATTATTTGGTGCCTATCATCTACTTTCATCCATAAAAAATGTGATATAATTTCATTATACAAATAAAGTAATATAAATGAAGCCATATAATTACTTTATCTAAACAAAAGAATTTGACAATAATGAGAATTTAATTAGAGTAATTAAAATTCTATACATTTTAAATTTCTTAATAATATTTTAACGAAGCGCAACCTTCGAGTACAAGATTTATGAGATTTAAACATTAAAAAAAGTAATTGGTGGGAGAATCTTTACTCATAATAATATATGAAGAACTGATCTAATGGTGATGCTAATAAGAATACCTGATAAAAAAAAAATGTAAGCGTTTTTTATATTAAAAAAAATAAACAAAAAGGTTGTTTTCATTTAAGATGTGAACCACTATTCTTACTTATTACAAAGTGCTTTTAAAATACTTATAAGCGATGAAATGTTAGGGTTGTAGGATTCAGGTCTATAGAGCTCTAATTAATTTAGCTGTAAACAGTTTTCTCAAACATACAAAATTCAAAATTTTGAATTAATATCATTAGACATAACAATTTTTTTTTTCTAAATTACGAATACTTCTAAGCTCCGTCTCCTCGTGATCAAGCTAAATTTTCTCAAAACGAGCTCCACATTTTCAAGCAAAACTCTTTTTTCTTCTCTTCTCTCAGGTTAAGCTTGCACAGTCAAGGTATAGAGTCCTATTTTACAATTGTGAGGACTAATTTAGGTATTTACAATTATTAAGGATCAATTTGTCTATTAAAAAAATTATTAGGGATCAATTTGAGTGTTTGCTCTAAAAATAAATAATATTTTATGCAAAGTAGAAAATAAGTTTAAAAAAATCCTTTTTTTTGGGGGTTACAAATTAGAATTGACCTGATATGCAAAGAACAGTCTTTGTCGACATTTGCATGTACAGTATGATGATAATAATAGTATTAATTTAATAATAGTATAACGAATAATAATACTAATAATTTAATAATAGTATAAGGAATAAGGGCATGGGGCATCCCTCCCTCCCTCTCTCCCTCCATCCATCCTTTGTCCGTGCTCCTCAGTACTAAAACCTACTCTGCTGTCGCTGTCTTTTGCTAATACGCAGCACACTTTTACCAGAAACACACTCTCCGTCCTTTAATGGGTATGGCTACTGCTCCTACTACTACTATCTAACCACTCTCATTCTCCATTCCATTCTTCATTGCCACCAAACACCACACCACACCACACAAACACAGGGCTTGCCTGGGGCTCTCTCTCCAGCCCTGCATTCTCCTCCTCTACCAAACCCCCCATCAAATCAAACTAACCCTTAAAAGAACACAAACAAGCCAGTAACGGAAAGACACAACCAAAAAACCAAACGGACTAGCAACACACACCAACTTATGGATCTCTTGTCCACCTCGTACTCCACTCTCATTGTCCTCCTCCTACTCCTCACACTCGCACCTCAAGGTAACAACACAGAAAACAACCACCTTTGCCCCTGTTTCTTACTTCCCTCTTCTCTCTTCAACACAACACAACACTATTTCTCACTCTTGTTCTTGTTCTTGTTCAGGTGTTTTGGGTGCTACCTTCACATTCGTGAACAAATGCGACTACACAGTGTGGCCGGGCATACTCGCAAATGCCGGCAGCCCTCCTCTCGACAGCACCGGTTTCGAGCTCCCGAAGGAAACTTCTAGAACCTTCCAAGCCCCCACCGGTTGGTCCGGCCGCTTCTGGGGCCGAACCTCCTGCAACTTCGACAGCTCCGGATCCGGCTCCTGCCTCACCGGCGACTGTGGCTCCGGCCAGATCGAGTGCAACGGCGCCGGCGCCGCCCCTCCCGCCACCCTAGCGGAGTTCACGCTGGGCACCGGCGGCCAGGACTTCTATGACATCAGCCTCGTCGACGGCTACAACCTCCCGATGATCGTGGAAGGCACTGGCGGGTCGGGCCAGTGCGCGTCCACGGGGTGCACTTCGGATCTGAACCAGCAGTGCCCTTCGGAGCTTAAGGCGTTGGACGGAAGCGCGTGTAAGAGCGCGTGTGAGGCTTTTGGGAGCCCTGAGTACTGTTGCAGCGGCTCGTATGGGTCGCCGGCTACTTGTAGGCCTTCTATTTACTCGGAGATGTTTAAGGCTGCTTGCCCTAGATCGTATAGCTACGCATACGATGATGCTACGAGTACGTTTACGTGTACGGGTGCTGATTATACGGTTACCTTTTGCCCATCCTCCCCAAGGTAAAAATAAAAATAATTAAAAAAAAAGAATGAATCTCTTTATTGTCCTTTATTCTTGCAGTTGGAATGCATCTAGGACTTTTTTTAAATTTTTATTTATTGTTTAATAAACCTCATTTGAGGATGTTGATTTTTTTCCCTTAAATATGCTTTTTTGTTAGTTTTTTGTTCATCATTCTTCTAATATTATATTTTTTATCCTTAACTGTTAGTTTATACAATTAAATAGCAATATTTATGGGGGTAAAAGGCAAATTTTTTTTTAGTATTTATAAGGATTAAATACATATTTTAAACTACTTTTAGAGACCTAAATATAAAATACAAGGACTAAAAACATAATATTGATAAAAAGAGAGATTAGAAATCCATTTTTAGGGGGATTAAAATCAAAATGATGTAATATAGTATATAGTTTAATGACATTTTGTTAGGTTTAACATCTGCGTGATTTCATTATGGTTTATTTTATTTATTTGTTGTATGATAAATGAGAAGTTGCAGTGTCAGTGGGAGGTAGGTGGGTGTTTCATAAGGCCAAGGGTGAGCTTTTTAATGTCTTGTGTCATTAATAAAGAGATTGCTTGTTAGGGTTAGTGAGTGTCTTAATGATGGTTGGTGCCCAGTGGAGTATAATTGCCTTTAGTTAATGCTTGATTATAAATAACATTATCTATACGTCAAATTATACACACTTTTTAATTTTTTTCACTCCTAACTTTCTATATATCACTAGCTCTCAGCAACAATAGACCATTTGTGTATCAAGAATCTAAGCAAGACTTGTAATTTTATCTGTTTGAGCTAGAAAATGAGGATTTCAGTATCTGGTTTGGTGTGTTTTGCAGTCAGAAATCTTCAAGAGATACAACCCCAATGACATCAACAACACCCATAGGGTCAGGGACAGGCATAGGAACTGGGATAGGGACAGGAACAGTAACAGGATCCGAAGGTTCAGGAGTAGTATACACGGGTGCTGACCCGGGTCTTGGTTATTCATCGGCTACAGGTACCGGGTCGGGTTCAGGATCCGGAGAGGCCATGCTGGCAGATGGATCATACTTAGCTGGTTTGGCCATGGGAGACTCACCTAGGAGTAGGACACTTCCCTCTGCATTTATCTATTCTGCTAGCTTTTTGCTTATTTTCTTCTTGTTTTAGCTGCTTGCAGCACCATTATCATGGCTCTTGGTTTGTTTAAAATGTAAATGGGTTCTTAGATTTGCGGGTTTTTAATGGGGTTCATGAATTTTGGCTTTGCCACTAAAGCTGGCAGATTCTTCCTGATTGTAAACCACCCACCTCAATATTCTCCCCCAAGGAAAAAAAAATTCCATGTTTCACTCGTTGAAGTGCTTTTTTTTTTGTTTAATGTTAATCTTGGTAGTATTTATCTCTCCAATGGGGGAGCTTTTTTGAGGTTCTATGATTGTTGGGGAGTTTGAAAAAGGTAACATATTTCTGCAATTTTGGGCTGGCTTAGTTGGTTTCACATGTTTGATATAATGATTTAAATATTTATGTGCATAATGTGAGCGATCTGTTTATGACTTCATCTTGTGTCTGTATAAGGTTTTCACTTTGCGGCTAACACAAGTAGTTTGCCTGGCTTTTGTCTTGTGCCTGCTGCGGGAAAAGGATTTGTGAGATCCATTTGGTGAGCCTGAAGTCTGAACTTGTGAGTAGAAAAAAGAAAAAGAAATGGTAAATTTTGGCTGAGGAGTGAGGTAGAATATTACAGGCACTTTCTATCTAACCAAAAAGAAAATGTTGTAGAAAAGAAAACTAACTTCAATCATTTGTTTCAGTATAGCACGCCTAAACGCCACAATGCAAATGTAAAACCCCATTTTTAAAATCATTTAATATCGATAGCAGCAATAAAAGTCAATAAGAAAATCGTATAGTCGTGAAAGTGCCTCGAGTCTCATGCATAAAATTGGTGCCGTGACTCTAGTAGATGGGCCTTTTTCTTCAGCAATTTTCAAAAAGAAGAATCATGTTGTCCTAATGCCGCGGTTTAGGGGACCTACCACTTGGTGTTTCTAGCTATACAGTGACTTTATTAAGACTAAACTAGAGAGTTTGTGGCATCTGATTGCCATTGGTTTGACTGGTGAGAATCGTTGTTGTGTTTGTCCTTACTTGTGCTATTCTTAATTTTGGCCATGCTTGGTTAGTTTTGCAAGCCACCTCTTCCGCCAAACATTCAGGCGACCAGTCTCGAATAAATTTATTTTTCCAGTGAATAATACTCTTTACCATAAGCTAGTTGTTTGTACATTTTACAACCTCCTTGCAATTATGGATTTGTTTTAGAATGGTAGATATGGAAAGTATGTGGGCCCTTTGCTTTTGACAATCAGATCATGGAATAGAATTGATACTAAAGTCGCATCAAGATTCCTTGTCCAACTATATCTTTATAGCACTCTCCATGTGGGAAGGCAAGTTAAAAAAAGAAATCATTAACTATTAAACGAGAATTTACAGATTGAGGTTAATATTATAATATATAATTTTTCAGTTATACATGTAAAAAAATTAATCACATCATGCTTCAGATTGCGTGTTGCAACCTGGATAAGGAAAAATTACTAGTGTAAAATGTAGATTTATGTAGATTGCATGCAGAAATTCTGCATGCATCAATGAAAGGTGACAATGGCATAGCTTGAAAAAAATAGTTCCAGTAAGGTTAAGCAGCTACATAAATTGAGTCACAGAATAATAGTAACATGTTTGGTTTCTTTACCACCAGAGAGTGAAAAGGTTGAATTTGCAGTTCTGTTGCCATATTTGACACTAATTCTGTATTCTCCTAAGAATCCAAAAAAGCTGTAGGAACCATGTTCATTTGTCACTCCCTCAACACGACCAGTTTGCCACTCTTGAAGAAGTTTGTCCACCACATCACCTGTTGGGAGGTTCCTGAAATCATTGTCTGTGAGGCACATTTGGTAGCACCCTTTTGGATGGAATGCAGTCCAAAGCATAATCCCATTCACTGAAGGATGTGAGAAGCCTTCCCTCAACACTTCTTCCAAATAAATAGCCTACATACAGAAAATGGGAGCAAAGAAATTCAATTCAATTCAGAAAATGAAACTGTATGTTTAAAATTCACTAAATTGAATTTGGAATGGTTAAAAAATGAAACTGAATTGATTTGATTTGCCTTTACACATTAAAATCAAATCAATTCCACCAAAATCCCATCAAATTTGATGAGATTTCATCATTCCAAAGACAAAGGATGAAAATCTCATGGATTTGTAAATCAAATCATTTCTTGTTTCTTAAAGATCCAAACACAAGATTTGATTTATAAATCAAATTATTCCCGTTTTTTAATCATTCCAAACACACTCTAAAGCTTGATTTGATCTTGCTCTTGCTCATGCTCACCTGTGTATCTTTATCAAGTGTCTTGCTAATATCAACCTCAGTGAGCCAAATGGGAATGTCGAGTGTTGCCAACTTGTCTATGATAGCTCTCATAAGGGGAAGATTCGGTATTGTGAAGTGACTCTCTAAGCCAATTCCATCCATGAAGACACCATTTTGTTGCAGTTCTCTTAGCCGTGAGATATATGTGTCAACAGTGGAATTCACATCACTGCAAGTTTCCACCACGTTGAAGTCATTAATGAATAGGGTTGCTAATGGATCTGATTTATGTGCAGTCTCAAAGAAGTGCAATGTGGCATCAGGTCCAAGTCTTTGCTCATAGAAGTCAAAATGAAGCATTTCATTGCTAACATCCCAATGTATGAATTCTTCTCTGTATTGGCTCATGAGACTTTGTATTCTTGAATCAACAGCAGCTTGCAATTGAATGCCAGAAAGGTTACGAGCCCAGGCAGGTGTGTATTTAGGGTCTTCCCAGAATATATTGTGCCCTCTAGCTATGATTTGGTTTGCTTTAACAAATTGTAGCATTTGGTCTGGAATGGTGTAGTTGACCTTGCCTTGATCAGGCTCTGTGGCATACCATTTGAGCTCATTTTCAAAGACTGCAGCATTGAATCTTCTCACAAACCAATTCTGTGGAGAACAATTACGAGGACTTTAACTAGCAATTGAATGTCATTAAATTCCTCCCCTCAAAGAAATGAGGCTTATTGTTTAATGCACATGTTGTGGAAAATGTTACAAAACCTGATAGGGCAGATTGCCAAGAATGGTCTTTGCTATTGCAGATCCAAAAGGGAAGTCTTTTGAGACCTGCTCTATAATGGTGGTGGCTCCTTGCATTCTCTTCCCACTGGTATCTGACACATGAACTGTTACGGCTTGCTTTCGATGCTATCAGATGAAAAACAAAAACATGTTTAGGATGTTGAATTTGATAAAATACTAATAATTTAAAACACTATCAACCTCCCATACCTCAATTTTTTAGGAGACAGATAACTTCTGTTTCTATAGAGGCATCTTTTTTAATACTTCCACACATGTATAAGTTATATATAAAATCCATTTTGACCGTTATATCTCACAAACTTTATCTAGACCTATTTTTTAATGTGATGTGCATATTTTGGAAGTCTTTGGCATTGCAACACCATCACTTTTTAATCTTTTGTATGGTAAACAACATGTTCATGCTGAACTCTAGAACTATGAAGTAAAGTTGATTGTACTCACAGTGTTGATTACATACTGTTGATTTAACCTCCATTGCTGCTTGGTAAATGGCTGCAGTGACGGGCTAGCTAAGTCTATATTGATATCTTTACCATCAGTGTTCTGCATCATTACAAAATCTAAGGAAACAAAACCAAATATATATTGAAGCAAATTGCCAAGTTGGACGGTTTCATTAATAAAGCTAAAAGACATAGCTACCTGAAAGAAGAGCAGAGATAAATTAGAATGCTGATTCAAAACAAATCCACCTTTCAAAAATGACCAACATCCATGCTTGGCTAAAACTGTCCCAATGCAATCATATATTTCATATTCTGTTTGCAAGCTAGCCCTTATCAGAGATGAACTTGAACCTTCAATCTTCACCCAAACTGTAGTAAAATATAATTAAGCATATTCAAGATGTTAGTTTATCAAAAAATAAAAAAGATACTTCATTCCTTTCAAAATATTTGTCAATTTAGACCAAGTGATACATTAAAAAATCAATGCATAGGGACATAATTGACAGATATTTTGAAAGAAATAGAGTATTCAACGTCTTAGTATTAAATGTGCGAAGAGATGCCTAGTTCTATGAATAGTAGAATACAGGTTCAATGAATTAATTTAAAATTTCTTTGCCAACTATGAGGTTGTAAAAAGTGAAAATTATTATATTGGTTAAGAATATAATGTATACCCCCTGACAACAACTCATCCGTTGTAGTCTAGTTGGTTAGGATACTCGGCTCTCACCCGAGAGACCCGGGTTCAAGTCCCGGCAACGGAATGTTTTTCATTTTTTAAACTCTACCACCTGAATGAGATGCACTAATATCTAGCGCAAAGGGTGTGCAAAGAACTTGACCCAGCTGGAAAAACAGTATATAGTGCCTTGAATTAGGATATGCACAACAAATGAAGGCTTATATGACATAACCAACAACTCTTTTTAAAAAAATCTATCATTTGAATTGGGAAAAAAAAAAAACACTAAGATATATGTAGCCGAAAAAGGTGTGTAAAGATGATAACCCAACTGGAAAAACAGTAGATAGTGTCTTGAGTAAGGTTCTGCAAGATGAATGAAGGACCATCAGCTACGTAGAAGGCAATACTGTCTTCAACACCCCCAGACTGGGGCTGACTCTCAAAAAGTCCACCACGGTAAAGTGGCTTCTCAGGCTGCTCTTTGCACTGCCAAACAAGTCACATTTTGGGTCAAAAACTTCAAGTCTTCAACCATTGCATTTTACAACATAGAAACCAATTAGCTACAATTTGTCATGGAAGGAAACTGAGGATGATAGCGCCAGTTCAATGGTGAACGAGTTTATTGTACCTCTGTGTAAGCAGTGGAATCATACATGGGTCCATCTGCATCATAGAAAAACGAAATATATTAATATAGAAAATAAAAATAGTACTCATGGAATATCGAGAATCCTACTAATCTTAAAAAATGCAACTCAAAATTAAAGCAAGAAGTTGGAATAACAACCATGTAAAGGAGAAACCAAAGAAGTCCCTATGAGTAGGAACAAGACTAAAACTAAAAGGCTAAAGAATGGCATGTCCTGCATGGTTGGACTTGGAAGTTGGAACTGGTCACTTTCCTATTAGAATGATAAATGAAAATGGTGTAGACAGTGGAAGGGAGGGATTTCACATTTTAGCATATATACAAAGGCCCGTGTAAAGTACTGTCTCCCCTAAAACATGTAATAGGTCTAGGAAAATTAAGAGGCGACAAAATTGTGAGGTTGATGGCATTTGGAGGTGATGTCACAAGGGAAACAGTGTTAGAGATTGCAGTCGGCAATAATTTGTTTTTGCTATTCTGGCTAGCTCTTGCTTGCTATATTATTGTTCACCAATGTGTCACTTGCTGATTCATTTGCAGTGCCAATTTTATTATGTTTTGAGTTGAATTTTTTGTAGATGATGGCACAACACAAAATATGGATAGTGAATGGAGAATTGCTCTTAAAGAATATACAAGACCGCCCAACAAATTCAAACGTCAGCCAATTCAGGATGCTAAGCTAGATCTAGCTAGTATTTGCCAGCTTAATTGTGTCAATAACATGACCAATTAGCTGATTTATTGTTTTAGGCCACAGCAACTTCAATTTATTGTTTACCTACTACAGATGAAAGCATGACATAAAATTTTGGGTAACATTAGTTGGGTGATTAGGGATAAGGACCGTGTTAGGTAGATGTTACAGAACCTCATAAAGCCACAGCTCAAATGGCATAAATATCTACCCATCAAATTTCTATTATGATATAGTATTGCAATAGCTTGCATAATATGTATGCTTGAAAAATGAAATTCGTAATACCAAAAAGCGTGTTTGTTGAAAGCTACACTTTCACTTTGGTAATGAATGAAATGTAAAAATGAATCCAGCTAGGATTTTCCTAGAATGGTACTGCGGCTGCTGATCAAGTGATGAATGTCACATGAAGACTACTGCATGTGAATCACCCAAACCAAAACCGTATGATTCGCACGCGCGTTTCTCTTTAGGGACCATAGGATATGTGCATTTCCATTTACTCCCACGACCACCATGTGTGTAGTTTAGACATAGAGTGCACCCTACCCTTGTAAATAATATACCCTATGCTTCAAGTATGGGCACGGGTTCGAACAAGAAAGAATGGGATCGGAGAAAGCGAACTGAAAATCACGCAAAAGCACATGAAAAGAACTTTACTGCCTTTTAAGTGAAGTATGCTCCCCTATGCTTATTGGCTGTTTGGTGTCATCAAATTCTGACAGATTCCTTGATTTCTTGAAAGGAAAAAAAAGAAGGAAAAAGACTAGTACCTACAACAGACATTATCTCACGGGTGAACTCTCACTTACAGTTGATGATCAATGTCTTGCACTGCATTTGCATTTAACCACATTTTAGAAACGTGGTTAAATGAAATAAGTTTTGTACCTAAACATCAAAACTCTCTACCCCATCTCAGTTTCACTCCTCCACTTCTTCTCCACCTCCACCACACTCTGACGATGACCCCCAAGACTGTGTCATCTCCTCCCTCCTCCTTCGCCACCATCACCACCCCCTTCTCCCCCATTCTCTGAAAACTAAACCCCCTCTCTCTCCTCTCACAACCAGGCATGCGATTCGCGTCTGCTACAACAGTCGCGCACGCGACAGTTGTGGAGACCCACCATCAGAGGTGCAGGTTCCTCCTTGCAATGACCTTGGCAACTGTAGTCAGGGTGTTGACTCATAACTATAGGGCACTATTCCCCTATCTTAGGTTCAAGAAAGATTTGTATTTTAACACTTTAATGCTCAAAAGATCAATTATATACGCTTGAGTCTAAAAAAATTTTCATTATAACACTTCAACATTCAAAAGATTAATTGAACATTTAAGTCTTACAAAGATTTGATGTTGTTATAATACTTCAATCGAACAAGAAATGGTAACAATGAACTGAAGTGTTAATGTAAATCTTTGAAGGGACTCAAGTGTACGAAATTTATCTTTTGAGAACTACAATGTTAAAATATAATTATCTTGGGATCAAAGTATAGCTTTATCATTATATATATTTTTTAAACTGTGGCTCTGTTAATTTTCTGTCTCCAATTAGTTGCTCTGGATTACACTTGGACTTGGTGGTGGTATTTTAAGTTGGCCTCTTTTTTATTGCTTTTGGGACGCATTTGGTTTTTATCAATATAATGAGCTTCTCCAATTGGATCCACATAAAGTGGGCCAAATTGGAGTTTTTGTTTATACCCATAGCTTCTGGCTTCACTGCAAACATTTTCGCTGATCCTTCTCATTTGAGAAACAACCCCCCCAAACCAACCCCACAAAACCAAGCTTTTTTTACATAAATTAAAGACTATATTACCTAAATCCCATGTCTTAAACCCATTTACATATCTTGTTTTTTATATAATAAAAGTTGACTATAATCAACTTTCACTCAAAACGAAGTCGATTATAATCCACTTTCTAATGGACCTCACATCGTGGCTCATGAGATAACACAAAGTCGATTATAATAGATTTTTAAGACTATTATAATTGACTTTATTGCAATACAGAAATCAATTATAATAGACTTCATCACAATACAGAAGTTGATTATAATAGATTTCTGAATACTATTATAGTTGACTTCTCAAATAATCTGATATTCTACACGTTTAGAAAATCGATTATAATCGACTTCTGGAACCAATTTTAATCGACTTCAATGTGCTCCTCAACTATAAATAGAGAGCTTCTGGAACTACATTTCCATGTTCATGTTCATATTCTTGTCATAATGAAGTGTAAGTTGGTCCAGTTACATCCTATAAGTATAAATAACATTTTTCATAAAATTAAATGGGATCTATTTTATTATTTTATTTTATTTGAAATTAATGTAAGATCAAATTTAATAATATTATAAGCCAAAAATACATATACCTATATAATTATTAAAAATATTTTAATTTTTTTATGAAAGCATATACCCCAATATTATATAGTATAGATCAGCCTCTCAAGGAGGAAAATGTGTTCTTGAAAAATACCTGAATATTTTTTCAAGAAATGAGAGAAAAGATTAATAGCTCAAAATTCTATGCGAATCTTGTTACAAAGAATATCTGCCCTTGAATTTAGGCTTCTCATTTATGTTAATTAATTAAAAACAATGTGATTAGTAATTTTCTCTTTAGTCATTTCCTACCACTACTTTTCCAACCATTGAGCACTTCTCAAGAAAGAATGCCTAGCCCCTCTATTGTCAATTTTATCATTCAACTTTTATATATTAAATTATTTTTTATTTTAAATATAGTTTTAATAAATTTAACCATTTTATTCTATGCTATTTTTCAAACGTAACCTCAATATTAATGTGAACAAAAGATTTATATAATAATAATAATACTTCAAAAATTTTATTGAAAGTAATTTATTTAAATAAAGTTATTTATACTTATTATTAAAATCATTTAATATTGTCGTAATTCTTATGTGATAAACTTAAAAGAAAAATGCACACCATGACTAATGGATGGGTCCAAAAGATACTGTTTGTATAGGAACAAGTTGGTTGGTAACTGGTGATGGTAGATGCCTTTTGATAGGAGGCCGTTTTGGTCTTAGACTCTTTCTGTTTGTTACTTTACGGTGTACTAGGGGTAGGTATGCTTCATGGGCAATTCATCAATCATTGTAAAAGAGCACAATACTTTGGTCTTCATAATCTTTTATTGTAAGTTTTTCTTTTTGACGCTTAGTTGGTATTAAGTTGTAAAAAATTTAATTTCAGATTTTGCTATTTACCAAAAATGTTTGTATATACCATTCGTGATGCAACACTCGTTGATAGCATAGAACCTTATTAGGATTTAGGACATTAGCACAAACACCAGGACAAATTTTATGATACCAAAAATCGCTCCAGCTCAAAAGGCAAACTGATTGTAAATTAGGGAAGATAAATCCACTAGACGAGTTGTTAAGGCCAAATTTTTCTTTAGAGATTCTTATGTTCTCCTAAAATTAAAATATAATTTAATATTTAACATTGTAGTAATTCTATAGTCATATTACGAATATAGTTAAAGAAAAAATAAGTCATAAAATAAAATAATAAGTATTGAATAGAACATGACACTTAGCATAGACTCGATCTTTATTTGGAAAAAAAAAAGATTAAGAGCATGTTTGGGAAAGCCATAAGATTTATACTTATTTCAATAATCATTTATTTAGATAAATACTTTTTTATATAATTGCTTATTTAAGTTAATTTGTGTTGTTTGGACGGCAATAAAATAATCATTTTTTGTAGTAAATAACAAAAATGTAGGCAACTTGAGTTTTACAAATAGCTTTTTTTATTTCTTCAAAATGCTCAAATTTGAGCTTAAGCTTTTTTATTTTATTTTTAAACACAGCTTTTTTTCAAAATTCTCACTATGACAAGAACATGAACATGAACATAGAAATGCAGTTTCAGAGCTCTCTATTTATAATTAAGGATCACACTGAAGTCGATTAAAATTGGTTATAGAAGTCGATTATAATTGACTTTCTAAACATGCAAATGTGTCAGATCATTTGAGAAGTTAACTATAATAGTATTCAAAAATTTATTATAATCGACTTCTGTATTGTGATGAAATCTATTATAATTGACTTTTGTGTTATCTCATGAGCCACAATGGGATGGTCCGTGAAAAGATTATAATCAACTTCTTTTTAATGGAAGTCGATTATAGTCAACTTCTATTATATAAAAAAGACATATATGTAAACGGGTTTAAGAGGGATTTAGGTAATATATCCTTTAATTTATTTTATTTATATAAAAAAGTCCACAAAACCACCACCAACAACAACAAAAACATACACCAAAAAAAAATGAGGGGTTTGCTTTCGTCCACTTCAACGATGGTGCATACTTTCATGTTTAATTTGCACAATTTTTTTTCTATGGAAAATATACTTTATAAAGATTCTATTTCACCACTAACAAATTCACAATTTTGAAAGAGTTGCAAAATTTGATATGCATACATTCTTTTTTGTTATTATCTATGTAAAAGATTACTCAATAAATCGTACTGTACTGAAAATATCTCCCAGCAGCGATTGCATATGAAATACAGGGAGTCATGAGACACACAAGCGCTTAATAAGGACCACGGAATCAATGGATATGAACTCCCCGCAGGATTTCCAAGTGTCAAGAGTATTCCCTACTAGAGACAGCAAATCAGACAATTATGGAATGGATGAAGGCGACATGGATCACCGAGAGCCACATATAGAAAACTTTCTAAGAGGCCATATCTTTGCATTTTAGCCAAGTATGCTCTCGTGGTGGCTTGTTAGATATCTTCAAATTCTTGCTCTCTGGCTCTGTTCCTCCACATATTTCATCTCTACAATACATTTTAAATATTTTTTTTAATTTATTTCTAACAATAATTTTGACTGATGTCTATTTGATCCAAGAAATTGTCAATACAATTGAACATATGGTACAATGCCAAAGATTACAACCAAGGAATTGCCACTTGGGACCTTAGAACTAGTGACTATTGCCTATTGTCATATTACACTGAATGGCTAGACAATATGAGGTAACAAACAACATCTTCTTAACATTACAACACACCACTTCACAGTTCACACAACAAACTGCACGATATTTATCTACCAATCAATCAGCACAATATTGAATATCCTTCTCTTCAAATTGAATAAAAAGAAATCTCTCACCTATCCTGGCAAACATAGCCTGACAAATAATAGTAAAGAGGACAATGCTTATGCTTCATATGGAATTTATTCTTAAAAATGAGTTAACTATCCGATAGGATGCCTATACTCTGGAAATTGGGATATCATAGAGCGAAAAGCTCATCAATCCCTGGATTGTTATACCATCTTGTATTGTCCCATTCCGACTCATTGGCCATTTGATGTCCCTAAGGATTTCTTGGATTTTTTGCTCATGGAAATCTTCTTGTAAACATTCTTGGTTCTGATTGACAATAGAATGTCCAAGAAGAACCCAACAATGCATGCTCCAGTCATGATTATAAAGACTAGCCTGTAACAATGGCCGCCGACACAGGTGTTGCCTCCTCCGGCCGTGGTAGTCGCCTCCATATCATAGAGTATGCCAGCAAGCAGCCCCAGAAGAGGAAAGAGCCAAGGGGAAGGTTGAGGATGAGAATG
Organism: Dalbergia oliveri; assembly: GCA_030441495.1. NCBI lineage: Eukaryota > Viridiplantae > Streptophyta > Magnoliopsida > Fabales > Fabaceae > Dalbergia > Dalbergia oliveri. Next base: position 572,484 of record JAMLFY010000011.1, read on the forward strand.
TTGTAGATCAGACCGTAATATTTGAGTCCAAATAACTCGGAGGCTGTTGGGACTGTAATGGCCAGCCGGACTCCATAGCATACGCCGACTACAATTGACCCGATATAAAGGGAACCAGGCATAGCCATGGCCAGGAGTATGTAACCCACAGCCATCAGAATCTGAGATGCTGCATTCCAAAGAGGTCTAGGTGTTGCAGCACTCCTGTGAACAAAAGAAGTTGGAAATGGAGCAAAATACAGTTAGCTCAAACTTGATTGAAAAAACAACTATTCATCAAAATTTAAAAACCATCAACTCATCATTCTCGTCTTGCCACAAACACAGGATAATCCTACACCACTGTAAACATGTTCCAGAAAATGGCCTTGCCAATTGGAGTTATAACTTGCAAGGCACGCATATAGGACTTAAAAGGACATAATTCAAAACATCTAACATTTGAATCTCTCTACAAGTAACAAATTATGTTCGAAGTAGAGTCAAACACAACTTCGTACCCAATCTTCTTCTAACCTTCCACCAAAAGTGACCGGGATATATCTAGAAGACTTTAAACTAAAGCAATTGTTTGTGTGTGTGTGTGTGTGTGTGTGTGTGTGTGGAGGGTGAACAACTTTCTACTTATAAACAATTTCTAGCAAAACGAAAATATCTAAAACCACTAAAAAAAAAGGTCAGATTCAACACATCTTCTCTTCTATTAATTCAATACCTAAATAAAGTCCATAAATGCATCAGAAAGTGATTGAAAATGAATGCACCGATAGTTACTTATGAACCATGCATCACCAACACCAAGTAGACATATAAAATATTTCCATATATGTAAATATTTTAACCATTAGTTGGGTAATAAATTGAAGATATTTCTTATGTTTAATACAAAAATGGAAAGTCAGAAAGGAGGAGGATGGCTCGGTGAATATTCAATTAAAAGTTTATAACGTACTTGATGAAATGCTCCGAAACCGAACCCGAGATGATCCGTCCGAAAAAGCCGAAAATACTGGTCAAGGAGACAAAGATGGAAACATCGGTGTACCCGAGAGCCAACCCGATTTGACCCATATTGTTCTGAAAGGCCATCCCGGTTCCAACCCCACACAAAAAAGACACAAACAATATCCAAAAATCCACGCTCCTCAGCGCCTCCACTATCGTGTGCTCCTCCCCCACCGCCGGCCGCCCCTTCTCCACCGCCACCGCAGTCTCCTCCTCCGCAGCAACCGCCGCCACCACCGCAGCGGATTCAGCTTCCCTGTCTGCTCCCTCAAGCAACGGCTCGTTGACTCGTTGACCTGCCTGACCCTCAATGTCCAACAGCGGTTTCAACCGGGCCGAGAAGTAAGCGTGAGCCGGAACCCCCAACGGCGACGCCAACAAAACAAGCAGAACGCCGGCGAACACGCGAGACACCAAGGTGCTTGGGTTCGGAATAAACCCGAAGGCTAAGAGGTAGACGGCGACGACAACGGCGACAACGTTGAACACGCCGAAGTATTTCGCCTCTTCGCTGTCTCCGGCGGCGGTGGCTGACTTCTCCGGCGGAACCTCGTGGAGGAAGAATACACCGGAGAGGCAAACGGCGAAGGGGATAAGAGAGAGCATGAGGAGGAACGAAGCAGGGTCGTCAGCGAAGAGAGCGGAACAGAGGTTAGTGAAAATTGCGGTGCTTAACCCGACAAAGCCTTTGAGAATGCCGGAGACAGGACCTCTGTTTCTCCGAAAGTTTCGGATGCAAGTGACCAGAACGGCAGTGTTCATCCATGTTGTGCTGTTCCCTCCCATGCACAGGAACACACACATCTGCATTGAAATACCGTTGGGAAATGAAATTCTGTTACAACTAACTCACTCTTGGAAAGTTTAGTTTTGTTAGAGTCTGATATTAAACGTGTACCTGCCAGTAAGGGAGGGGTTGGATTTTCTGGCTAACGACGAGCCATTGGGCGCCGTAACCGATGAGGCCTTCGACGGAGCCGATGAGGAGGATGGACCAGGTGGAGAGGCGGTCGGAGGCTAGGCCGGCGAGGAGGCCGAAGGCCTTGCCGACGTCTTTGGCGACGGAGAGGGAGTTGAGCTCGACCTGTGTGAGGTGCATGAGGGACTTGAGGGCGTCGGAGTAGTTGGAGAAGGTGTAGTTGTTGCCGGAGATGGCTTGGATCCAAACCGCCGCCACGAAGCCAAGCCATTTGCTGGCGGTGGAAACAGGGGAGCCGGAGGAGAAGGAAGAGGTGCCCATTGAGAAAAGAGAAAGCGTGGGTGGGACTCTAACAAAAGTGATTGCTGACTCTTTTGATTTTTGGACGCTGAAAAAGTGGCGGAGAGAGCCTTGTTTTATACTTTATAGTGATGGATGGTTTTAACACGTTTTCCGTCTCGTTTGATGGACTAGAGTTGAGGTTGAAGGTAGGTGCACTCACTCTAGTCGCTAATTCGACGCCAGCCAGCCGAACAGATTTCTTCTTTTTTAAATGGAGGAAGAAAGAGGTTGGCAAGTTGCTGCATTTTTATTTATTTATTTATCTATTTTTAGCACAGAAACTAGAAAGCAAGTTGCTGGAATTTTTTACCTTTTTAAATTAAAAATATATATATTTATCGAGACGCCATTTTTCAACCCATTTCTTTTTCTTTTTCTTTTGTTTTTTTTGTACATAGGCGGGCCTTTGGGAAACGGCATTTTTTCAGCCTTTTTCTAATCAACATGTCCTATAGAAAGTTTCTTTTTTATTATTCAGAAATTATATTGATAATTGAATTTAAGATCTCGTGCTTTATATTCGAATTCAATTCCTTATCATTAGGCCAACCATAATCGCTTATTTTCAAGCCTTACTTAATGATTGCGATATGAAATTGTGGCAGCCAACTGTTTCCCGTTTTACTCTTACATTATGCAAATATCTGTTATCTATTATATAGAATAAATAATACTTTTTAACTTGACAATTTTAATTGAAATCAGTTCATTCCTATCAAAGATTTTTTTCATAAATTTAATTCTAATATTTTTAATTCGATAGTAATCTAATGATTTGTTGATCACCATGCTAATAGAATGAATAAATTGGTATCAAAATAAAAACTGAATTGATATCAAAATTATTAAAACATTAGGACTAAGTGCATGTTTGGTTAGATGGAAAAATTAATTTGGTTTGGATAATGTAGCTCAAATAAGTTGTTTTACCATGAAGAAAAAGGTCGTTTTATAACAGCAAAATTAAAGCTAATTTCTGGGATTTTTTTTCAAAAAAGCAATATTGTTTTACTAATTCTCAATCGAATGTTCCCGACCCACTCTACTAAGGTTATCTGACAAAATATTAATGTTAAGGAAAATATTATTTCAACACTCACATAGATATAGATATTCAACATAGTGTGAGAGGAGTGATAGAAAGAGATAATAAGTTGAAAAAAAAAATAAATAATGAGATCCATATATTTTATGAATAAACTATTTAGGTGTTTGAAAAAGTTAGGTATTAGAATAATATTGTTGTAATGTTAAATTACTTCATACCGTTTAGAAATGAGTTTAATGTAAATATGCTATAAAATAATTTTATACACATAATCAATCATACTTTGATAAATCAGTAAAAGTATTTAACTCAATCATCTATTAACTAAAATGTCCTACAAATAGGAGCATATGATTGAATGACAGTATGAAGAAAGGGCTGACACGGACATAAGATACGATATGATAGAGACATGAGGGACGCGTGAAGTTAAAAAATTATAGGGCGGGCATGAACATGGCATATATATATAAGTAATAAGTTAAAAAAAAATGGCATCTTGCTAAAAATATCATTTATATAAACCTAACTCATACTTTATTTTCTTATAAACTCAAAAGATTATGTATTATTTCCTTTCTATAACTATGTTTATATTGTGTTTTTCTATGTTAGAGTATGAAATAAAACAAATTTTCAACTAAATATATACAAACATATGTCATAGTGTGTTATGCCAAATTCAATATAGAGATGTATCATGCAAATAAACACGACACAAATGGTGTATCTATGCTTCATAGGCAACAATGTAAAACTTTTCAATATTATCAATATATCAAAATTAAACTCTTTAATAATTTACCAAAAATTTATTATTTTTTAACAATTCAAATAACAAAGAACAACTTAAAACCATTTTCACAGTTAAAGTACTCAAACGCGAAATGATTCTCAAATAAGCAATTAGATATTATAAAAAATAAAAATATAAATAAGTAATTATTGAAATAAGCATAACTTTACAGCTTACACATGCATGCTAAATTATATAAAAAAAATTTATTAGAAACAAATTAATATTAAAGTTAAAAATATTTGAACTGATTGACGTCAAGAATTTTTACCAAAAAAATTGATGTCAAGAATATTATTATGATAAAATTAATGTCAAACTAAAAATATTAGGATAAGTAATATTATATGCTTTATATCGATATATTTGGATATAACTTTGTTTAACACAATTCTCGTTGAGAAAAATAATAAACAGCAGTAAAAGGATATTTGTCAAATTTTAAAGAACAAACATTGGATTAATGTAAATTTTTTAAAATTCAAATTAATATCAATTTCATACTATGATTAAAAAGATAATCAATGTAAAATTTTAAAGTACTGCTAAACTAATATAATATTTTTTATTTAAATCAATATCAACTTCATGTTATAATTAAAAAGATGCTTTATATAAAATGAGTGACTAATATATATCAAGAGCTTGATCGCGTAAAAATAATTCAAAATGTTTGGTGAAATATAGCATATCTATTGGAATTAATTTTAATATCCTGATATTGCCAGGAAATATTACGCAATTATTTAATTATATATTATAGTAACTAACATGGTTGACTTTTATATTAATTACTTGAAATATAACTACCATTTTACTACTATTTATCTTTTCTCAAAAAGAATTTCCTAAACAAAGGTATACATCGTAGATAATATTTTTTATCAAAGTATTTTAAATTTGACATTGAGTAGATCCTAATTAAAAATTTTTACATCAATTTAGCTCAAATGATACATCAATTTAATCTTAACAAAATTTTGAATATAAATTTAGTTTTAACATTTTTAATTTTGATATAAATTTTGTCTTAATATTTTTTTTATTTGGACTTCACTTTAGTCATTTCACTAGAATGAAGATATAACAAAGTGATTAAATTAATGTCACAATTAGTGTTTGGGATTTAATGTTAAATTTATTTCAAAAAATTGTTAGAACCAAATTGATATCAAATAAAGAATGTTAGGATGGAAATATTATTCACTCTATATAATATATGATTGTATAATGTAAAAGTAAAAAGGAAAATCATTATAGACTATAAGGTAGTATTTGGTAAGGGGTGGAAGAGAAATACAATGATAATAGAGAAGTGAAAATGGAGACATAAATAATAAATATGTATAGGGATATTATTGAAAAAATATTAAATTTTTATTTTTATATCCTGACACATTTTGAAGATGTAAAAATTTTATATTTTTCTATCCTGATAGAAAAATTTTCTATCCCTTATTCCTATCTTCTACTATCAGATAGGTTTTTGTAAATATCTCTATATGTTTATCCAAAAAGTAACAAAACGCTATTTAATGATATCAATTGAATCGTATTATTGAAATCATTGCACACCACAATGATTTCATAGAATAATTTTTATGCAATGTGAAATTATTATTATTTGTGACGAATCCCCTAAACAACAGAAATAGGACATTTTGACAAAAGAAATAGTTGAAAAAAACATTTTGGTAACAAAAAAGATCCATTGTACAAATGTGAGTAGAAGTTGAATTTAATTTAATACAATATTGTCTAATTAAATTTCTTTATTTATATATTTTTAAATAATAAATATGAAATTTAAATATATTTATTGTTGTAGTATTAAATAATTAGATAATAATGAAAAGGTTGTTTTAAACTGTGAGATTAAGCCTTTTCTTTAAGTTTTTCGTACATGAAAATGCTTTTTCTTTTTTGGTTTTTTTTTTTTTTTTGGGACAATGCACACAGAAATGTTGTTAAACTTTACCATCATGAATAGCAGTTTTATATTTTGGTATATCAAAAGGAATTTTGATAATCAAAAGTAAGAAAGCAAATAAAGTCAGTGATATTGTTTTGTCATGGGTCCTAGATCGAAGGCCGTGGTAACAGTGGGGACGGCTGATTTTGATATTTTGTAGCCGTACACCTTGATGAACCATAAGCCGGTGGGTGTGGTAGTGGGACCTGACAACTTCTGCTCCACTGATACTTGATAACTTGATAATCTCAGTATCTTATACACACCAATAAGGACTTTTCCATTACAAAAAGTAAATCTCTGAAAAGACTCTGATTAATTATCATGAATTTGTCTTCATATGACTTTCATATCTTCTTTTTAATTATTGATTACAGTTGTCCACAGAAATTAAACAGTGCTCAAGCACTTGCCTTTTTCACATTTAAGGCGGGAGTTGATTTATGTCTACCAACTAATTTTATTTAAGATTTGGTTTTAATATATTGTTAATCAAGTGGCAGCATGACACAAAAAGATAATAGAGCAAGAAATGCCAAACCATAAACAACTGAGCGTGATAGTTGAATCAAAAAAGATATTTTGTCCAACGATGGGTTCCAATCGAAATTACAATGAGCCAGCTGAATTTTTGCTCCGTATGGTGAATAGTATTATACGCATGACGTGATGCTGTAATAAGGCCTAAGAAACGAACAACACCAACAGCACCAAATCGTTCAAATAGTAAAATGTACTGAGTGAGTATCGTACTATAAAAATTGAGTTTATCAAATAACAATTTATCAATTTAATTTCTAATTAGATTATTACAATTTTTTTATTTGAAGAAACTAAGAAAAGCAACCAACTATCAAAGGTTATATATATATATATGTGTTTATAATAATGAATGCTAAGTGTAAGAAAAAATAATAAATTAATATAGTTACGGGTGAGATTTCACTTAACTCATCCAATAAAACTTTAGGGCAGTTTCTAAATTTTGTGAAGGAAAATCCTAAAAATTCTAAAACTATGAGGCTGTTTGTTTAAGTTTAATTTAAATTTTTTAGAATTTTTTTTTCTTTCACAAATTCTGAAAAGGAAAACTGAAAATGAAAACTAAAACAAAACAAATAGAAACTTTAGTTTTCAGTTTTCATTTACAGTTTTCAGGATTTCCTTCACAAAATCTTGAAAGCTAAAACTGAAAATAAAACTAAAATGGAAACAAACTAAATAGGCCCTTAACTTTTTAGTTAACCAAGTTTCAATTCCTCATTTGATGGTTGAATTTCCAATTTAATCAATAAATAGTTCCTTAACTTATTAATACTCCTCTATCTTCTTGAAATTCCTAATTCCTTCAATCAATTCCAATAAGTAAAATGACATACAATAGACAAAATGAAATTCTCAAACAACCACACTATCAACATTATCTATTCCTAGATAGATATCAATAATGGCGTTCATCACATGAGCTATCACACATGAATTTCCCAATCTAATACATAAGCCCTAAATCAAGGTATGAGTTTCCACTTCATACAAATCATGAAACCAGTGATAATCACTCAAATGTAGAAAAAGAAACTTTAATCAAGCAAAGAAACAAAGATAACATCATCAAAGTCAAGTTACATCATCACTCCAACAAAAACGTTTAACTACACATGATAGAAAAGAAAACAAAATGGAAAAATAAAGAGAAGAGTACATCAAAAACCCAAGATTTGGAGTTACGATCCTCAATCTCTCATTCTCTAGTTGTTCCTTGTCTCTTCTATGGAGTTGGAGAGTGTTTTTTTCCTATTTCTAACCTAAAATACCTCTTAAAAAAGCTGTGTCTTGGTGTTTAAAACGTGAAAATATCAAACAGATCGTGCTACGGGTGTTAGAACGCTAGGAATCAATTGATAGCATTAGTTTCCATAGAGTTGTGGGCATTGTAATGCCGGGTTTGGGTGTTGTAATGACAGAACACACATAAGGATTTCTCTGTTGGTGCTAGGACTCCAAAATTGGCACTAGAACAGAGTTTGGAACCTTCACTCCCTTTTCATGACTTTCTTATGAACATGTAAATAAAATGACAATTTATACTAAAATTAAGATAAATTCTAAAATATACTAAACTAACCACAAAATATGTTAAAACTCTTCAAACTTTAGTAAAATATGATTATTAAAGGTTAATTTAGATGCTTAAAACACAATAAATATCAACAAATTTACGTAACATCAACCTATCATTTCGAAAAAAATTCCGAAATTTTAGGAATTTGACACCATTGTGACGGATGAAAAGCTGTAAAGAGCTGCTTACGGATAAAATATTGTAAACAATTTTTTTTTTATGAATAAATAATGTAAACAGTTGCTGAAAAGGGTAGACCATAGAGTTTGACGGAGAAAAGAAAGGAAGGATAAAGACATCTTCACTAGGGGACCATATTACAACAAGAATTAAAGACGGCAAGTTACGATGCGTGTCGTCGTATTTTCCATACAGGCTTTAAAAAAAAGGGATAAAAGTAATATCAATTTATTTAACCAAATCCATATTAATAAAAATATTAAAATAAAAATTAAAAAATGAGAATAACAATAGATAAAAAAAATATAAACGTGAATGTTTCATATAAAAATAGAAGATCAATTTTTATTAGAACTTATTTATATAAACATAATTTTATTTTATTAACCAATAAGATTTGACTGAAGTAATAAATCATAAAAAGGTAATTATCCATCATCAAAATCATCCATTATAATTTGTCATTTTGATAAAACTCTATTAGAATGTAAAATTATTTTGCAGTCTGTGTTCCTAGAAATTAAACTTTTTTTATTATATTTATAATTTATATTATTTTGCTAAATAAATATATAAAAAAATTACATTCGCTTTTATTTTTCCACTAATAACTTTTGACACGACTCTATATTTGTGGTTACAATAATTTTTTTTTATATTAATATAAAGATGAAATTGTCATTTGACATCCTTATTTTTGTTTCCTTCACTTTTTTCACACAAATAAATAATAAAAAAATTATTCTATTTTTCTTTCTCATATTTTCCTTTCTCATCCAAATAGCTTGTGAAAAATAAAAATTCATACTCATTTTCTTTATTTTTATTTTCTTTCCTTGATGACATTCAATATTAAAGATTGCAGCCAAAAAAATATTGCAGCCCTCGGTTAAACAAAACTGAAGACGGTGTGATTACGAGGTTCCCGTGGTCGTAAAAGTTCTTCCCTGAAAATGAATATAAGTCCCGCCAAACTATATAAAGCAAGTTTCATGGCCGCTATCGTGCTAACACCAACTCAGGGTCCTACCGGGAGTGTCTAGTTCTTGCTTCGGCTGAGTTGGATAGAATGGTTGTTGAATGAATCACGTACTCATTTTTCAAATGGAAAATTTCTTTAATAGGGCCCCGAATTTATTGAATAGAGAGAATGGCGGTGGAAGTTGTTTGTATTTATGCCACGCCAATTGTTGCGTTGTCCTCCCCAGGGGGCTCTGTTACGTTACCTTGTAGAAATTAACAAGCATGTTTGTTATACTTACATGTTTATTCATTGAGATGGTTATCAAAAACAAAGTGGTAATTTGAAAAAATAAATTTAATCTTTTTCAAAATCTTGGTTCAACCATGATCTTTATTGCCTCCTCACTTCCTCTCATTTGATCCTTACACTTCAGCTAACACATGGATCGTTGCACGGTTAAAAGAGAAAGACAAGCCACTCGTAATTGTCAATACCAATACTTCTTTTGAATTTTACCAAGAAGCATTTGTCTATAGCTCTGGTAGTATCATGAAATTATTTCTTCTCGAAGCTTAAATCAAACGGATGAATAGAGACACCTAAATGATTTCATATTCTCACATCAACTATGTCAGAGTATCTATTTTCTATTTTGGTATAATATCACGTATTTGATATCCATCCCCTTTTTTAAAATCTGGAAACTGATTCCCCAATATGATGCCGTGTCTGTTTGTGAGATTCGCATCTTTTAAAGGGTGCAAATTAAAATAATTTTGTTTGTTTGTTATTAAATGTTTAAAGCTATAATTTCAATGGTAATAAATATTAATCTCTCCTGGTGATCTCAGTTTCATGATGTTTGATTTTAGTACGTACGAAACCCTTGAATCCCACAGCTAGCGATGCATGTTATATATACATGGTAAATTCATTCCCGCACATGCCGCATTTAATTTCTAGGTTTTCGCTCACGAGTCCCTTAAATTCTAATTTACTCAAAAATAAACTCAAATTATGAAACGATATAATATTAATCAGATCCCAAAGCCCAAGTGACTGTAACTCTGGCAGCTGTGTGAGAAATGCACGGCGAATTTGTTTCACACGAATCATTAGGCTAAAGTAATCAAGCAACTTGGCCTATATATATATCTCTTCTCTAAAGTACAAAGCAACTTGGCCTGTTGCTCAAACTGTATGAAGCTTTATTAATCTGCCGCCCAACTTGTGAAAGTTGAATTTCATAGCAGAAATACATTATTATTACAAGGTTAAAGTACACAAAAACTCCTTCAAATTATATAGGTTATTTTTCAGAAGTCTCTCATGTGAGGGCATGGATCGGAATGCATGTGCCGACAGTCTTGTCTCATACGCCTAGCTGACACCATTTTTAGTGAAGCTTGTTGCCCGCGTGTTGTGCTTTTTTAATAATTCTGTTCAAATATCCGTAGAACGTATTTATTCACAAAACTAAAAAATCTGTAATATCAAGTGAAAATAGAAAATTGATGTTATAGTTTATGCCTTGATTGCCTTCGGAGTTACGGTAGATCAAATTGTTCAGCGTTTGTTCGGAACAAAATCAAGTCTAGGGCTTTTAAAATTGATTTTATAAATTTTAATTTTTATGTTGTTTAATACTTTAGTTTGTATTTTATAGTTGTTAAAATCAATTCTTACTTTTAAAATTAATTTTGAGAAATAAATTAACAGGTTTTTTCATAATCACTTTTGAAAAATTAATGAACAGATATAACGATTTTAAAATCAATTTTGTAACAAAAAAAAATCAATTTTAATTATTAATTCTACGAAGGAGAAAACTCATCACAGCATCAATCATAGATGAACAGCTGTAATGTGTACGGTAACGGCGCCAGAAGGCAGACAGCAACATGTGGTGTCTGCGCCATCTCCATCTCCATCTCCATCTGGGACGTGATAATAACATGTCGTCTTTTGGGTGAGTACCGTGTCCCGTCGTAACAACAAGCACTCGACAGTAACTCTATTCTTTTGACGGTAGCCCCATTGTCTATTTTCTGCATTTCATAAATTGATAAGATCACCCGCCTATATTGATTAACTCTGAGACGTACGGGGGTAATCTCCCACCAAACTTCCACGCTTTACACCTGTTCTCGGGTACAACTTATTACAATTGCATTTTTTATAAGAGTGCAAATATGTATGTTATAGCTTTTTTTTTTAAGCAAATAATTCATGTAGTTCCTAAATTTTTTTTATAAAATTATTTAATTTTTAAAAAATTAAAATTAAATTTATGATTTCTCAAAATTTAAATAATATGATATATTAGATGTTAAAGTGACGTATTTTATGAAATTTTAGATATTAAAATGAGTGTAATATATTTTAAAGTAATGTCATTTTGCTTGCATATAACATTTTAATAGCACATCATTATTGTAATGTATTATGTGTGTAAGTTCATTAATGAAGAACTAATAGAGGGATAATGTGTCCATCATTTTCAATCTTAAGGAAGTGCGACTAATTTCTTTTCTTGAGGATATAAAAATCTTAAGAGGCAAATAAGGTATTCACTCTTTTTTAAAAGTGAATACCCCACTTAGTTCTCAAAGAAAATAACATCAGATGAATTGGTTTCTCAATATTCAAGAACAAAAATATAGGATAAATTAATTAGTCCTCTTCAATATTTAGAAGAATTATAGAACAAATTGATCTATGATGATTTATGAAATATTTTTAATTGGTCTCTAATAAAAATATAAAAACAAATAAATCTATCAAAATATTGAGAAGAAATTAACTTCCCCTATATTTTAAAATGTAAAAGACTACAGAATGTTTTTATTTTAATATATTATTTTTTATGAAAATTACATTGCTATTTAATTAATTTTTTATTTACATGATTTAATTTTTTAATTGATCTATACAACATATAAAGGGGATTGCCCCTTTAACTATCTTTTGGGGAACTAATTTTCTATATTTAAAAATATCCTTAATATATAGAAAATTGAGAGAAGTTATAAAAAAATGATAGAAGTTACAAAAGTTTTAACATAAAAATTAAATTTAAAGAAATAATAAAAGTGAAAAAATGTGGATTGACCACTAGTAATTATAATAACCATTATTATTAATGTAATAATACATAATTAAATAATAATATACTTTTTTTATACTATTTCAATACATCAAAATTATTTTTTTTAATATTTATATGAAAAATGATCTAATTCATGGGCATAGATCATCTGTATGATAAGACTAGCTGAACAAAATTCATTTGACAGTTATTCTTTTCCTAAATCAATTTTGATGAACTTGATGGTTTGGCAGAAACTTTTAGGTATCTTTTATTTTATAGGAGTATGAGTATATTTAAGCAAAGCATGATCAAGATTAGGATATATGCTTTTTTTAATTAGATTGATATTGATAATTTAAAATATCAAAAATGATATTTAAATATGTAAAAATTGGTGTTTATTGAGACATCCATTTAATAACCATTAAATGTAATGATGGATCCCACATATATACTTCATTCATCATATCATATTCAATAGTTATTAAGTAGTGTAAACAATAAATACTTTTTTATATGGTTGAATAGCACCGCTCTTAAAATATTTCTCATTTTCAGTAAAAAAAATTAAAAAAGTAACGAATAACAGTGCTTTGCTGTCATGATGAAATACTACTGATCATAAGTTGTTCTGTATGATAATGCATAATAGTTGTAACGATTTAAAACAATTACTAATTAAATTTAAAAGGTACTCACAGCTTATGGAATGGTCCTAATTTCAATACTTGGATGATCCGACGGAGAAGCGGATCGACTGAAGGAGAATAAACAAATGTAAATAAATAAAAATAGGATCCACCCCGCCAAGTATGGAAGTACCCACCTCTTCGTCCTCAATAATTATATATTGCAATTTTATTATTCTCGCGTCATTATTCTAACTTTATGTAGCTCTTGGGAGCTTGAAGAGCCACCATTATATTCGCTGCAACGTTCATATTAGGGATTTAAATGGATAATGTTAAATTTTTTAAAAAGTTGTAGCTTGAATTTGTACTAAGCAGTCCGTATACGTACAGCATGATTTGTTCTCCTAAGTAATTGTAAAGCAGCAGATGATGCATTCATGTTCTTGAAGCATTCATTCGTCAGAAGAAGGAAAGAAATAAAAAAAACTATTTTTTCAATTTTTTTAATATATAATTTGAATTTAAATGAGAAACATCAAATAAAGCAATATAAGTAAGGCTTTTACCATTCCGCACTAGTTTTTGCAAATATTTTAATTATTTAAGTTTCTATATAAAAATTAGAAGGGTTTCTGTTATCTCTCTTTTCTTTTCTTTTCCTTTTAAAAAGACTTCAATCTAAAGCCTAAACACACCATATATAACATATAATTCCACTTGTAAATTGCCAGATTTTAACACAAGAAGTTACTTTTCCATTCCCATAAAGCATGCATTTTTTTACCATAATTTCCTTTAAATTACAATTACTTTTAAACTTATTGAATAATATTTTTTGAGTTTAACTTATATACATTATTAATGTAAAAAGTTTTAGACACACATTTAACTGTCTAATGTCATTTCAATCAAACTGACTCCATTGTCCTTAATCTTAAATGTCTATTATACTGATAATGTACTATTTTTTCTTCGAGACACTTTTGACAAGAATGATGAAAATAATACATAACTTCATAGTGGTGTGAACAATTTTACTAACATAAATGAAAATAGAAACAGGATGCCACTCAACATGTTACTTGCCCGCCACCCTGTTAAAAGCAGCTTTGTTATATTGGGTCAATCACATCATCATTGCATAAATGTACCTTGACGCGTTAAGCAACCACATTCAGGTGCTGAATGCCGCCAGCTGCGACAAAAGTTGCTTGCTTGCCAGCAAGCCAGCTCGTACATCATGTACTTCGGCAGCTATAATAATTGGGTTTTGGTTTTAAAAGTCCTCACGAGACAAAATCTGTTTCTCCTAATTAACCTTATTAACTTCATTCAGTTAAACCAATTTAAATAATCACGGACAGATTATGCTTTTCATTAGTTAATCCATTTTAGTCTTCACTTTAACTGTTGAGTCATTATATCATCTTTATGATTAAATTAGTAATGCCAAAATAAAGTCAAATTAGTCCTTTATTTCAATTTGAATTTCCAATTAAATGATAATCTGTAATATTAAATGATATCTTCTATATCATGTGTCATTAAAGTATAATGAAGTTTAAAATAATTTATTTTGGTATCTAAAATTGCAAAAATGATTCATTTATGATTTATAATGAATATTTAAATGACTTATTTTGTATAATTTTAAACATTAAAATGAGTTTACTTGATTATTAAATACATATTATGTTAATAACTTGGTTCTAATCATTTAATTGATAGAAATAAATAAGGTTGGTTGAGGAGCTAATATAAACACATTTATAATATCAAAGACTAATTGATCATTTTAAATTTATCACTAAAATTAATATATCAAAAATTTCTTTTAAAATTAAATTAACTATTATTTCAACTTAATGCAATTAATTATGTGCATTACGTCATCAATAATGTCCACATAGATGCAAGAAGCAGCAGCGAGAACTTCGCAGGATATTCCTATGGAGGGTGGAACACGATGCACAGTGCATAGTGCACACGCAAAGAACCGGCTTTTGCTGACCTTCATGCGGCATGCCTGTATGGTTATATCCTTAAGCGGCGTGCCTTGGACAATCGTGTTTTAATATTGGAATATGATCCGGAAAAGTATGATTTTCATATTTAGGAAAAGGTTTATAAAAATATTCACAAGTAAATTATGTTTCATTTGTATTCCCGTCTCATAATGAGAATATGTGGGGTAGTTTGTAAATGTTTTTATTCTTAAATAAAACTGTTTTAGAAATAAGTTTAAATTTATTTTTAAAAAAAAAAACCAAAAAACCTGTTTGATAATTTAATTTAAAAATAATTTTACCAATGGTAAAAAATAAAACCATTCCCATAATTTTTTAAAAAATAACTTTTAAAATTAATAACCACAAAATCCGTTTTCCAAATACATTCAACCCAAAACACCCACAACTTCAACTGCACAGCAAATATCTCATCAATCACAACTTATTCATTCATCATTATCATCAATAACCTATCTTAATCCCAAAATATTCAAACCACAATCAAGATCAGAACACAAAACCAAACTCAAATCATTTATCATTAAGATAACTCATTCCAAAAAAACCAAAAGATGAGAAGAAGAAGAACAGACGTGAGCTCCATCGCCGGTCCTTTGCGTGCATGGCCTCGGGCACCATGAAGATCGAGCTCCGAGCTTCCCCGTCACAACCCGTGGGTGAGCTAGGGCAACTCATTCCACAATCACTGTGTCCGTGCAGTCTTCAAGAAGCCTTGCGCTCAGCGGGCATCCTGCCAAGGGTGGAGACCTGATCGGACGTTGTTCTTCCATCTTCTCTTATCTCTTGTGTTGCTCTCTGTCACCGGGCGGAAAGGGGAGCTCAAATGCGGTGAATGGGGGTGTCACTCCTGTTGAATGCGTGAATGAACTTGAGTTGTGTAATGAGAAGTGTCCAACAAATAAAACACAAAAGAAACAATCCTACAAGAATCGAAGATGGCAAAGAATATAAACTAAAGTTATTTACAAGTTTGATTTTTTATCAATTTTAAAACAAGAAAACATGTTTAATTTGTTTTTGTTTCATTTTTAAAAAGTTATGTTTTTCAATTTTTAAAAATAACTTTTGCAAAACAATTATCATACAACTTCTTTTAGTCTTTTGTTTTTTAAATCAAAATTTTGCAAAACAATTATCAAACACCCTAAAGATTCATATAGGGATATGTTTGGTTAGGGATTAAAAATAGGATTAAATTTTTCATGAATAAAATTTATGTATAATTTTACATATATATAGAACTCATTCGTGAAAATTCTAAGACTGAAATGTTATTGCAGAATTTATAAAAATATCAAATTATCCTTAATCCTAAACTATCATAATTATTATTGGAGCACCCACCATCAAGGATGAACCTTCTGTCTCCAAATAGTGTCCATTTCTCTGTTCTTCCAAATCATTTATATATTGCCATATGTAAAGATAAAAATTAAACAAATTTAAAAACTTTACAAATTGTAAATCATATGACATGTATCTTCTATGTGCCAAGTAAATAATTGGGGAACAGAGAATTAGACACCATTTAGGGAAAGAGATTTCATCCCCATCACTAAACCATTGCCACCAACGACGACCATTGTGTTGTTCGCTGGATCACGTGGTTATGACTACTATTTTGTTGGGATATTTTTGAAAAAGAACCAATGTTCAGGATTAATGTAAGGGCGTAGCTAGACCCTTTTAAGCGAGACAAGCACTAAAATATAATATAAATGTAAAAAATAATAATATATATCTTTATTTTTTAATCTAAATTTTAAAAGAAAATCTATATATTAAAAGAAAGTTGGTCTCTAAGTATAACTAAATAAATTGATTTCTAAACAAAATATTTCATGGCCCTTATAATTAAAAATGCAAAATAAGTTAACTATTCTTAGTATTTTTGTGAACTTATTTGTTCTATTTATATTTTTATTAACAATCAATTTGAAGTATTTAAATGCATTAAAGATTAATTTGACCTATAAATCATTCAAAAATATTAAGGAAAGACTAACTTGTCCTATACTTTTCATTAGATTATGAAATGATTTTTTTTTCAAAAGACCAATTTATCTTACACTATTGTTAAAAATAGATACTCATTCCAAAAAAAACTCAAAAGCATGGATGTGCACAGCACCCTGTTTACTGCAATATTTACATATCTAAGTAAGTAAAATATTTGTAAGAACTAGTCAAATATTTAAATTGCATTTTTGATTTATATAATAAATAAAAAATAATACAAAAATGGATGATAAAATTGAACTATTGAAATATTAAACTTATCTAATGTGTGCTAAAGATAATAATATATTATCCTACAAATCTTTATAACATAAAAATTTTAGGAGGAGTCAAGTACATATAGATACATATATATACATGAAAACTGAAAATTTTAGAGAGGCCATTACCACCTTTCCACCACGGGAAACTTACCCTAGATTCATATTAATGTCAACCAAATATATAAATAATTTATTCTCAAATATAATTTACAATATTTTTTATATTTCATTCTACATATTGTACGTGCAAGTGTGTGGGCCATTATACTTTATTTTCCAAGTTTTCTTATTTTCCTGAAGAAAGCCTAAAAGCCATTGAATGAAAATTAAAAATGAAATTTGTAATTTTTAGAATTTTCAGATATTTTTTCATAAGATTTGGAAGATTGAAAAACTGGAAATCTAAAAATGGTTTATTTGGTTTGAGTTTTCCAAATTTCAGTTTTATAATTTTTCAATTTTATGAAAAAAATGAAAATTTTGAAAATACAAATTTTAGTTTTAAATTTTCATTTAGCATTTCAATATTTTTCAAAATTCCTAAAAATAAAAAAAACTAAAAATAAAAACTAAAAACTGAAACTTCAAATCAAATATATCCTAAATGTTATTACTAAAAATGTGATTTCTGAAAATAAATATTTAATTTGTTTAGCACCCCTAGAAGAGAAAAGTTGGAAAACAAAAATTGCGGTCTTTCACTTCTCTAGATTTGGATGCTTCTTCTTGGAAGGGCGTCAAGCCCGACTCGTTTGCTTTTGCTCAGAAGCCAGATCCATCTTATGCGGAGAGTAAAAGCACCACTCGCTTGGAAACAACTTATTTTCTTGTACCAAAAAAAATGACATGTACCAAAAAAAAAAACATATTTTCAAGATATAATTATTATTTTTCAAAAGTTACTTTAAGAGGCCTTTAATTATAAGTTGTCTTGAATTTAAGGTAAGTTTATTCAAATACATGTTAAAAATTACTTTATTCGCACTTTAAAAATTGATATTAAATATTATATAATATTTTTCACAAAGAATCTAGCTAACCAAAAATTTAGTTAAAATTTTTGCATCCGAATTATGTGTCATAATTATTATTTTTTAGATGAATTAGAGAGTATATCATTTTATTTCATCTAATAATCTCCATATTTTTATAAAAAAATTTGTATTTATTTTTCTAGATGTGTAGCATTACTCTTCTTTCACATATAGATATAAAATATATTTATCTTGCACACTCATCACCTATATTTATATAAATATATTTCATATATTATATAGATATTTAAGAGACATGTATTCTACTTAGTCCCTTCTCTCTCTAGTCTTCTTTTAAGTGGGTATTATTAAGAAAGGCTGTTATTTCTCTCTTTTTTTGTGGCAATTTAACTATTTTCCTTCATTTTCATTATTTAGGGTTTTGTGTTTTATTTTGTTCTCCTCCCCTTAATTTTGGGACAGTCTAACTGTCCCCTGCTTTGTTTTGTTGCTTCTTAGTGAGTGTTTTGGTTTTCCTTTGTTAGTATTTCTATTTTGATAATTTTACGAGGATGGAGATAACATTGAAAAAAAAAATGGTTCAATTTAAGTTGTAACACTTTTTGTATTAGCCTCTAATATGAAGAATATATTTAGACATCAACAGTATTCAAATAAATAATTGAGCTGCATATTAGTGGTTAATTGAAAGTGTGAAAAGTGTTTATTTCTTAATTAATTTAGATTTAATATATGTTTTTGATTTGTAAGCGTCATTAGTTTTAAATGACTTCCAAATAAAAAGAATGAGTCCAAAACATAGGTAATATAGTGAAAAATATTGGCAACACATTTTCCGAATTACATTTTTTATTATTAAATTAAGTAGGTACTGAATGTTTGTTTTGGTGCTAAAACAATACACATTTTATTCTTTATTTAATAATTTTTATATGCATTACTTTTTAATGCGTGTTTTCTAAATATTTAAATAATTGGTTAAAAACTGTTATCTACTCGTGTTTTTATAATTAAGTAGTTAATAATTTTTATACACATTACTTTTTAAAAAGCGCTTATTAATTGCTCAACTCGTGTCAAATGTATTATCTATTATTATAATATTTAAGAGTTATTTCATGAAAATTATTATGGTTCTTTTTTTGCATGGGATTTAGACGTGTATTTCCATCAATATGGTTTTTGGAAATTATTAATATAATTTTTTTCATAAATCCTCCTTTGACGATTTCAAAGATAATTAGATCAATAGATTCAAAATTAATATAGAATCTGCCTTTACGATTTAGATCAATCAAAATAGATTGAAAATTAATCCAAGAATCTACCTTTGGTGGATTCAAGAATTTGACTACGTAATTTCAAGATCTTCCTCTAAATAAAAATAATATAGAATTCAAAGAATCTCTATAAACACCTTATACAAGTAAATTTACCCATTATCTTCATATAAGTGTAAATCACCTACCAAAACACCATATACAAATTATTTTCCAATTATTACACGTATCTTTCATATAGAGTTTTGGGGTATATGTGTCATTCATATAGTTATTTAGAGTCCACTTTTCGCGTTTATGTCTAAGTTTTTTAACTTAATTTATAATTTAATTATTAATAAAATCAAATATTACAATCATTAAAGATCACATGAATCAATAAAATTAGAATCATTAAAATTATGATCTATAATTAAAATTAAGAATCATTAAGAATGAAAAAATATAAAATTAAGAATCATTAAAAAATGGATTAGATACAAATATATTAAGGGATAAAATATGAATGGTGCCTATTACAACAAAAAAACCATGTGATATGAAAAAAAATAAAAAAGAGAATGCCTTTATCGTGATATGCCTTTCACTTTTTTTATAGAGTAATTGTTTGATACCTTCTATTTATTTAGATGCACTAAAAAATATATCTATCTACCTGTCTCACTATACGCTATTTAATTTATTGTAACTTGAACATTCCAACTTATCAATTCCATAATTTTTTCATACTAATTTAAAAAATATTCAATTTTTCAGCATTAAAATATTTTAAAAAATCAGTTCCACAATTTATGCTTCTTTGATATTAATACTAAATATTTATTAATTTTTTAAAAATTAAATATTTACATTACTTTTTATTGAAAATAATATTGTACTTGATATACTACTCTAATAATTGAGATAGTATAAATTAGGATTATATATGATTTTTTACTAATTATTACACGTTAATTATAACATATGTTTTAAAATTGACATTTTAATTTAGTAAAACAATATATAAGGAAACGACATGTAATTAAAATCATAGAGATTAAATTTATTCATTATTTTTATTAATTAGAAAATATATTTTTATATTTTTATAAATTAAACATTTCAGTATACTAAAAAGATATAAACACCTAGGGATGATAGAAAAGTTAAAAGTGGGTACATACAGAATTGCCCACAATGGGAATGAGATTGAGGACATATTTTATCTTCATAGGAACGATAAATAAATGAATCTCGTTTGTTAAATGGGGTAAGGGAGGATAACAAATTTTTATTTTTTTTAGTTATCTTTATTGGATTTGTATTATGTATATATTTTAATTTTAATTTAAATTATGTTGTATTAATCGTATTTGTTATTATGGATATTTATGTTTCAAATTGTAAAATATTTTTAAAGTTTTTATCTTTTTGAAATTTGTTAATAAATTCTAAATACCGTTGGATTTAAAATCCCGGGAAATGGGAAATTGGGAAATGGAAATGACAAAATTCTTAACTGATGGGAGGTGTGAGACATATCCCTTTTTATTGATACACATTGTCATCCCTACAAATCTCTTACTATAGTAAAATTATCTAGTTATTTTCTTTTTTATTCAACAATTTCAACTGTCAAAATATATAAAATTTTCATAAAATAGGCTCTTTATTGTTAGTTATAGATCATCTATGAGAAATATTTCAACCTTATAAACACGATATTCAAAATAAAATATAAAATAAAATGTCATATTTATATTTTATCCATTTATTTAATTATTAGCTTATTTTTAAAATAAATTTATATACTTAATTTTATATAAGATATATTTAAATAAATTATTACTTATTTTTTATAATAATTAATAAATTATTTTTATTATTTTATGTGTATTGCACGAGTTAAATAACTAGTTTTGAGTTTTATATTTGAATGTACGCACGCAAAACGACCAATTAATTACACGAAGCAAATCTATCTGCAAACAAAAATTCCACGAAAACGAATCATTTTTTTTTTTGGTCGAAATTTATAAGACACCGTGGCATGGGTTGTCATTGATCAAGGAAATCTGAAATGTTTAGAAAGGGTACCTTGCATAGTAATGTATCCAAAAGCAAAGGAGGGATTTTTTTTTCCCTCAAGACAGAAAATATTTTCTCCCTTTGGGATAATCGACATGCATTTTATCTTCAAATTTTAGAAGGTTCGTTTAATCAGTGTCCTGAATTTTTTTGGTTGCTCAAGGTGGAAAATATTTACTCCCTTTGTTTATAATCTATGTGCATTTGTCTTAAAATTTTAAAGTATTTTTATTAAGGCACTAGTTAAGAATGTAAAAGAGAAAAGTATTGCATAGAAAAGAGAGATTTTTAACCCAATTTTAAAACATGGAAATCAATCACTAATATTTTTTTAACCATATAAATTGATCTTTTTGTTAATTTTTTTATTTATTGTTAATAAAACAAAAGCGTTTAAGAAAGTATAAGGTATCGAGTTGCATATTATCTATTAGTTTACGGTATTATGTTATATCTGGTCTAATATAAGGAGTGAAATGCATCTATTTTTAATTAATAATAAGTGAAAAATTTATAAAAGAGCTAAAATGCACTTTTAGAAAAGTTCAAAACTTAATTTGTACCTTTTAAAATTTTGAAAAAAAAAATTGATGTTTGAATTCTATTTAGATAATTATTTAAATTATCTTATAATTCAAAATGTGTTTTTATATTAGTTTAATCATTAATTAGTGAGAAAAATATATTTATCTTTTTCAAACTATTGGAATCAGAGGTTCTCTAAACTTTCACGTAGTAATCTAATATTTTTTTTTGACGGGGTAATATAATAATATAATTTGGGTCAACTCATTATAAAACCAAAAATTTCTTAATGCTATTCTTTTTAGACAGAGCTTAATTTGAGGTTCTATTTAAGAATAACAAATGGCTACCCACTTTATCCAACTAATGGGACCGTCATACGAAGTGGCATTTTTTCATTAGTTGCTCGATGAAAGTGAGTATGCTTTTCCATCATATACTTCAAGATATCTTGTTTTGGTTTTCAGTTTCATTTTTAATATTTTAAGATTTTGTTAAGGAAATATTGAAAATAAAAATTGAAAACTAAAATTTATAAATTTTAGAATTTTTAACATTTTCTTTACAAAATCTAAAAAATTGAAAATACTAAAAATAAAAATTAAAAATTAGAAACTCAAATTAAACATGCATTTAATTTCTACTGTTACATACATGTGCTAACAATTACTTATCGATCAACAAAACTAACCTCACTGCCAAGACAAGACAAGACAAAAAAAAAAAAAGAAAGCCTAGCCTGAAATGTGGGCATATCCAATCACCCAAACTTGAAAAGAGTTTATTTTTTCTTGCAAAAATATTAATTTGGAAAGGGTTAATTATGCACGTAACAAATTATCCCACTATGTATGAAGGTAGGGAAGAATATTGCATAGCTGCATAGTGAAACGGAAAAATCATCCTCCCTATCCTTCATTGAGATGGGACTCTTTATGATCCGTACACATATAACAGCTCCTTAGGCCTAAACCATTGTTTAACGTTCATAAGAATTGGGCTTAGCTCGTCCTAAATCTGGTATTAATTGGTCTGTGTAGTGCCCCTTGAATTATTAATTGTAAAATAGTCTTCTAGCCACACCCGCCCCAAAAATACTCCACAAGTCTCACAGCAAAAGATAAAAAAAAACTCTAAAATAGTTTAGATCCATTTTTGCGTTGGACAAATTAATTGCTTAGAAAAAAAATATTGACATTTTAGTTTTTAACCTCGGAAATCATAAGACAATTTAGGGTTGTTTAGTTTGAGTTTTCATTTTCAGTTTTTAGATTTTGTGAAGGAAATCTTGAAAATTCTAAAAACTACAAATTCTAGTTTTGAGTTTTCATTTTTAGTTTTCAGGTATTTTCTTCATAAAACCCTAAAAACTGAAAATAAAAATGGAAACTCAAACCCAACATGTCCTTAGTTGTTCGTTTAAAATTTTCCATTAAATATTGTGATGGATTTAGCTTAACATTATCCAGATTTTAAATCCACTCCAATTCCACCAGGAATTATATCAAGATGGCTGAGAATTCCGTAAACCAAAGAATTTTCTCCTTTCCAATGGCATGTCAATCAAATTCATCTCATTACTCCATCCGCCAAAACATAGTGAGTGGGTAGACATAGATGAAGCCCCTTTCCTTTCCTAACATTTATCAATCTCATTAAAATCCCTTATAAACTATAGGATTTTTATGGGAGAGATTGTGTATTTTTACTATCTTCTAAATTATATGTCTTGTGCACTTCACTCTTAAAATGTAACGCTTGGGAAGAGGTGGGGAGTGATCGGTGCAAGAAGACACGATCAATGAGTGACTCTTCAGCTTCATGAAAGGGTGCATGAATGAACCGATTACACCATGTGAGAGATCCTGAACTATAGGTATGAGACTATAGGTTAAGGATGACTTATATGAATCGATTTGTACTCCTATGCCAACAAGATGCATCTTTCTTTTTGGAGCCCATCATGAAAGAACTCAACAGTTAAGCATGCTTGACTTGGAGTAATTTTGGGATGTGTGACCTCCTGGAAAGTTTTCTCAGGAAGCGTGTGAGTAAGGGCAAAGCATGCTGAAAATCTGTGTTGATTTGTGGGAACAATCATCAATCCATAAAGCAGCAAGGATTGTTACAAATGATATCAGAGCTTCATCTTCCCACGGTGTGGTTTGGGGACGAACCAAGTAGAAGTTGGTAGGCATGTAACGCCCGAGGAAAGAGGGGAGTGATAGAATCTGAAGGCACGAACAATAGCGGCTCCTTGGAGTTCTAAGCGGAAGAATGCATGAATGAACCGATTACACACAGAATGAGAAGGATCCTAAGACTATGTAGGTATGAGACTATACAGTTAAGGATGACTTATATGAATTGATTTGTACTGCTTATGCCAATAAAATACATCTTTCTTTTCGGTAGCCCATCACGGAAAAACTCCAGTTAAGCGTGCTTGACTTGGAGTAATTTTGGAATGGGTGACCTCTTGAAGTTTTCTTAAGAAGTGTGTAAGTGAGGACAAGCACGCTAAAGAATCTTGTGTGGTTTGTGGACGGTCAATCCATAAAGCAACGGGGTGTTACATATAACTTTAAAATTATGTGATTTAAGCCCCTAATGTTTCTTAAATATGCATTTTAACTCTTATGTTAAATTGCTATTATTGTTAATGAAAAATAGGAGCACTATATCCCTCAAATTTTAGTTCATGTACAACTTGATATTATATTCTACACTAAATAAATAATGTACAAGCAACTTGGTATCCTAAATTTTCTTAAATGTGTGTCATTTTTCTTAACAATAGATGAAAAAGTTAATTGAATGGTGGATTCTTGATTTTGCACAATTTAAAAATATTAGGGTGTCAATTTATATATTTTAAAAATTTTGGGATAAAATGCACAGGCCCTAAAGTTTAGGGAAGTAAACTACAATTTTCCTTAAATGAAAGGGTAAACCTTTATTTAGGTCCCCCATGTTTCATCAAGGTTTTAATTTAGTTTCAATTTTTTTTTTGTCCTTTATGTTTTCCAAAACAAAAATGGCACTCAAATTATAAACACAAACTTGATATTTTGTGTTTTGTTATGAGCCTTAATATTATAATATGCCATTTTATATTTTATTGTGATTTTCTAATATTATAATTTGAAATTTATATCAATCTTTTTTATTTCCTTAACAATTTGGATGTTTTCTATTTAGGACAAGATTGAAATGTTTTGAAAATACTAGGGGCATAAATAGAAAAAAAAACTAGAGCTAAATAAAAAATTTGATAAAACTTTAGAAGCCTAAATGAAGCTTTACCCTAAATAAAATTTGTTAGAGTATAAAATTATTTAATGCCTCCTGTAACACCCTAATTTTTTACTCGTTTAGAATTACCGAATTACCCTAAGTAATTTTTCATATAATTTGAGACAAAACAATCCTCAATAAAGGAATATAACTTTAGAAGAAAGGTTAGGAGCAATTCGTGCGAGAGTTGCAAACCGATTTCTGTACGTGTAAAATGACCAAAATGCCCCTGAGGTTATTTTACTCAGAAAATGAGGATCGTGGGCCCCACCCGTCCTCAAGGGGATGTTTTGATGATAATAAGAGATTGTTTGTGTTATGTGTGTTAATAGAGGAGAAGAATTTAATTTTGACTCCGCACGAAATGACCAAAACGCCCCTGCGTTTTAACTTTAATTGCGTGCCAACTAAGCCTGAACCTCACTAAAATGTTTTAAAAGATGTTTTTAAGCTATGTTTGGTCAATGGTTAAGCTGGGTGGCCTCGCAATTTTTAAGTAAAATTACCATTTTGTCCCTATCTTTGAGGGTTTGCGAATTTTGAGATTTTTGATTCGTATAGCGAAACCTAAGCAATATTAGGCTCAAATTAAAGCTTATTAAATTCTAATTACTAATCTAGAGTCCAAATTATTTATTTAAATTGATTAAAATCTAAAATTGCTTAAAAACACCCAAATTGCTTACAAATTCACTTAAGCCCTTAACGTAAATTCTCTAATTTACAAAGATACCTTACCTACACCTAAATAATACATGGAACACACAAAATCCTCTTCCATGAGGCTGTAATGGCTGAATGCATAATGCAGAATTATTACTCAAATGATGCACTAAAACAAAGTGCCAAAATGTCACATTAAACATAATTCCTTAATTTCATGCAACTTTGTCTAAAATCCATGTTTTGCTCCCTTTGTCATCTGAAAATCCGCAGCTTTGCTCCTTCATTTGGCCATTTATGAGCTTCAAAATTTCTATAAATAGGCATGCTTGAGGTAGTGTTAGATGCCTTGTTTCATAATTTACACAATTCTAGTTTTTAGGAGCACCAAAAGCTTTCTTTCTTCCTCCTCCTTGGCCGAATTTTCTCTTCAATTTTTCAAAGAGATTTTCTTTCATTTTACTTAAGGAAACCAAGTCCTCTTCCTTCCTTCAAATAAAATTAGGTAGGGTGTTGTTTCTAAGCTCAAAATGATGATTTCATGGATTTCTTTCTAGCTTTCCATTTCGATTTTGTATTCCTCTTTTCTTCTAAAAACATTTCGGCCCTATGGCCTAGATTATGGTGAGACCATGGTTTGATGATGAGGTTTGAGTGTTGGTTGCAAAACCTTCATATGTTAGACCTCTAAAACTTGAAGGTTTCACTAGTTTCTAAAGTTTTAAAATTTTAGTTTTTCTTTCCTTATTTTTCCTTTAAGCATTCAGCCAAATGGCCTAAGAAGGAATAAAATGATGGCTTGATGATGAGGACCTTGAGTGTTGGTTGTAAATCCATCACAAGTTAGGTCTCTAAAGCCTGAAAATTCCACTTAATGAAAAACTTTAAAGAAAGATGTTTTTATGATGCAAAAATAAATATCTTGAATTTAGAATTTGAAAGATGTATTTTTCACTTTGTCTTGCTAATATATATAAATATTGAGTTGAATTTGTATTTATCTAAAGTCTTGAAGAAGCTCTAGTAAATAAATAAAATGAAGTTGCATCCATGTTTAAGTTTATGCCTTGCATAACCATGTTTATTTTCTATGTCATCACTAAATTCTCAAGAATGAATAAATGAACTTGCATATCTCATGTTTAAAATTTCAAGCTTGCATTTCATGTTTATATTTCAAGTTGTCACTTAATCTCTAAAGATAATAAAGAAGTTTCATCTCATATTTATTTTATATTCTCACTTTATTTTATAATGGTTAAAGGAATCAACGCATAACATTTTTATTTTTATGTCATCACTTAAAT